>CM038679.1:219682823-220110323 GCA_021605205.1 Aegilops longissima
GCCAAGTATGATGTTAACCATAGAATTGCATCACCCTATCATCCTCAGTCTAGTGGTCAAGTTGAACTTAGCAATAGAGAGATAAAATTAATTTTGCAAAAGACTGTCAATAGGTCCAGGAAGAATTGGTCCAAGAAATTAGATGATGCACTCTGGGCTTATAGAAGTGCATATAAATATCCTGTGGTATGTTCCTTATAAAATGGTTATGGGAAAGCTTGTCATTTGCCTCTTGAGTTAGAACATAAAGCATTTTGGGCAATCAAAGAACTCAATTATGACTTCAAACTTGGCGGTGAAAAGAGGTCATTTGATATTAGCTCTCTAGATGAATGGAGAACTCAAGCTTATTAAAATGCAAAATTATTCAAAGAAAAGGTTAAAAGATGGCATGACAAAAGAATCCAAAAGCATGAGTTTAAAGTCGGAGAATATGTTCTTTTGTACAACTCTTGTTTCAGATTCTTTGCAGGAAAACTCCTCTTAAAATAGGAAGGCCCATATGTCACCTAGGATGTTTACCGTTCTGGCGCCATCAAAATAAATAACGCATAAGGTGCTAAATCGAAGGCTGTCAATGGGCAACGAATAAAGCATTATATCTCTGGTACGCCCATTAACATTGAAATTAATATTATGCAAACTTTGACACGGGAAGAACACATAAAACAGTCCTTCCAGAACACTCCAGAATTGTGAAAATAAGGATGTACGTGATACGGTAAGTAAATGGACTCTGAAAAATCCGTAAAAATATTTTTTTTTAGTTTGGGAATATTTAAGAATTTTGGAAATAAAGAAACTTCCACGAAGCGTCCCCTGGTGGGCACAAGACACCAGGGCGCGCCAGGCTTGCCTTGCGCGCCCAGGTGGGTTGTGCCCATCTGGGACACCTTTCGTACTCCATTTTCCCCCTGTATGCTTACCCTCCAAGATAGAAAATCTATATATACTTCCCGAACCTATTGATCACCGCATCACGGACAAATCCTCTGTTCTCTTTTCTTGCTGTTTCTGGTCAGATTTATCAAGCCAGGCATCATGTCTTCCTGCTCCTCCAACAACATGGAAGAAGATTCTTGATTGATGAAGATCAGGATGAAGCGTGGGGAGCCTGCGGACGCCGTCAAGGGAGACAAGGGCAAGAAAGCTACCTTAGATCCATCCTCGGTGGTAGCACAAGCACTGCTAGCCGAGGAGGAGGAAGAGGATATCCTTAAGCACTATGTTGGGGATATAACTACTGGGTATGAACTTCCCAGGAGGGGCCGGGTAATACCACTGGCGACTTATCGATGAAGATGGCAGCTCATGCAAGCCCATTGATGGCCCATGACCCAGAGGTGACTTGAGGCCCAAGAGGATGAACTGCCATATGTGTATGACTTGTTTTGTAAGGCAAGCGTAGCTAGTCACCGAGCCGTACATGTTGTGTATGAGACGGCCGGGACTCCGTGAGCCGTCGGGCGTCTACCTGTGTATATGAAGGGACGACCCGGCGGCGGTTTAGGGCAAGAAACAAGAGATCGAGAACCAGGTCAAGCGTATTCGCTCCCTGGTAATTGAAACCTAAGCAATACAATCCCAAACTGGAGTAGGCCTTGTTACGTCCACCGCAAGGGGCCGAACCAGTATAAACCCTCTGTGTCCTTTGTCCCGATTAACCCCTTTAAGCTAACCTAGTTGTGATGTCTCCACGACTATGTCCTTCTGCTAGGACATTTGTCGTGCCAATTCCACGACAATTGGTGCCCACCATGGGGCCAGCGCACGGTGGTTTCGAGTTCTTGAAAGGCAACTTCAAAGGGATCAAGAGATACGCTATGGGCCGAATAACCAAGAGTCGTCGCGGCAAGCTCTACATTGAGGATGCAGGATGGGGCCCCGAGGCTGGCTCAATTGAGTACGGGTACCGGGCCCCCTTCGGCGGAATCCACGTCTTCATCGGCAAGATCGGTGCACCGGGCACTAAGCCGGACACCTGCACCGACATCATCGAGATGGCTCAGCGTGCATGACCCCCGAGTTCAACCCGCCGTGAAACATGTCTTTGTTGGTTTCATCCATGGGGCAGAAGTTGAGGAAGGATCTATGTCCGGTGGTGAGACGGCCATCTACTATGATGGTCAATCGTCCACAGGCGAGACAAATTCAATGTATCAAGTGCAAGACGGCCGGCTTGGGGGCTGTTCCGATGTCCATAGTATTCCGGACCCCTATGAGCCACCGAACAGGGTTGCGATCTTCATGGCCGGTACACAGCCGTCGCTTGGTTCAACAACCGCCGCAGCTATGACCTCTAGCTCAAGTGCTATGGTGACGGCTAGTGCTAGTGGCATTGCACGCCCGCCGGCTCAAGCTTTGAAAGAGTTATTGGAGGCTTTGGCGACTCTGATGGGGGTGGAGGTGACCCCGGACAACCAGGAACAGCACAAGGTAGATGTTGCGAAGCTACGAGATGAGATAATTCAGGCTAAGGAAGAGCCGGCAGCTGAGAATGCTAGGATGGCTATGGAGCGAGCTGCTTTGGAGGCCCAAGCGCAACAGATTTAGGCAGACTCTTTCCGGCTCACTTTGGATCAAAATGCCTCAAATAGATTATGAGAAGGAGGCACCAGAGCCGTTTACCTCCGATTTATGATGCAAGGAACCTCGTCAACACGCCTGGAGGAGGGACTAGTGACACGCCGGTGGTGAACCGGGTAGTTTAGGCGCATGTTATTGGAGCACTGTTCAGCCACGTGGTGATGAATCCACCCCGCTTGAATAAAAATCCGCCTCAGCACGTTCCGACACCGCCGGGTCATTATTCTAACCCTTTGGATAATATGATTGCCGCAGCGATGTGATCGGTGGCTCTACCAGTTGAAGGCAACTCTTCAACAACAATAGAGACACGGACGGCCAGAGAGCTTCTTGAGACAGCTGTGGCTCAACAGGCGACTTATTCTTATAGCCGCGAGCGGATTCATTCAACCCCTCGACCAAGTCGGAGTTATAGTAGGCACATTGAGTCGCCATCAGTTTCAAGCAGTTAGCAACACCACAACGAGCCTCATGGGCATGACCCGGCGCGCAGCGGTAATAATGCCCAGGCTTTCGTGGATCAGGGCAGAGCGCGTCGGGAGGCGGAACTGGCGGCTCAACAGCAATCCCGGTTTATCCCTAAGCATCTGTGGAGGCAGGAGTGACCTCTAGAACCCTGGGTGTGCTGTGTTTAGTGTTGGCTCTTCGCAATGAGCGTCTACCCAAGGATTTCAAGGGTCCTCAAAGGTGCCTAATTACACGGCGGATCAACCCCCGGAGGCTTGAATAGAAATCTACTAGATGGCTATGGAGATGTTGGATGTCAGCGATGCTGCATGAGCTAAGTATTTCACCATGATATTGGATGGGCCGTCTCGTACTTGGTTGAAAGGGCTGCCCGCTAACTCCATTAGGTCATGGGTAGAGTAGAAACCCCGGTTTATCCAAAATTTTAAGACACATGCAAGCAGCCTCTGTCGATCTTAGATTTGGATTCTTGTGTTCAAGGTGAGGGTGAGTCAACAACCAATTGGGGTCGCCGGAACTCAGCTGTTATACATTCTCCAGATAGTATCAATGCCTGATCAACAGTTCTGATGTTTTTTTTGAACCTTGAACAGTAGGAGAACCTCCTACTGTTATTTTTGTATTAAAGTAACAGGGTACAAGTTAAAATTTACATGGGAGATGTACAAATGAGATTTTGGGGCAACCCCCCTTTGGGGGGTAAAGAAAGGACTAAACTATTGAGGAGAGGATGAGGGGGATGATATGTTTGTGTTTTTCCTTAACCCCATAGGTAAGGAGAAAGAAATCATTCTTAAGCCTATCTAGCCAGGATGCCTTTATTGGTGCAATCCCCATGAAGTGCTTGTTATTGCGTTCCTTCCAAATGCTCCATGCCGCAAGTATGAACATCTCCATAAAAAGAGGTCGATCACAATTATTTTTGGCTATAGTAATATTTTGTAGTCTTGATGCTCCTTATGGCTAAAAAAGACCAAGGTTGGTCCAGCAATCAGTAATGAAGTGGCATTCAAAGAACAAGTGCTGCAAGGTTTCCTCAATTTTTAGTCCACAGAGAATGTAGTTGTGGTCCTCTCCAATATTTTCATGTCATCGTTTCAAGCATATTCCTTGTGGTTAGGGGTATGAGAGTAATAACCAACCAAATACTTTTATTTTCATGATGGTTTTTGATTTCATGATCCCACGAAAAGCCTCATGTGCTCTTATTTCTCGGAAGTAGAACGTGTAATATTTGTGTGCAGTGAATTGTGCTGATCCCCAAGCATATGACCAAATGTCTTGCTCATCGGATAAGACAGTCATGGCCATGTCAGTTTGGAGTTGGCGAACTTCTGCATATGCTTGTTCCGAGAGTGGGAGGTGAAACGCCTCTCGGAGTGACATGATGGACAAGAAATCCCGGACTAATACGTCTTCATTGGTGGCGTAAGAGAGCACTCTTGGATACTTGTCGGCAATAACGCTGTCGCCCATAAATCTTTCCAGAAAAGTACATTCCTTCCGTTTGCCACTTGTACTTTTGAGATTCCTCTGTATATGGGCATCAACTTAGTGACATCTCGCCATCATAATGATCCACATGTGTCCGATGCATGGGGTATTTGGTTTGAGTAATACGTTTCCTAAATGAGTTGCACTCAGGGAACGTTCTAGCCATTATAAAATTTGTGTAAATATTTGAGCAAGAGTGCATCCCCTTGAATTCTGAGATCGATCACACCTAGCCCACCACATTCCTTGGGTCGATAGACCATGTTCCAGGAGGCTAGAGAACTTCATCTATCCCCTTGTTCACTTTTCTTGGTCCACAAGCATTTTCTTCGAATTTTGTCTAGACGCTTAATGATCTTGGTTGGCAATCTGAGTGTGCATAGGGCAAAGATGATCAAAGAGGTAATTACTGAATTGAGTAAGGAGAGTTTTCCACAATAGGAGATCATATTAAGAGTGGCCGTTAGTCTTTTTTCGATGGAGCAAACCAGTGGCATGAGCTCGAGGACAGTTGGGCGAGTAGTTCCAAGGGGAAGTCCCAAGTAGGTAAAAGGCAGCTTACCAATGGTGCAGCCGAATATATTGGCAATTTCCTGAGTCTTGGCGGATCAAAGTTCATTGGAATTAGTGTTGATTTGTGAAATTTTATTTTCAATCCAATGGACGTTGCATAGTCATTCAAAATATCTCTGATAAATGTTGCTTGTTGAGTGCATGAAGGCAGTACCAGAATTGTGTCATCAACGTATTGAATTACCGAGTAATCTTTTTGATGTGATGATGGAAACGGTAGGTTTGATCAGATTGCGAGGAAAAGCATCGTTGATGGCCACTTGGAGGAGATCATCCGCTAAAACAAATATGAGGGGGGAGAGAGGGTCCCCTTGTCTAACACACCACTTACACTAGAATTGACGGCTAGGAGTTCCATTGGGAAGGACTGATGACTTTCTAGATGAGAAGATGCATCAAATCCAACCCAACCATTTATCATTAAATCCCATGCTTTTCATAATGTCAATCATGGCCTCATGTTCTATCATATCAAATGGTTTAGCAAAATCTAGTTTGAGAAGCATGATTTCCTTTTTGGATGATTGGCATTGGTATATGTATTCATAAGCCCATGCAAGACAATCTTGGATGGTCCGTCCCTTAAGAAAGCCATATTGGTTCTTGTACAAGACCTTTAGGATGATTTTTTGGAGTCTATTGGCCAAAATCTTAGTGATTACTTTAAGGCAGCAGTTTAAAAGTGTGATCGGTCGATAGTCATTGATAGATTCAGGAGAGCCGACTTTTGGGATTAGTGTGATGAAACCATCATTAATACTTTCCAAATTGAGATCCTCCTTGATGATTGGCCAGCGTCGTTTTAAGAAGAGTCCATTGAAACCGTCTGGGCCAGGGGCTCTGTCTAGCGGGCATTTCTCTAACAACTTTGTCAATCTCCTCATGGGTAAAAGGAACGGTCAGTTCATCAAGACCATCACATTTCTTGATTATTCTTGCTAGATCAAATTTCATATTGCATGTTCATGACGATCCCATCCTCTCTTTAAATGTTTCAAAAACTATAGACTCTTTCCCCGCATGATCCTCATAGAAGTGCCATCCGAGGTTGTCAAAGAAGGAATATTATTTATCCTATACCTTTCTGAAGCCATGGCATGGAAGAACTTTGATGGCTCGTCTCCGAATTGGACCCATTGTATGGTACATCTCTTTTTCCAATATGCTTGTTGATATCTTAGCAACCTCAGGATGTGTGCCTTGAGTATCCGACGAAAATTGATTTCAGGTATAGACAAGCCCATTTATTTTCTAGCTCATCAAACTCACAAAGTGCTTTGTTTGAATTCTCAATCGCCACCGATAGCTTAGATATGCCCCTGCTCCAATGTTTAAGATCACATCTTAGTGTTTTGAGCTTACGACATAGAATAGTGGCAGTGTTTGTGGATTTCACTAGATTAGCCCAAGAAGTCTCAAGTATTTGCATGAACACGGATGTTGTACCCAAAAGGATTCAAAGAGAAATAATTTGGATTTTGGGATATTTGTTTCAATAGTGACCACACAAGGAATATGGTCTGAGATAGGCTTACCAAGAGGTTCGACCAAGGTTTTAGGGTATGAAGTAGTCCAATTTGTACTTGTGAAAAACCAATTCAATTGTTCAAGTAGGGGATCAAGCTGCATATTACTCCAGGTGAAAGAACGCCCCTTGATAGGTAATTCAATTAGGCTTTAAGAACGAATGAGGTCATTAAATGTGTTTATATCATTAATCCTTCCTCCCGGTTTATTACGATTATCTGGTGCACGTATGAAGTTAAAATCACAAACAAAAAGCCAATCTTCGTTTGAAGGAATATCGAGAGCGCATAACTAATGAATAAAATGTTCCCTCTGCTCGCCTTGACATGGACAATATACATTAACCAACATCCAACTTTGTGCAGATTGAGTTGATTTGAACCGCGTGACCAGCGCATAATCTTCAGAGAAAATCACATCAGCAGAGAAAATAGAGCTATTCCAAATTGTTGCAATGCCCCCCGATGCCCCACGAGAAGGTACAAAGGAAAATTGATCAAATCGGCGAGGGCAGCAAGACTTAATAAAGGGCAAATCAAAGGAGGATTTCTTGGTTTCTTGTAAGCACACCACCGCACAACCACTAGTGGTAATGGCATTGGATAACGCCAGCTGTTTGTCCCCGGAATTTAAACCACGTATGTTCCAACATAAAACATTCCAGTTCACCAAAAGATGCATTACTAAAGTAAATAAAAAGATCTGCATAGGAGAGCTTAGGTCGAGGCCGAAGGCTCCACCTCCTATGGATCCTGCAGTGCTTCGTTAGAAAGTTCTTTTGCTGGGATCACGCACATCACAGTGCCGATCTGTTGGATCACCCGGACAGGTCTAGGTGGTGGAATCTGCTCATCATTCACCTTCTAATTGTGATAGCAATCGAAATAGTCCTAGGTTTGACCTTAGAGGCTTTCGTTTTGCTGTCAGACACTTGATGAACCTTGAAGCCATCATACTTATTGATACGGGCACTCCTACGCAGGGCAATAGCACATTCAGGCACAACTGACTTGCCTTTGGGGGTGAGGATTGTGGAAGAGCCACCGATGTCATAAACTTCTGGAGGAGGCAGGACAATGCACTGCGCTAAGTTAACTGAGACATTCTGCTGCACTTCATTTGGTTCAGACAAAGGTCCTTCAGAAACCTGAACTCGATCATGCATTTCCTCAATGTCAGTGGAAGGTAAAGTAAGCTCCCAATTGGATGCCTCTGAGAGTTCTTCAATTGTAATAGTAGAGGAAGGAGCATGTGTGATTGTCTTGGAGGCAGAAACCACAATCAGAAGGCCAACATTTTTAGAGACTGTAACTTTAAAAGTGACCGAGTCCTTTTGAAAACCATAGTGATCTCTCCATTGTCCATAAGAAGCCACGATGGGCCTGATGGCAGCTATGAGATAGGTATTTAACCAGAGCATAGGAATGCAGTCCCTTATGAGCATAGCAGTTATGAAATCACCTTGGGAAGACATATCTAAGTGTAGGCCTTTAGTAGAGATATTCAGATATATTTCCAGAACATTATGTGGCAGGGAAATAGTTTCAAAGTCAGCCAGGTTTGCTAATGAGTTGTTATCAGGGCTGACCAAGGCAGAGATCTCATTGGTGACTGGAGAAGCACTGGTAGCTCCCTGTGGCTAGAACTGATTCATGAGATTAAAAGGCACCAGCACATATGAATCATAGATAGTTGCACTTGAGTCAGAGCTAGTATGCATTGAAATTGAGTCATTCGAGGCAGCATCAGGACTGTCATGTAGATTCTGTGGTGGCACAATGCCATGATCAACCTGCAGTCCCTCACCAGCCAACCAGTACTGGAAATTGTACAACACAGGTGGTGCTTGAGGAGGTGGAGGGGGCCACACTCCCCATTGAGGATGTATCTCAATGTCATTCCCTTCATCAACTACCACATTTTCTTCATCATTAGCTGCAGCATCTGCCACTACATTTTGAGCCATCCGGTTATGGAGTTGCTGCTGATATAGCCCTCAACATTCCGACCTTTCCCATGCAGCGGATAAGGAATGCCATTAGTAGGTGGAGGATCCTCTCCAGCCGGTAGTACTTCAGGTAAGTGAGCGTTCCAATCATTACTTCGTAGCATTGTGACTGCAACAGTGCAACACTGCCGTGCACCTCCTAACTGACGAACAACCAGACTCTTGGTCACTAAATGTATATGAACAACTCTGACCTTAACAAGCACCAGTCTCCTATCCTTTCTAGGGTTGTTCCAATCAACAAGAGCACCAAAAGAGTCTACAGAATTGTGCATGTAATGATGTGTCTGATAATCATAAGGAAATCCCACATACAAGATCCACACCTCCTGACCAAAAGTAGTCTGGCGCATGTTTAGAGCAGCATCATGAGGGACAAATGAGATAACAGTGTGTTCCTCTACTTCATTTCATCAAGCTCAAAGGTGGTGCCCACAACCGCATCCTGGATGACAGAATTAACAAACCCAAACAAACCAATGCCAAGGGGATGATCTACCACTTCAGAGGGGAAGTAATGTGAATCATGGAGCAAACCTTCAATGATGTTGCGCTGATCAGCTTTCTGATGGAAGGGGATGTACCAATTGGCCTCTGCAATGGCCAGGAGTCGTTACGCAGTGGAGGGATTGGACCCACGACCATGTCCGCGTGCACCCTGCGGTCAGCCGGACCAAGCTCGATGGTCATGCCTGGCGGGAGGTAGGGGACGACGTTGATGGGATAGTTCACCATTGGAGCGGTGGGAGGAGCGAGAGCAGGGACGCGCATAGACTGCAAGGAGGAATGCGTATCGTCCGCCTTGGGCAGAGATATGGGTACCCAAACCCCTCGAGGCTTGTGCACCATCTTGTGGCAGGCGTCCACCAAATGACCACGAAGGACGCAAGATGAGCATCTAACGGTAGAGCTATGCCGGGTGGCAGGGGTATTATTAATGGAAGTATCATTTATTTTTCGTGGTTGAATCCCAAACAAGACTTGATCATTATCCTCCCAACGATAGTTTCCAAGAGCACCAGCTATGCCATCTTTGACCGAAGGGAAAGAATCAATTAATGATAGGCAATTTTTTCGTGCACTTATTTTAGGTTGCCAAAATAAATATCGAGTCCCAGGAGCTCCACATTGATGTTTTTTATGGCCCAAAGCCCACAAGTAGCACAGAATGAGTTGGCCGTGCATTCGAAGTACGCATGGGCCGTAGAATCACGAATATAGCAGGCTTGATTTGAAGCTGTATGTGGGCTAGGATCGGGGACACTAGTAGTACACCAACAAGGTCGTTGGGCACATACCTGACAATACGGACCCGAGCAATTAGCCACGCGATGATCAATACCATTGCAACTGCTGCAAATGATTAATTTATCATTAATGAAAGCCGGAGGTAGGACCGAGGCCAATTTCCATATAGAAGCAATTCTTTCCTCTGATACCCCCATTCGATAATGATCCATAATATTACTAGCTTTCGCAAGAACATCAAGAGACGAAGCCTCAATCACATGACCCTTTTCAGACCCAAAACCATGGGTTGATTTGAGTGCAATAGGAGACCTTGAGCTGATCTCAGGGTTAGGCTGGTCCGAGTACTAAGAAAAAGGATTATGCAAAGGAGAATGCACCCCTGGTCTAAAGAGACTAAAATGACAAACGAGTTCTGGCCAGATTCGATCTTTGAGTCGATATTTGAAATGACCAACATGATTAGCGGCCACCGAGAAGGAAGGTGTCGGTGGAAACCGTGACGTCCGGATAATTAAGCTACAGTAATCCCTTGTTAATGGTGCCATGTCATCATTTTCACTGTTGCTAAATCCCCCTTTGTTTCAATCCGGTTCAAATTCAATTTTCAAATTCTAAGTGAAATCCAAAAATTCCCAAACATGAAAACTGAAATGTTGATCATGTGACAATATTCACTTCTTAATATTGTTGGTGAACCAAATTTTTTTGTAAAGTGCTTAGTGCCCTAAATAAACAGAAAAGTTAAAGGCAAGTTTAAAATAGAAAATTACAAGAAAAGAACCCCCCGCTAGTGGACCTTGGCCCAGTTGGCCACAGCCGACCAGGCCGGCCCCCTCCCTACACTCTCTGGCCTATAACCCCCCACTCCCCCAATCGAACCCTAGAGCCCAACCCCACTCCCCCCCACGATCCCAACCCTCTCCCTCTAGCGATGTAACAGGAGAGGGCGCTCGATCCCCATCACCCTCCCCACTCGCCCCGATCCCTCCTCCCGCTCCCTTGCTCGATCTGGACGCCCGCCCGCGGCCAGGATGCCCGTCCCCGTCGCCGTCGTTGCCTCACCTCGCCCTGACGCCAACCGCCATCGCCATGGACCTATGTCCGCACACTCTGGAGCCACCCCGTCCCGCTCGGAGATGCCTAGGGCCGGCGCCTCGACTTCCTCGACCGCCACGATGACGCAGACGAGCGGGGACCTCCCCAAGCCGTCCGCCACTGTCGACCTCGATCCGGTTAACTCTGGCTCCGACAAATTGTCTCCAAGCCCACTGCCATCCCCTACGGTTCCATTGTGAGGCTTCCCCCTAGTCCCTTCGTCCACGTAGCCTCGCTAGCCGCCATGGCCGTAGGTCGTCTTCGCCACTCCGATTCGTCGCCTCCAAGCTGTCCCCGGCCCCCTCGACCCCACCATCGAGCTCGTGGGGAGCCTCCCTTCCGATTCCCTCTATTCCCGGTCTCAATCCGTGCCTCTATGCACCATTGCTCGCCATGGCCGAAGCTCGCCATAGACCGCGCCGTTCCCCACCACCGCCGGTGCCCCACTGTTGCGGCGGCCCCGTGCTCCCCCGCCTCTCCGCCGGCCGCCTCGGCCACCATCGCGCCTGGCCTCGCCCGCTTCCCCTTGCCGGCAGCCTTGCCCTTGCCCGTGGCCATCGCCGCCACGGCCTTGCTCATGCCCATTCAGCGGGCACCCTGCCCTTCGCCCGGCCTTGTTAGGCTTTATGGGCCACCGGCATAGGGGGCCCATCCCTGTAAAACAAAAAAAACAAAAGGTTAAAAAAGTTTTAAAAATAAATAATAAGAATATAATTAATTAATTTATTAACTTAATTAATTATGTTTTACTATTCTAATTACTAGTTAGTCTAATTAGTCATCTAATTAGCTGGTGATGAATGACAGGGGGGCCCCACACTTGTTGACCAGTCAAACGTTGACTGGTCAATCGACCCCTGCCCACTGTCGACCACAGGTACACTTACGTGTACCGTGTCTTTGAATCGCCTAGCATTTTAGCATTTATTTTCGGATTAAAATTAATTTCAGAATAGTAATAAAACTTTGAACTATCATAGAAAATAATCCGTAACTCGGATTATTTAGTTTTCTACATGAAAGTTGCTCAGTTTTTCGAGACGAATCCGGATACGCGGTCCGTTTTCCCGGCACACATCACTAGCATAGGGAACATGCAAACTTTCCCCTCCGGTTCATTTGTCTGACAAACGTCCGGGACCGGGAAAACTTTCCGGATGTTTTCCCCCTTCGCCGATATCGTGTAACACTGCGTTAGAACACGTCTAGCTCTGCCTGTTGTCCTGATATGCTCTTTCTTGCTATGTATTTACTGTTTCTTCCCCCTCTTCTCTCCGGTAGACCCCGAGACTGCCCCTGATGCCGCTGTGATCGACTACGTCAACGACGACCCCTTCTTCTTGTCTGAGCAATCAGGCAAGCCCCCCCTTGATCATCCCGATATCGCCCATTCCATTCTCTCATGCTTGCATTAGATTTTGCTACTCTTATTGTTTGCTCCTATTCTGATGCATAGCCTGCTTTTGTACCTGCTATTGTTACCTACCTGCTTGTCATAAACTGCTTAGTATAGGTTGGTTAGAGATCGATCAGTGAACCCCACTTGTCCTTGTTGCCCCTACTTCAACATCGACGCCTCAATCAGCGTGATCGACGACCAGAGCCTGACACCTCACATCACATCACGCCCCTTTAGTTGCTCGACTCTGCAGAGCTACTATCGTGTGCCGAGGGCGATCGCTCTTAACGCACTCCTGATGATAATTCTGTAGTGTAGGTATTCGGGGTGGTCATCGAGGGTGGTTCCTCTTTCACCATTCCCGATACGGCTCTGTCATGCAACACCTCAAGTGTGAACCTCGACGGTGGTTCCTCTTAAGTTCACCTTGATGATTACATCGAGTGGAATCCTCTAAGTGTGATTCTTTGGGTTTTCCCCTTGATGTATGGACACACAGTTACCTTGACTTTACTCGAGACCATTGTAAAAGCCGGGCGAGCCCGGAGAGCACCCGTGCGATGTGACAGTGGCAGTTGGCTATTTAGCGGTATCACACGGGAGGGGGTGATAGCTCCGGACTTGTCCCGACAGCCGTCACTCCTTTTAATAATGCACTAACAGGTTTGGGTATTTGTTTTGAGTTGTCCTTTGGCCTTTACGCACTAACCAGCACACAAGAATAGTTATGGGCCTCGACGTTGTGGTATCAGCCGAAGCTTTGTCAGACGTCCAGTTCAGCAGTGCAGCACGGTCGGATCATGCTGGCCATCCGAGGCGGTGCTGGTATCCACCTTGCTCGCAACGACCCAGAGTGCAACGGGCGATGGGCCCAGACCCCGAAGTGCTTAGGAGGTAGACCGGCGGGGACCTCTCTGCTGAGCCTAGGTCGGGTTGCGGCGTGCTGATCTTCCGAGGCCGGGCATTGACCCCAAAAAGGTGTGTCCGATCAGAGTGATCGAGCGTGTTGGAAAACATGGTGCACCCCTGCAGGGAAGATCTTTATTCGAATACCGTGTCCACGGTAATGGACGTTTAGACTTATATCTTGATCTAATACAACTAGAAATGGATACTTAAGTTATGTGGCTCCGGGATTGCTTTCTCGCAGGGAGTCGAGAAAGGATCTCTGGCGTTATTGTTACAACATGCTTGTTAATTATAAACTGCTATTCTTTACACTTCTACATGCTCCAAGATGCTTGGAGCTGCTTGAAGATGCTAGTATTCGATAGGCTAGGCCTTCCCCCTCTATTCTGGCATTCTGTAGTTCAGTCCACAGATACAGCCATTCCATTTGATACCAATGCATACTTAGTGTAGGTCTGATGCTTGCAAGTACTTTGGATTAGTACTCACGGTTGCTTTGCTACCCCTTTTCCCCTTCCTTCTTCTTTCCGGTTGATGCAACCAGATGGTGGATCCCTGGAGCCAGATGGCACCGCCGACGGATACTACTACGTGGAGACTGTCGAAGACCAGTAGTAGTTAGGAGGTCCCAGGCAGGAGGCCTCGCCTCTTCGATCGTGTTGCTTTTGTGCTAGCCTTCTTAAGGCACCCTTGTTTAACTTATGTCTGTACTCAGATATTATTGCTTCCGCTGACTCTTGTGTTTTGAGCTTGTATTTGAGCCCTCGAGGCCCCTGGCTTGTAATATAAAGCTTGTATTATTTTCAATTTGTGTCTAGAGTTGTATTGTGATATCTTCCCGTGAGTCCTTGATCTTGATCGTACACATTTGCATGTATGATTAGTGTATGATTGAATCGAGGGCGTCACAAGTTGGTATCAGAGCCCCCTTTCCAACTCCTTGGCCGAAGTTCAGTCTAGACTTTGAAAAACTGTTTTACTAACATGGTTGTGTGGCTTATCGGCCCACGTCGTCATTGGGTGGTATTAGGACATTTTATTCCTCGTCTATACTCTGGGAATCTAATCTCTCTTCCATTCGGGTTAAATGATTTTGTTAACTCTAACTCTAGGATCTCGTAAATACTTTCTCCCGGAGAGCCCCTCACTCCAGATGATTACTTGGTGCACCAGAAGATTCTGAAGATACTCTGTGATGTTTTACCGAGTCCCTTGTACCCTTTGCCGTTGCTATCCCTACCACCGGTAAACCCTTATGCGTAACTACCTATGTTGTCGTTCAGACCTTCATCCCATGTTGATCTTGTTATTACAAGATGTCCTGAAATACTCCTCGATGTTCCAAGAATTCTTTATGCTTACTGCCCTGCAGCTCCTTACTGCATGAATACCCCTATGGATAATTACTCGCTCTTATCGAGTATCCATTCATCCAGTTATTCTTATGCTTCATAAGATACTTTGTAATACAATCCGAGATTTCGAAGACCTATCTCGCCTATTGCTCTAGAAGGTCTTGCATGCCTACACTCTGGTTAGTTCCATATGCCTAGCTATATCCATTGACGTCCTTTATCATTATCATTTTGAGTCTTTCGATATGATATGTTTGTGAGTAGTCACAATCATCAGTTGGTCCTTATAAATTATCATTCCGGCTCAAACGTCTTCCTGAACATGAGCTGGTTCTCGGCCAATCAGATTGCCATCGATTGTGCCATAAAACTATTCAACTTATCGATCCTTGATTAGAGTGTTTGCCTCTGATCCCCCGATTTTTAAAATCATTTTTCCTTTGCATTTTAGCTTGGAATTAGTCAGTTGTTTCTATAATCTGATATCCTTGTATTCTTTCTTCTTCTGGGTGAGTATCGATGCTCACATCCGATCCCTTGTGGACCACCAGATCCTTTGTTGGGTTTTATCCGACAACGTCCTTCTTATTCGGTAACATTGTGAGCCTTTCCTCGGATACATAATGCCTTTGGTAAATTGTATCCCCCACTCTTGTCAGGCATACTCTGCTTTTGAGCTTGAGTTATTTACTCATGAAGTTTGTGGTCTATGTTCATAAGATGCCCCAGTGGGTTGAATCTACGCCTTGCCTAATCCGTGTGAACCGGAAGGTTATGCAGGTTATATCTACTAGTGTTTCTTCGGATAACATTTCTATGCTAAAATTTCTTCGAATGCGAGAAGTGAATGGAAGGTTATGCATTGATGAAGTGGGAGTCGACCTTGAACCTTTGTGTTCATGCCCATGGATCCGATGTGGAACTTATCATGGAAGCTTCTTGTTATGATAATAATGATCCCCTTGTGATAAGTTCATTTTGTATCTATATTGGTCCTTTGCAACCGTGGTTCCGACCATGATTGATCTCCCTGCATTCCATTTCTCGAACAAGTTAAAGTACTTGTATTCTTTATATCGTTTAACCTGTCCAACCTCTACTTTGATCTACCTTCGAGTATTACCCTTTGGTATCTCGAGAATATCACGGAACTACATAACTTCTTATGAGTTCTTCCTTAACTGTTATTTCTCGCCGACTCAAAATCTTCCATGGGTTCTGAGTTGGTAGACACTCGAGAACGCCGATAAATGATTCGATGTCTACACTTTCCTTTCCATTGTTTTGTTTAAACTTTCTTGTAACATAACATATATGAGCAGTGATAATTCGCTACTTATGTAAATGCCTCGATGTACAACTCTGTCAGTAAGACCTTGTTACTATTGTTGATGACATTCCGGTAGCCACCGATGGACGAGAACTTTGCCTATTGGTCCGCCTCGTCTTAACGAGTAGGAAAATGGCTCTCTTCGTCCCTTGTTGCCAACATAACTGACTGTTTGCCCTCTGACCTGCCTTGCTATCATGAACGTGCAAAATGTTAGCACCCTTCATGCTTTTAACCCACATAGTGGGCCCATAACCCGCAGTTCCACAGGATCGAAACCTGACTCTCCTATGCATACTTATTTTCAAAGTTATCCCTCGCGTTTGGCTTCGAATGTAATTCACGAGCCACCTTCCTTGTGATCTGTTCTGGTATCAGATGCAATACTTATTCCCATTGCTCTGAACCCCTTTCACCTTCTTACCTTGCTCTCGATGACTATCTTCAATTTCAACTCGAGATATGCCTTTATGCCATGTTCAGTGAGATAGCCTATCTTGTGTTGAGCTCCGTCCCTCCCGAGTCTTTCCACCTTACTCACCCCCATAAATCTCGGGACGAGATTTATTGTAGTGGAGGAGAATTGTGACGCCCGAATAATTAAGCTCCAGTAATCCCTTGTTAATGGTGCCATGTCATCATTTTCACTGTTGCTAAGTCCCCCTTTGTTTCAATCAGGTTCAAATTCAATTTTCAAATTCTAAGTGAAATCCAAAAGTTCCCAAACATGAAAACTGAAATGTTGATCATGTGACAAATATTCACTTCTTAATAATGTTGGTGAACCAATTTTTTTGTAAAGTGCTTAGTGCCCTAAATAAATAGAAAAGTTAAAGGCAAGTTTAAAATAGAAAATTAAAACAAAAGAAAACCCCGCTCCCCCTAGTGGACCTTGGCCCAGTTGGCCACAGCCGACCAGGCCGGCCCACTCCCCACACTCTCTGGCCTATAACCCCCCACTCCCCCAATCGAACCCTAGAGCCCAACCCCACTCCCCCCCACGATCCCCACCCTCTCACTCCAGCGCCGTCACAGGAGAGGGCGCTCGATCCACATCACCCTCCCCACTCGCCCCGATCCCTCCTCCCGCTCCCTCGCTCGATTTGGACGCCCGCCCGCGGCCAGGATGCCCGTCCCCGTCGCCATCGTTGCCTCACCTCGCCCTGACGCCAAACGCCACCGCCATCTATGTCCGCATGCTCTGGAGCCACCCCGTCCAGCTCGGAGATTCCTAGGGCCTGCGCCTCGACTTCCTCGACCGCCACGACAACGCACACGAGCGGGGACCTCCCCAAACCGTCGCCTCGGCCTCTTCTTCCTCGACGCCGTCCGCCACTGCCGACCTCGATCCGGTCAACTCCGGCTCCGGCAAATCGTCCCCAAGCCCACTGCCATCCCCTACGGTTCCCCTGTGAGGCCACCCCTACTCCCTTCGTCCCCGTAGCCTCGCTAGCCGCCATGGCCGTAGGTCGTCTTCGCCGCTCCGATTCGTCGCTTCCAAGCCGTCCCCGGCCCCCTCAGCCCCACCATCGAGCTCGTGGGGAGCCTCTGGTCCGATTCCCGCTGTTCCCGGTTTCGATCCATGCCTCTCTGCACTGTTGCTTGCCATGGCCGAAGCTCGCCATAGCCCGCGCCGTTCCCCGCCTCCGCCGGTGCCCCGCTGCTGCGGCGGCCACGTGCTCCGCCGCCTCTCCGCCGGCTGCCTCGACCACCACCGCGCCTGGCCTCGACCCCGCTTCCCTTGCGGCCGCCAGCGCCGCCGCCCGGTGGCCGTCGCCCGACCACGGCCTTGCCGCACCTGTTCGGGCGGGCGCCCGCACCCGCTTCGCCCGGCGCTGTTAGGCCTTATGGGCCACCGGCATAGCGGGCCCGTCCCTGTAAAATAAAAAACCAAAAGATTAAAAAAAGAGTTTTAAAAATAAATAATAAGAATATAATTAATTAATTGATTAACTTAATTAATTATGTTTAACTAATCTAATTACTAGTTAGTCTAATTAGTCATCTAATTAGCTGGTGAGTGAATGACAGGGGGGCCCCACACTTGTTGACCAGTCAAATGTTGACTAGTCAACTGGGACCCCCTGGCCCACCTGTCATCCACAGGGTACACTTCTGTGTACACTGTGCTGGGTGCGCCTAACGTTTTAGCATTTATTTTTGGATTAAAATTAATTTCAGAATAGTAATAAAACTTTTAACTATCATAGAAAATAATCCGTAACTCGGATGAAAAAGTTTTCTACATGAAAGTTGCTCAGTTTTTTGAGATGAATCCAGATATGCGGTCCGTTTTACCGCCACACGTCCCTAGCATAGCGAACATGCAAACTTTCCCCTCCAGTTCATTTGTCTGACAAACGTCCGGGACCGGGAAAACTTTCCGGATGTTTTCCCCCTTCGCCGGTATCGTGTAACACTGCGTTAGAACACGTCTAGCTCTGCCTGTTGTCCTGTTATGCTCTTGCTTGCTATGTATTTACTGTTTCTTCCCCCTCTTCTCTTCGGTAGACCCCGAGACTGTCGCTGATGCCGCTGTGATCGACTACGTCGACGACGACCTCTTCTTCTTGCCTGAGCAACCAGGCAAGCCCCCCCTTTGATCATCCCGATATCGCCCATTCCATTCTCTCATGCTTGCATTAGATTTTCCTACTGTTATTGTTTGCTCCTATTCTAATACATAGCTTGCATTTGTACCTGCTATTGTTACCTACCTGCTTGTCCTAAACTGCTTAGTATAGGTTGGTTATAGATCCATCAGTGACCCCCACTTGTCCTTATTGCCCCTGCTTCAACATCGACGCCTCGATCAGCGTGATCGATAACCAGAGCCTGACACCTCACATCACATCATGCCCCTTTAGTTGCTCGACTCTGCAGAGCTACTATCGAGTGTCGAGGGCGATCCCTCTTAACGCACTCCTGATGATAATTCTGTAGTGTAGCTATTTGGTGTGGTCATCGAGGGTGGTTCCTCTTTCACCATTCCCGATATGGCTCTGTCGTGCAACACCTCAAGTGTGAACCTCGAGGGTGGTTCCTCTTACGTTCACCTTGATGAATACATCGAGTGGAATCCTCCGAGGGTGATTCCTTGGGTTTTCCCCTTGATGCATGGACACACAGTTACCTTGACTTTACTGGAGACCGTTGTGAAAGTCGGGCGGGCCCGGAGAGCACCCGTGCGATGTGACAGTGGTGGCTGTTTATTTAGCGGTATCACCCGGGAGGGGGTGATAGCTCTGGAATTGTCCCGACAGGCATCACTCCTTTAATAATGCACTAACAGGTTTGGGTATTTGTTATGAGTTGGCCTTTGGCTTTTACGCACTAACCACCACGCGAGAATATTTATGGGCCTCGACGTTGTGGTATCAGATGAAGCTTTGTCAGACGTCCAGTTCAGCAGTGCGGCACGGTCGGATCGTGCTGGCCATCCGAGGCGCTGCTGGTATCCACCCTGCTCGCAACGACCCGGAGTGCAATGGGCGATGGGCCCAGACCCCGGAGTGCTTAGGAGGTAGACCGGCGGGGACCTCCCTGCTGAGCCTAGGTCGGGCTGCGATGTGTTGATCTTCCGAGGCCGGGCATTGACCCCAGAAAGGTGTGTCTTGCCAGAGTGATCGAGCGTGTTGGAAAACGTGGTGCACCCCTGCAGGGAAGATCTTTATTTGAATAACGTGTCCACGGTAATGGACGCTCAGACTTATATCTTGATCTAATACAACTAGAAATGTATACTTAAGTTATGTGGCTCCGGGGTTGCTTTCTCGCAGGGAGTCGAGAAAGGATCTCTGGGCGTTATTGTTACAACATGCTTGTTAATTATAAGTTGCTATTCTTTACTCTTCTACATGCTGTAAGATGCTTGGAGCAGCTTGAAGATGCTAGTCTTCGATAGGATAGGCCTTCTCCCTCTATTCTGGCATTCTGTAGATCATTCCACAGATACAACCCTTCCATTTGATACCAATGCATACTTAGTGTAGATCTGATGCTTGCGAGTACTTTGGATGAGTACTCACGGTTGCTTTGCTACCCCTTCTCCCCCTTCCTTCTTCTTTCCAGTTGATGCAACCAGATGGTTGATCCTTGGAGCCAGATGCCACCGCCGACAGATACTACTACGTGGAGACCGCCGAAGACCAGGAGTAGTTAGGAGGTCCCAGGCAGGAGGCCTTGCCTCTTCAATCGTGTTGCTTTTGTGCTAGCCTTCTTAAGGCACCCTTGTTTAACTTATGTCTGTACTCAGATATTATTGCTTCCGCCGACTCTTGTGTTTCGAGCTTGTATTCGAGCCCTCGAGGCCCCTGGCTTGTAATATAAAGCTTGTATTATTTTCATTTTGTGTCTAGAGTTGTGTTGTGATATCTTCCCGTGAGTCCTTGATCTTGATTGTACACATTTTCGTGTATGATTAGTGTATGATTGAATCGAGGGCGTCACAGCAACGACACCAATGGAATCACTGGGATCGCTTCTACGGTTGGCGGCACGGGGTTGTGCGAAGAGAGGGTCTGTTAGCCAGCACAAAGATCATTTACCTAGGTTTGGGCCGCGAGGATGCCCAATACCCTATTCTTGCTTTGGTGTATATTTGAGTGTTCTAGAGCCCTTGAGCTAGCTGCTGTGCGAGCATAGTCCCAAACATCTGAATCCTTCTCTAGTACGCCTCGGGCCTCCATTTATAGTCAAAAGGGGTCACCACAGTGGCACACAGGAGGTGGAAAGGTATACAGTGTACAAGCTTATCCTCTGGCACCGTTGGACAAACGCATTTAATGCGCTGCCGACGTGCCCTTCTTGCTTTATCGGGGACGGCAAGGACGCTCGTCCCAGCTGTCGCCGCCTCGCCTGGCTCCGACGCGCGTCCGAGCTGATGAGGCATTGTAGTGCCATGTTGGCTGGCTACTAGGCTTGCGCGGTGACAGAGTCTTCACGAAGATCTGCATGCCACCATGTTGGTGCTTGCTGCGTTTGCCTGGAGGCCGCGCGTCACCACGCAGGTGCCTACCCAGCTGGTTGGGCTGGCAACTATATGGGAACGGTGGTGGAGTCTTTCTAGATGTGGGCCTGGCTGTGGCCCCGCTGGTGTCCCTGGCAACGGTCTTGTCGTGGCATCACGGTCGTCACCTGCAAGGATCTTGCCGGGGGTCTCGTGCATTTACTCGGAAAGGACCTTGGCAAAGATCGTCATCTTCTGGTCCTCATCTGATCTCGTGTGCTTATGATCTTCACAATGATCTGTATGCCATCATGGAGGTGCCTCCCGAGCCTTGGTTCCAATGTGGTTGATGGTGTTGGAACCCATGGGCTCAAGGGTGGCGTGCACTGCTGGCGTTGGGCAAGTTGCCCCGGCAGGGCTCTTGCCGGGGCTGCGGAGGCCGCCCTGGCAAGGGTCTTGCTGGGGGAGTCCACCTCGCCTTCTTGCTCTTTGTGTCTCTGCCTTCTTGTGCTTCTGCTTCCTCCCTTTTCCCTGCCAAGTGTCGCCACAGTTGCGGCTCTGACTGCCCGTGCACAAGTAGAGGGGTAAAAAGGAGAGCCCCTACATTTGTACACCGACAGGAGCCCCCGGTCCTGGGCCACACATAAGCGCAATGCGTTGTTGGGGCGGGCCAGAACGGTGCGCGGGCATGCGGGGCGGAGTTTCACTGCGGTAATTCCCTCGCCCGTCGCGCTTCCCCACAAGCTTTGTTGAATGCGTGATGTGGGGGTCGTGCGCGGAATGACCGCAACATGCTTGCGTCATCCGTGGTGAACAGTAAAGAGGCGGCTTGTGTGTTCCCTCGAAACTGTAGAGCCGTCGCTCATTTACTCTCTCCGCCTTGGAACCATCGTTCCATGTTTCCCACTACGCTTGCTCCTTACGCCACATACGCCGCATGCATGGCACGGGGTAGGTGACAGACGCATGGAATATGGGAAGGCGAGCGGGGGCCAATACTCACGTGCCTTTGATTGGGCGGGGAGGGCGGTCGACGGCCTCGCCTACTGCCACTTTAATGAGCCGGATTCGAGTGGGCTCTTCAGGTGCGTAGAGCTAGTCTTTCGGCCTCCCCTTCCCAGCTATAAAAATGGAACTCAGTGGTAGGAGAAAGAGCATCTCCTTGCATCTCCCCTTTGTCTCTATCCCCACCCATGGTCATGGCGAGAGGGCGTGGCCACGGCCGTTCTTCTGCAGAGGCAACCAGGTCCTCCTCCCGCCAGAGAGCTACGGTGATCAAGGAAGAGCTAGATGCCCAGGGTGAAGGCCATGCTCGAGGCGGGGCCGCTAGACGGGGCCGCGGTCGGCGAGGTGGTCTAGGCTAAGGCGGCCGAGGCAGAGGTGGGCATGGAAGGGGGATGCATGCGTCGTCTCTGTCTCTGTCGCCATCTCCCCCACCAACTCCTCCTGCTTCGCCGAGTGGTCACATCGGGGACTCGGCGCTTGAGTTTATCATACAGCTGCATGGGCCGCTGCGCCGCCGCATTCGTCTTCCGCTGGCATTCACGAGGGTGCTGGAGATCGACCAGCCACCACGGCTGAGGCTTCACATGAAAGGGTGTTGCCATGGCGATATGTGGGTGAACACACGGTTCCCCACCCCTCAAGTGATGCTCCTTAGCCGGGGCTGGAAAACATTTGCACGCGCACATTGCTTGATGGATGGGCACGTCCTCTGCTTCAAGCTAGTGGAGATTGATTTGCGCTCCGTCAAGGTCTTCGGGCACTCGGGACACAGGCTAGGTTGTTGTGCGGTGAGCTCGACTGATGGCAAAAGCTCCTCTTCGGGCAAGAGTGACGAGGAGGATAGCGACATCGACGACAAGGGTAGCGGGCGGGAGGATGACGGGTCAGACTAGGCGTCGGGCACCCCGTTCCTGGGTGACGCCGGCAGCACCATCATCCGCATCGCCAGCTCCTTCAACTTCTCGGGGTCATCACCTTAGGTGGCTGGCGTTGGTGGGACGGGGAAGACAAAGAAGGCGGGTGGCGGGCCGTCAAGTCAGAGTGCGATGGCCTCGACACCTTCATCGCGTATTGCCGGGACGCAGTCTCGTCTTTTGGCTCTTCCTCCGGCACCGTCATCATAGGCCTCCTTCCGGACGATTGCCGATATGTTCTCTTGCTGTCTTCTGCTGCTCGTAGCTCGCCTAGGCACTCCTTTTGCCCTTCTGCATTCTTGTTCCGTTTCGTGACGAGAGGGACAAGAAAGGGATTACAGGCATCTTATCTCTTTTTTAGTTTGTAAGATTTAAATCTCGTAACCCCCCTTGCTCATGTATGCATTCCGTACGAATTGTACTTGTTAGCAAGGTATTCAAGGAGAAGGGTGTTTGTCGGGTTTTATTTGCACGTGGGCGAGGGCCACACCAAGGAATGAGTCCTCGTTATGTTAAGATAAACACCGCACCCCGACAACAGGCCTTGCTGTCTTTCTGCTCTATAGCTTGGCTACACTCACGCCCTTGTCGGAGGTAGGGGACGAGTAGGATAAGGCCCTTCGCTCGTCCCCTTACCATCGAACTACAACCAAGTTCCGGCCCAAAGTAAGCTTTTCAAACACGGGACAGAGGGAGCAAGATGGTATGAGAGCAATTGAAGTCTCATACGTTCAAGTTTCATACGGAGGCACAGAGGGGGGGGGGGGGGGAAGACTTATCTGATGTCGCAGCCCCCGGCAACCTTGTCATGCCGTGATCGGATCCTTAGACCTGCTGCCCCCGACAACCTTCGTTTGTTAGGGTCGGGGCGTCAGCATGTTCTCTTTCTTCCAAAATAGCTCAGCAAAAAATGTCCATGCACCCTGCGAACCAAAAAAGGATGGGAAGGAACAAAGAGATGCATACTCGACCTCTATGCTAAGGGTTAGTCGCTGCCAAGCACTATCAACCCTAACACAGAGAGAGACTCAACCTAGCATGCATGCTAAAAATTAGGGCGCCAGCGCTTCAATTATTTTTTTCTTAGGGTCTGCAGCTGGCTTTGTACAAAGGGTTACATGCCTTGCCGGCAAGGCTTGAACAAAAGATGGTTTGCCGGGGAGCCCAGTAACCGCGCCTTATGGGTAAAACTTGTGAAGATGTTCGATGTTCCAGGAGTTGCTTACTGGAATACCATCTTCGGTCTCTAGGCGGACTGCGCCGGGCCTGGTGACTCATATTACCCGATAAGGGCCTTCCCACTTTGGCGTCAACCTGTTGGAATTCTTGGCCGACTGAATGTGCCGAAGAACAAGGTCGCTGTAACGCCCCGGAGACAACTTTCCATATTCGTAACCCCAACTCTTGCCTTTTCCGGAGATGTGATATGTTATTTCCTCCGTGGTTGTGTTTTGTCTGTTGTTTTGCATTGTGTTCATGTCATGCATCTCATCTCATAGCATCATGCGCATTGCATCTGCATGTTTTGCAAAAAACTTGCACCCCTTCGTAGTTGCCGCGTCCCCCCCTTGCTTTCGCTGACCGATCCGAGTCCAATCGGGTTTTCGCTCCCCTTTTGACCGTGACCACCTAACCACTCTTGCCAGCTCGCAGCACCCTCGTGTGCGTGTCCGAAACTTACCCGAACCCGAACCGGTCTATCGTTACCGATGGATCCGGATCATCCCCAGACATCTATATAACATCTCCGTTTTCTCTTTTAGACTCCCTAACTATTTATTTCTCGATCGTCTAATTGCGATCGGAGTAACGAGATAGCCCCTAGCCTAACCCACCCGCTATATATATTAGCCTAAACCAAGACCAAATCCCTAATTTCTAGGGATCCTCCTAGCCGCCGCCGCCACTCTCTCCCGTATCTTCATTGGGATGCTCCCAGATCCAATCCCCACCACCACAGCCCGACTCTCCCTCGATTTCCCGATCGAGCCAACCATCTCCTCCCCTCGATCCACCAAATCCCGCAGCCGAGGCCCCGAGCTCCTCCCGCTCGATCCCTCCCCGAGCACCTCGTGCTCGATCTTCACTACAGCCGGTTCTCAAGCCCCATGCCGCCCCTCCAGTTCGTCTGCCGACGTCCCCGATGAGCTGCCCCACCGGCGATCCACGACCAGGCCAGCTCCTCGCGACCCTCTCCTTCCGTTCCCTCTTCCCTACATCTCTTCCTCCTAATCTCTTCATCTCTCTATACCTCAACAGGAGCTCCAGCGCCATGGCCATCCTGAGCTCGGCCCACGCAGCTCGCACACTCCAAGCGCCCTCGTTCCAGCAGTCCAGGAGGATGCGTCCGTGCCCGTGCTTCATCCTGCGAACCCGCCGGCGACCTCGACCTTCAGGCCACCCCGACGCGCCCCTGCCTCCTCGACCTCCTGACCCCCCTCACGCCCAAGCCGCACGGGAGAGGAGCAACCCGCAGCAGCGCCCGACCCCGCGCTTGTCTCTTCGCCCGGACGGCCACCTCGTCCGCATCTACCTCGCCGTCGCCGGAGTTCCAAGATGCGTCCTCTGCTTCGTCCTGCTGCTGCCCGTTCCCCTACTTCACGAACGAGACGACGAAGCCGCCCTCCTGCGTTGACCGCGCCCCGCTCGAGTGCTCGCGCGGGCCTGCCAAGCCGCCTCTTCGCCAGGCCTAGCGCGCCCCTTCGCGGCCTGCCCAGCCTCCTCCCCACCGAGCCGGCCCATGAGGCCTGGTGAGCATCAGATCCAGCGCCCTCACCCTGTGCACTCTTGAGCCAGCCAGATTCGGCCCAGTGTAGTATTTTTTCAGATCTGCGATTTTAGCATTTATCTCAGGATTTTCAGAATTGCAGAAAACCCCTTGCTCTTCATGCATATAAAAACTCATTAACCGTGCATCATAATAAAATGATTTAAACATGTAAAATGCTCAGAAATTTGTCTAGTTTCATAATATGCTGTTTTCATCCATGTTTAAAATGTTTAAAATGTTGTTTGTTTAAATTTGTTCAAATGCCCTGTTAAAATGATTTATTTCATAACTAAATAACCGTAGCTCCGATTTTAATAAACTTTATATGTAAATGGGGTGGAAAATGCATAGTTTAACACGGGGCACTTTATTTTCCTGTTTAACAACAATAAAATATGGTTTAGGGAAGAACAGTACCAATTTTGAAATATGCATGTGGGGATTTTCTGGAATTGTTGTTTGTTGTTTCGGCCTCATTTAAACTTGCCTAGATAGGTAGTTTAATTATGCTTCACTTCTTGCCATGTTTAACAACATTTAACATTGTTTGGTAGCTTAAACGAGATTAAACTAAATATGTCTATGTGGTGTTTTGTCAATATGCAACTCGTTGCATATCGAGCTGCACTTAACTTGTAGCATTGTTTGTTGCACTTTGTTATGCCATGCCTCATTAAACCGGACATGCATCATACTTGATTGTGCATTATGCCATGTTTATGCTTGTGCATTTACCATGTTGTTTGTTTCTTTCGGTGTTGCTTCTTAGTTCCGGTAATGTTGCGATTGTGAGGATTCGCTCGACTACTTCCGTTCGTCTTCTTCATGGACTCGTTCTTCTTCCTAGCGGGACTTCAGGCAAGATGACCGTCACCTTGGATCTCATTACTATCATTGCTATGCTAGTTGCTTCGTTCTATCGCTATGCTGCGTTACCTACCACTTGCTGCTCAAGCCTCCCAAATTGCCATGAACCTCTAACCTTTGTCACCCTTCCTAGCAAACTGTTGTTTGGCTATGTTACCGCTTTTGCTCAACCCCTCTTATAGCGTTGCTAGTTGCAGGTGAAGATGAAGATTGCTCCATGTTGGATTATGTCCATGTTGGGATTTCACAATATCTCTTATATATATTATTAATGCATCTATATACTTGGTAAAGGGTGGAAGGCTCGGCCTTATGCCTGGTGTTTTGTTCCACTCTTGCCGCCCTAGTTTCCGTCATATCGGTATTATGTGCCCGGATTTTGCGTCCCTAACGCGGTTGGGTGATTTATGGGACCCCCTTGACAGTTCGCTTTGAATAAGACTCTTCCAGCAAGGCCCAACATTGGTTTTACCATTTGCCTCACCTATTACCTTTTTTCCTTGGGAGTCGCGCATCCCAAGGGTCATCTTTATTTTAGCCCCGGGCCAATGCTTGTCTAAGTGTTGGTCCAAACTAGAGCCACTTGCAGCGCCACCTCAGGGAAACTTGAGGGCTGGTTCTAGTTGTACATACTGCTCATCCGGTCGTGGCTCGAGGCGAGATCTGCTGGCTACTATCGGGATGTCGGCACGCCGGGAGGTCTTGCTGGTCTTGTCTTATTGCTGTCGAAATGTCTTGTAGCCGGGATTCCGAGACTGATCGGGTCTTCCGGGAGAAGGAATATCCTTCGTTGATCGCGAGAGCTTATCATGGGCTAAGTTGGGACACCCTGCAGGGTTTGAACTTTCAAAGCCGTGCCTGCGGTTATGTGGCAGATGGGAATTTGTTAATATCCGGTTGTAGTAAACTTGAAGTAAACTCTTCTAAAATACACCAACCGTGTGCGTAACCATGAGTGTCTCTTTTCGGGGTTGATCAAGAGGAGAACACGGTTTCTGGGTTATGTCTGACGTAAGTAGGAGTTCAGGATCACTTCTTTGTTTCTCTTCTCGCTCTCATTTGCGTATGTTAGCCACCATATATGCTTAGTCACTGCTGCAACCTCACCACTTTACCCCTTCCTTTCCCTTTAAGCTTTGTTAGTCTTGATACCCATGGTAATGGATTGATGAGTCCTCGCTGCTCACAGATTACTACACCACCAGTTGCAGGTATAGGTTTGCGATGATCATGACGCGAGAGCGGTGTTGCTTGTTTTGGAGTTCTTCTTCTGCTTCTTCGATCCGGGAATAGGTTCCAGGTCGGCAGCCTGGGCTAGCAGGGTGGATATTGTTTGAGTTTCTGTCTATGTTTCATCCGTAGTCGGATGTTGATCTTGTATGTTATATTGTTGTATTCATGTGACATTGTATGTATTGGATGTATCCCCACTATTATGTAATGTTGATGTAATGATATCCACCTTGCAAAAGCGTCTTCAAGATGCGCTTCTACCCTTGGTGGGACCTTCGAGTTCCTTTAGGATAGGGTCGCATCTTGGGCGTGACAAGTTGGTATCAGAGCCTCGACCGACCATAGGAGCCCCCTTGTTTGTTGGCCGTTGTTGTGTCTAGAAGAAAACTATTTTGAGTCTGAGGATTATATATATCGGAGAGTAGGATTCTTTTTACTCCTCAGTCCCTTCGTCGCTCTGGTGAGGCCTCCAGACGTAGATGTTTTGTCTTTCCTCTCCTCAAATTTCACGAAAAAAATTTAGGATCACGCGGGTATCTTGGGATCGTTCCGATAGTCTTGTGACGAGAACATTGTTCTTGGTGCCTCCTGACATTTAGGGGTTGTGGCAGTGTCCCGGGGAGTTGAGCTCCGAGGTGTTGTCGTCATAATTTTATCGTTGCAGTTCTGGAATACCTGAGCTTTGCCGACATCGAAAATCTCTTTTATGCAGTTGTTGGTGAGATAACCTCGACGCCACCCAGTACTGTGGAGTTCGGGAGTATTGCCATAGCTCGTATAACGGATGCTTTTCGAAGGTTGAGGTACACGATTTCCGAAGGTTTCTTGGTTATGTGTTGAAGGATGGATATAGCTGGATCTAGGCATTGTTAGTTTGGGTGATATATTTTGTGTCCCCTGTATCCCCAACACCAGATTGCATAACCAGAAAGTTTCGGGATTTTATAGGTGGGAATTCAAGTAGCTCCTAGAATATCTTTCCGACAGATGCATGATATGGGATTGGGTAAATCTCTATCATATGTATTTGTTCCGGCTTATTCTGCAAGCCAAATCCTTTGTTTTGTTTTATTTGTGGTATTCGAGTTGCTTCGAAGTCAAGTGTTGATTCCATACCTTTCAAACGGTGTTCTCATATTTCTATGTGAATACTAATCCTTCTTCATCATCGAGGTTGCCATGTTAAATCTTTTCCAACTGGCGTGCTTCTCTTCAAGTGGATCCGATCATTTTCAACATCTGCGAGATCAATCCAAAGTTTTCTCAACAGTATTTGTTTCATCCATCCCAAGTTGTCTTTGTTTTCCCGCCCTCCCACCCCTTTTTCTTCAAGGACTCGGATTTCTTAATCAAGTATCCATTTATTCATGTGAAGTCTCTTCACTCTTTTCAAATCAATGTTCTTATCCGGTGATTTCCCATGAAGATGCTCAACAATTTCAAGTTCATCATCCTTCATTGTTGTTTCTTCTCCGGTGGATTCAATTCAAGCTTTTGATATTCATCATATTCTTTTTCTCGTCTCTAATGCTTTCTCTTGCCGATGCACCTCTTAATCATTCACTTCTTCCTATTCATTTGTTCTGGAGTGCTGAAGATATCTCAGAAGGCTCGTCTTTTCTTCCAAGATTTGTTCAAGCTATTTGGAGATTATTATCTCATTCAAGCCATTTAATTCTACCGGTGCAATCTTTATTTCAAGCAATCCTTCAACGATGTTTCTTTTGAGTGGGCCCTAACCCATAGGTCTTTTCCCAGGATCTTACCTGACTCTTCTATTTTCCCGGAGGTATTCTCTAGTTCTTTTCAAAGTTTGACGTAAGAATGAGTTATCATCAGTCAAATGTCTTTCTCCAAGATCTTCCAAATTCTTTTCATCGTTGGTTCAACCTTTCTAATTTTCATCCCGGAGTATCTCAACAATTCATGGTGATGTTTTTCATCGTCATTCTCAACATTTGAAGATCGAAGAAGACTTTCTCTTAAATCTTGCTCCATTCACTTCAAGATTCATGGTTCTAGCTTGATGCCATCCTCTCATAATTGTTTTCGATTGTGAGAATTATTTTTCACCCATCTGGAGCATGTCATGAGTTGTTTCCATTTCTTTCCTCCGTAGGCCATCATGTCATAATTCCTCATTCTCATCTTTCAGCTCTCGTTCTCCAAATCTTACCGGCGCATCATTCAATTATTCTCTAATCAGCTCGTGATCTATTCGTTCATTTGTATCTAAATTCCCTCAAGTATCAACGTTGTTTTCTAATTATTCCCGGTGTTCCTTTATCTTTTCTTCGTTCATTTTCAATCCTTACGGTGGTTCGTTCAAGAGTTCTCTTCCTTCGTTATCATATAGATCCATTCGTTCCTTCCAATCCTACCGGTGGTTCGTTGAAGATCTTCCCAAGTTTGCGCCATATCTATCTTAATCCTTTCTACGAGAATAAGTAGTATGCCAAATCCATTGCGTGTCATCAATTTAATTTGATGAAGTATAAGCATACAATAAATCTTATTCTTATTTCCTCGAGGTGATTCAATTCTTTTCTTTCGGAGATTGTTCATGATGAAGTAATTCTCGGTTCTAGTGTTTTCATCTTTTCTTTTCTGGAGTTCCAAGTCCTCTCGGTTATATAATCGCGAAGCTCCATCTAAATCATTGCAAGGTTTCACCTTGTGTCTTCAACTTCTCTTTCTTTTTATCATCCTTTTATTACCGGAGTTCTTCATGGAGGCTATACATGGTGGTTTTTCAAGGATTCTTTTCATTCTTCAATTGTTCTTCAACATTTTCTCGAAGTTATGATCCGCCAAGCTATACTCAAAATTAAATATGGTGCTCAACACATGTTTTGTTTTGAGGAGTTCAAGTATTCTTCTTTTGCATTTCAAAGTGCAATTCTTTCTACCTTATCTTTTGAGATGGTGTTATGTCATCCTTGGCAATTTCTCCTCGTGCTTCATGATTCACATATTGTCAAGAATGAGGTATTTAAATCCATCAATCTCTTCATTGGAGTTATCTTGGGTTATATTTCACCTAAAGCTTTCCCTAAGGATTGTTGCTATTTATGGTGCTTATAAATGACCCAAGTTCTTCATTTGTCCTCCCGGTGAAATAAGTTTCTCGTCTCCTTGTTGATATCAATCCAATCATTTCTTTCCGTTGGTGGCAGAAGCTCACCTCATAATTTTGAGATGTTTCCATAAGCCCGCTACAAGCTTATTCTTACCGTTGTTGTTTTTTTTCAAACAACTCCGTTCAATCCTACTTCATAGGGATGCTCTTTCAAATTCAATTATGGTAGGAGATGTTGGTTTCATTCTTCGTTCTATTCATTCCAACTATCTAACTATCATGCTTTGTTTCCGGAGGCATTATGATGTTGCTCTCTTCTACCAATTATCTTGTTTTGTCAAGATCATGTAATTTTACTTGCTTATCTGTTTAGCCGGAGTGTCGTGTTTTCATTCGAGTTCTCTCATCTTATCAAGTTTTGCCTCCCTTCTCAACCGGAGTGCGGTCTCAAATGTTTCTTACCCCTTGTGCCATTCTTTCAATTCTGGAGGCAGTGTGTTGTTGATTTCATCAAGTATCCTCTCATCTTGTCAAGTTCATGTTCAATTCCTTCCATTTACAGTCGGAGTGCTGCCCAAATTATATCATTCTTCCTCTCTCATCTTGCTTTAACCGGAGTGGTTTTGAATTCTATCTTGTCCATTAAACAATTGATTCATGTCTTTGCAACCTCCAAGGTTCACATGGTGATCCTTGTTTCTATTTTCTACCGCAGTGCTATCAATTGTGTTCAACTCTGTTACGTTCTTTCTTTCAACTTTTCAACCTCTCAAGGTTCTTTGGTTTCACTCGTTTTTCGAAGAAGCAACTTAGTTTTACCTCCTCTCTTCCTCTTCCGTTTTCTCTCTGGCGCCATCCTAGATCTCGGGACGAGATCCTCTCGTAGTGGTGGAGTGTTGTAACGCCCCGGATACAACTTTCCATATTCGTAACCCCAACTCTTGCCTTTTCCGGAGATGTGATATGTTATTTCCTCCGTGGTTGGGTTTTGTCTGTTGTTTTGCATTGTGTTCATGTGATGCATCTCATCTCATAGCATCATGCGCATTGCATCTGCATGTTTTTCATAAAACTTGCACCCCTTCGTAGTTGCCGCGTCCCCCCCTTGCTTTCGCTGACCGATCCGAGTCCAATCGGGTTTTCGCTCCCCTTTTGACCGTGACCACCTAACCTCTCTTGCCAGCTCGCAGCACCCTCGTGTGCGTGTCCGAAACTTACCCAAACCCGAACCGGTCTGTCGTTACCGATGGATCCGGATCATCCCCAGACATCTATATAACATCTCCGTTTTCTCTTTTAGACTCCCTACCTATTTATTTCTCGATCATCCGATTGCGATCGGAGGAACGAGATAGCCCCTAGCCTAACCCACCCGCTATATATATTAGCCTAAACCAAGACCAAATCCCTAATTTCTAGGGATCCTCCTAGCCGCCGCCGCCACTCTCTCCCGTATCTTCATCGGGATCCTCCCAGATCCAATCCCCACCACCACAACCCGACTCTCCCTCGATTTCCCGATCGAGCCAACCATCTCCTCCCCTCGATCCACCAAATCCCGCAACCGAGGCCCCGAGCTCCTCCCGCTCGATCCCTCCCAGAGCACCTCGTGCTCGATCTTCACTACAGCCGGTGCTCAAGCCCCACGCCACCCCTCCAGTTCGTCTGCCGACGTCCCCGATGAGCTGCCCCACCGGCGATCCACAACCAGGCCAGCTCCTCGCGACCCTCTCCTTCCGTTCCCTCTTCCCTGCGTCTCTCCCTCCTAATCTCTTCATCTCTCTGTACCTCAACAGGAGCTCCAGCGCCATGGCCATCCCGAGCTCGGCCCGCGCAGCTCGCAGACTCCAAGCGCCCTCGTTCCAGCAGTCCAGGAGGATGCGTCCGTGCCCGTGCTTCATCCTGCGAACCCGCCGGCGACCTCGACATTCAGGCCACCCCGACGCGCCCCTGCCTCCTCGACCTCCTGACCCCCCTCACGCCCAAGCCGCACGGGAGACGAGCAACCCGCAGCAGCGCCCGACCCCGCGCTCGTCTCTTCGCCCGGACGGCCACCTCGTCCGCATCTACCTCGCCGTCGCCGGAGTTCCGAGATGCGTCCTCTGCTTCGTCCTGCTGCTGCCCGTTCCCCTGCTTCACGAACGAGACGACGAAGCCGCCCTCCTGCGTTGACCGCGCCCCGCTCGAGTGCTCGCGCGGTCCTGCCAAGCCGCCTCTTCGCCATGCCTAGCGCGCCCCTTCGCGGCCTGCCCAGCCTCCTCCCCACCGAGCCGGCCCATGATGCCTGGTGAGCATCAGATCCAGCGCCCTCACTCAGTGCACTCTTGAGCCAGCCAGATTCGGCCCAGTGTAGTATTTTTTTCAGATCTGCGATTTTAGCATTTATCTCAGGATTTTCAGAATTGCAGAAAACCCCTTGCTCTTCATGCATATAAAAACTCATTAACCGTGCATCATAATAAAATGATTTAAACATGTAAAATGCTCAGAAATTTGTCTAGTTTCATAATATGCTGTTTTCATCCATGTTTAAAATGTTTAAAATGCTGTTTGTTTAAATTTGTTCAAATGCCATGTTAAAATGATTTATTTCATAACTAAATAACCGTAGCTCGAATTTTAATAAACTTTATATGTAAATGGGATGGAAAAATGCATAGGTTAACATGGTGCACTTTATTTTCTTGTTTAACAACAATAAAATATGGTTTAGGGCAGAACAGTACCAATTTTGCAATATGCATGTGGGGATTTTCCGGAATTGTTGTTTGTTGTTTCGGCCTCATTTAAACTTGCCTAGATAGGTAGTTTAATTATGCTTCACCTCTTGCCATGTTTAACAACATTTAACATTGTTTGGTAGCTTAAACGAGATTAAACTAAATATGTCTATGTGGTGTTTTGTCAATATGCAACTCGTTGCATATCGAGCTCCACTTAACTTGTAGCATTGTTTGTTGCACTTTGTTATGCCATGCCTCATTAAACCGGACATGCATCATACTTGATTGTGCATTATGCCATGTTTATGCTTGTGCATTTACCATGTTGTTTGTTTATTTCCGGTGTTGCTTCTTAGTTCCGGTAATGTTGCGATTGTGAGGATTCGTTCGACTACTTCCGTTCGTCTTCTTCATGCACTCGTTCTTCTTCCTAGCGGGACTTCAGGCAAGATGACCGTCACCTTGGATCTCATTACTATCATTGCTATGCTAGTTGCTTCGTTCTATTGCTATGCTGAGTTACCTACCACTTGCTGCTCAAGCCTCCCAAATTGCCATGAACCTCTAACCTTTGTCACCCTTCCTAGCAAACTGTTGTTTGGCTATGTTACCGCTTTTGTTCAGCACCTCTTATAGCGTTGCTAGTTGCAGGTGAAGATGAAGATTGCTCCATGTTGGATTATGTTCATGTTGGGATATCACAATATCTCTTATATATATTATTAATGCATCTATATACTTGGTAAAGGGTGGAAGGCTCGGCCTTATGCCTGGTGTTTTGTTCCACTCTTGTCACCCTAGTTTCCGTCATATCGGTATTATGTTCCCGGATTTTGCGTCCCTAACGCGGTTGGGTGATTTATGGGACCCCCTTGACATTTCGCTTTGAATAAGACTCTTCCAGCAAGGCCCATCATTGGTTTTACCATTTGCCTCACCTATTACCTTTTTCCCTTGGGAGTTGCGCATCCCATCTTTATTTTAGCCCCCCCGGGCCAATGCTTGTCTAAGTGTTGGTCCAAACTAGAGCCACTTGCAGCGCCACCTCGGGGAAACTTGAGGGCTGGTTCTAGTTATGCGTCTTCGCTCATCCGGTCATGGCACGAGGCGAGATCTGTGCGGCTACTATCGGGACGTCGGCACGCCGGGAGGTCTTGCTGGTCTTGTTTTATTGCTGTCGAAATGTCTTGTAGCCGGATTCCGAGACTGATCGGGTCTTCCGGGAGAAGGAATATCCTTCGTTGATCGCGAGAGCTTATCATGGGCTAAGTTGGGACACCCCGTAGGGTTTGAACTTTCAAAGCCGTGCCCGCGGCTATGTGGCGATGGGAATTTGTTAATATCCGGTTGTAGTAAACTTGAAGTAAACTCTTCTAAAATACACCAACCGTAGCGTAATCGTGAGTGTCTCTTTTCGGGTTGATCGAGAGGAGAACACGGTTTCGGGTTATGTCGGCGTAAGTAGGAGTTCGTGGATCACTTCTTGATCATTACTAGTTGACGACCGTTCCTTTGTTTCTCTTCTCGCTCTCATTTGCGTATGTTAGCCACCATATATGCTTAGCCGCTGCTGCAACCTCACCACTTTACCCCTTCCTTTCCCTTTAAGCTTTGTTAGTCTTGATACCCATGGTAATGGGATTGCTGAGTCGTCGTGGCTCACAGATTACTACACCACCAGTTGCAGGTACAGGTTTGCGATGATCATGACGCGAGAGCGATGTTGCTTGTTTTGGAGTTCTTCTTACGCTTCTTGATCGGGGATAGGTTCGATTCGGCAGCCTTGGGCTAGCGGGGTGGATATTGTTTGAGTTTCTGTTTATGTTTCATCCGTAGTCGGATGTTGATCTTGTATGTTATATTGTTGTATTCATGTGACATTGTATGTATTGGATGTATCCCCACTATTATGTAATGTTGATGTAATGATATCCACCTTGCAAAAGCGTCTTCAAGATGGTCTTCTATCCTTGGTGGGACCTTCGAGTTCCTTTAGGATAGGGTCGCATCTTGGGCGTGACAGTCGCCTTCCACAAAGCTTTGGGCATGAACCTTGCGGCTATGGTAGTGGCGCAAGGCTTGCTGGTAGCGTGCTGCTCACACAGCCGCCTGAAGACGATCTTCCTCAAGGAGCGTTGTGTCATCTTGCCGCAACTGCTCTTGCTCAAGCTCATCGTAAGCGAGCACTTGAGGTGACCCGTACGTGAGTTCCGTGGGGAGAACTCCTTCTGCCCCGTCAACAAGGGAGAAAGGTGTCTGGCCGGTGGCTCCATTCGGTGTCGTTCTGATTGACCAAAGAACCACTGGCAATTCATCAATCCAGCGCCGTCCGCACTTGTGTAGCCTGTCAAAAGTTCTTGTCTGGAGGCCTCACAATACTTTATCATTCGCCCTCTCAGCCCGGCCGTTGCTTCGTGGGTGTGCAACAGAAGCAAAGCAGACCTTGCTGCCGAGGTCCTGGATGTACTGCATGAAGTTGTGTCTCGTGAACTTCGTGCCGTTTTCGATGATGACTCTATTTGGCACACCAAAAGGGCAGACTAGTCCCTCGAAGAATTTGATGGCCGACTGTGTTGTCGCCTTTCTCACTGCCTCCACCTCCGGCCACTTTGTGAACTTGTCGATTGTGACATACAAGTACTCAAAGCCCCCGACAGCACGGGGAAAGGGGCCCAGTATATCGAGCCCCTAGACCGAGAATGGCCAGGAAAGAGGATTGTCTAGAGAGCTTGAGCTGGTTGACGAAGCTTCTTTGAATGGAACTGGCATGCTTCACACTTGGTTACTAAGGCCGTTGCATCATGGAGGGCAGTGGGCCAGAAGAAACCTTGCCGGAATGCCTTGCCGTCAAGGGCCCTCGACCCTATGTGGGAGCCACATATGCCCCGTGTATCTCTGCCAATAGCTCTAGTCCTTCCTCGATGGGAATGCACTTGAATTTCACACTGTTTTGTCTTTTTCTGTACAAAACATCGTCAACGAACTGATACATGGCAGACTGACGGGCTACTTTCTCTGCTTCTTCCTGCTCCTCAGGGAGTTCCCCTGTTTGGAGGAATCGGACGGTATGCTATGCCCATGCCGGAGCCTAGGACCAAAGGCATTTCCTATACCATGGGAGTGGCTGTCTCTATAGCCAGGGCTTGACGCCCTGCCGGAGTCTGTTGCCCCATGGCAGGCTCAGTGTCCATGGCAACATCCTTGCCGACGGCTCCTGGGAGCTCGGCAGGAAAGTACTTGCCGGGGCTTGATTTCCTCCGCTTGTTCTGCTCTGTCGATGGTTCTATGGATGGTTGAGTTAATCGAAGCACAAAAGTACCTGGTTCCACAGGTAGTTTGAGGGCAGCGCATTTCTACAGGTAGTCAGCGATGTCGTTCTCCACTCGGGGAACATGCTCCGCTTGTATACTGTCAAAATGCTCCTCCAGCTTCCTCACCTCATCTACGTAAGCCTCCATCAACGGGGTTTGATAATATTTGTTAACTTGCTTGACGACAAGATGTGAATCACTCATGACGATGAGCTTCTTGATTCCGAGGTCTGCCGCGATCCTGAGACCGGCAAGCAACCCCTCGTGTTCAGCAGTGTTGTTCGTTGACATCTCCCTGGGAAAGTGCATCTGGACTACATACTTGAGGTGCTCTCCAGTGGGTGCAACGAGCAGCACACCAGCACCGGCGCCTTGTAGCGAGAAAGCCCCGTCAAAGTAAATAATCTAGTTGCGACTTGTTTCCTTGCCGGGAAGAGTGGTCTCCTGGATCTCCTCGTCGGGTGTTGAGGTCCATTCTGCGATGAACTTTGCCAAGACTCTACTCTTGATTGTCGAAGTACTTTCAAACTTCATACCAAAGCTCGACAGTTCCAAGGCACATTCCACAATCCTCCCGGTTGCGTATGGGTTATGCAATATCTGTTGCAACGGGAGGCGGGTGACGACGGTGATTTTGTGTGCTTGGAAGTAATGACGCAGGTTCCTCGAGGCCATAAGGTGGCCGAAGAGCAATTTCTACACACCGGAGTATCTTGACCTAGCCCCCTGCAAGAGGGAGCTGACAAAGTAAACCGGGTGCTGCATCATCTTCATCTTTTGCACTATCTCATTTGGTTGCGTCGCCTCTGCTTCGCCAGCGTCAGACTCTGCTGGGGGCCTTGACTTAATGGCACCAGGCCTTGCCGGGGGGAGCTCTGGTTTGCCATCCACCAGCCCTGCCATTGCTACTGCCTCTTCATCGACCTCCCTCTGTGCCACTAGCGCGGGGTTGACCACTTGGTTCGTTGCCGCTAAATATAGCAGCAACGGTTCTTATGGTTTAGTCCCAACCAGTATTGGCGTAGAAGAGAGGTACTTCTTCAAATCCTTCAGGGCTGCCTCGGCCTCTTGGGTCCATTCCATTGGGCCCGCCTTCTTCAACATTTTGAAAAAGGGAAGGGCACGCTCGGCAGACTTGGAGATGAACCTGCTCATGGCGGCAACGTAGCCAGTGAGCCGACGCACATCCTTGATCTGCCTAGGCGCCTCAATTTGCTTAATGGCCTTGATCTTATTCGGATTCGCCTCGATCCCGCGCTGTGACACTTCTCAGGATTTAGCTTGAGGTTGATCTTGCACAAATTTGCAAACGTCTCTTCTAAATCTTGGTTTTCACCACTATGTCCTTGGTTTTCACCACTATGTCATCCATATAAGCTTCCATATTTCTATGTAGCTGAGGCTCAAAACCAATTTGGATTGCTCTTGTAAACGTTGATCCAACACTCTTCAACCCGAAAGGCATTCATAAAAAACAATACGTACCACATGGGGTGATGCATGCTATCTTCTCTTCATCTTCTTTCGTCATGAAGATCTGGTGGTATCCCGAGTAAGCATCGAGGAATGATAACAAGTTACACCTGGCCGTGGAGTCAACAATCTGGTCGATGCGCGGTAATGGGAAAGGGTTCTTTGGACAAGCCTTATTGATGTCTCTGTAATCAATACACAATCTCCACTTACCATTTGCGTTGCTCACCACCACCGGATTGGCCAACCACGTCGGATGGAGTAACCCTCTCATCAAGCCTACCGCTTCCAACTTCCTGATTTCCTCTGTGATGAACTCTTGCCGTTCCAGAGCTTGCTTTCTGACCTTCTTCTTAATGGGTCGCGCATGAGGACAGACAGCAAGATGGTGGTCAATCACCTCCCTAGGAACGCCGGGGATGTCGGATGCTTGCCACGCAAACACATAGACATTCACACGCAGGAAAGTGATGAGTGTGCCTTCCTATTTGCTGTCGAGGGTGGAGCTTATGGTAAAAGCCCCTCCCGTGCCATCCTCCTTGACGGACACCTTCTTGGTCTCTGGTGGTGCAGCACTGGATTTCTTGCTTTTGTTGGTGGAGCTCTCTAGCACGTCCTCGACGGGAGCACTACACTCCGAATGAGTGTGCTTGCCGGAGTGGGTGCGAGAGGTCTTGCCGGTCTTCTTCCCTCCCAGGGCTTTGGCGACAAGAGCAAGTGCCTTGGCGGCAGTTGCTGCAAATGCCTCCCGGTAGAGTTGGTCAGCGTAGATCAGCGCATCCTTCTTGTCGGAGGGGATGGCGATGATGGTCATTGGCCCAGGCATCTTTAGCGTGTTGCAGGCGTAATGTGAGGCCGCCATGAACTTGGCTAGTGCTGGGCGGCCGAGGATCCCGTTGTAGGGCAAGGGGATCTCGGCTACATCGAAAACAATCCGCTATGTCCTATAGTTTAAATCGCCTCTAAACGTCACGGGCAACGTGACCTTACCCTTCAGCTAACTACTTCCCGGGTTGACCCCTTGAAATGTGCCCATCTATTCGAGGTCTCCATCAGGAATCTGCAGCCTTTTGATCACAACAGGCAAGATCAAGTTCAGACCGGCCCCGCTGTCAACTAGCATTTTCGTCACCATGAGGTTGCGTATTGTTGGCGAAACCAACAACGACAAACACCCGACCGCAGTTGTGCGATCAGGGTGGTCCTCAGTGTCAAAAATGATAGGCGTGTTGGACCACTTCAGTGGATTTTGAGCATCGAATGATGGTTCCGCTGCAGTGATCTCACGCGCCCACTGCTTGAGCTGGTGGTGAGAGGTGTGCGGCGAGGCGCCACCATTGACGCACATGGCCTCCATAGCTTTCTGGAACTCATGCTCACCGGACTCGTCGTCCTCGTCATGGTATTCATCTTCTTGCTTCTTGTCACGGCCCTGAGCGGGCCTATCTTGCTGGTTATCCTTGCCGCGATGACCTCCTTGGCCGCCATGCTTCTTGTCGGATCCATCGGCACCATCCTGACCCTTCTCCTTGTCCCGCCTCTCATACTCAGTTTTCTTCTTCTCAGCAAGCAGCTCAACTTGATGGCAGTTCTGGAAGTCGTGGCCCTTGGTGCGGTGGATCTTGCAGTACTGCTTGTCAGAGCCTCCTGGCTTGTCGGCAGCTGCCAAGGCCCGGCAAGAGGCGCACCCGGCAATTTCTTTGCCGGGGTCGTCTGCCTTAGCCTTCTTGGCGGCGCCGGTATCGTCGGATCCCTCGAAGGCAAGCACGGCCTTGCCCTTGCGCTTCATGTTGCGGCGCCGGCCCTTCTTTGTCGGGGCGGTGGTGTCTTCGTGTGTGGAGTCGGTTTCCGCACCAGCATCCTCGCCGGGGAACTTCCTCCCCTCTTCAGCTCGGGCGCACCTATCGGCCAGAACATAAAGTTTGGCCACATCTTTGACCTTGTTAATCGCCAACTCTTCACGCATCTTGCAGTTGCGCACATTCTGATGGAATGCGCTGATCACGGCGGTGGGATGAACATCTGGGATGTTGTACTGCACCCAGCTGAACCTCTGTATGTACTTGCGCAGGTTCTCACCTTCCTTATGGGGGATGATATGCAAATCGCTTGCCTGGCCATGAGCTTGCTGGCCTGCAGTGAAGGTGCCAACGAACTGAAGACACAAATCCGACAAAGAAGAAATGGAATCTGCCGGCAAGTGCATCAACCATGACATGACATTGGGTTTAAGTGCCAACGGGAAGTAATTCACAGGCACATTGTCGTCGCGAGCTCCAGCAGCTTGCATCGTGATGGTGTAGATGCTGAGGAACTCCGACGGGTGGGTCTTGCCATTGTACTTATTGTCAATGTCGGGCTTGAACGTGCGGTGGGAGGGCCGCTGGAACTGCCGCAGCTCACGGGTAAAGGCTGGGCAACCCACCTTGTAGGGTAGGCTGCCAGAGCCTCCCGGTGCCAGGTGGTCCATAGTGGGCCCCGCCCGCCTATCTAACTGGTGGCGTGCTTCGCGCCGGCGCTCGATAGTGGTTCGATCATCTTCATGGGCTCGCTCCCGAAGAACATGACGCTGATCGCGATGGGTCCTGGGTCGGACGATGCTATGGAAATCTTATCACAAGTGTCATCACGACTGACCAACACCCACGGTGGACAGCATGGGGGAGGAGAGTGCATCGTGGCTGCAGCACCTCCGGTCTTTCCACCACTGGCATGCGGTGCCTCGACGGAGCACCGGCCTGAGGGCCCCGCTGGTCATGGCTCATCTTTGTTGGCAACGCTGACGAGGCACCGGATGGTGGCTCTCCACTCGTCGAGCTTTTCCGCAGCAGGAGGAAAGTCAAGGAGCAACTGCGCGCGCCAAAGCCTCTGCTGGCGTGGGGGGGGGGCTCCGTCTTTCGATTTGGCAATGTGCGGCCTGTCGTCTCATGCACGAGCAACGCCGCTCGCTAGGCTTTGGCTGCCAGAGCGATATGGGTGTTCGCGGGCCACGGCTTGGCTTCCGTCCGCGACCGCCCCACCACTCGCCCGCATTGGTACGGGCCGTTCGGCTCCCGATGAACAGATCATCATGATCGTCTTCTTCTTGGGAGCCATGGCGAAGAAGAACTGCTAAACTATCTGCTAGAATGGATTTTCACAACTACGCCCCCCTACCTGGCGTGCAAAAGATGTGGTGGAAATGACACCTATGGAATCACTAGTATCCCTTCTATGATTGGCGGCGCGGGGTTGTGCAAAGAGCGGGTCTGGTAGCCAGCACAGAGATCGTTTACCCATGTTCGGACCGCGAGGATGCATAATACCCTAGTCCTGCTTTGGTGTATATTTGAGTGTTCTTGAGCCCTTGAATAGCTATGGTGCGCGCGTAGTCCAAAATATCTGAATCCCTCTCCAGTAAGCCTCGGGCTTCCTTTTATAGTCAAAAGGGGTCACCAAAGTGGCACACAAGAGGTGGAAAGGTATACAGTGTACAAGCTTATCCACTGGCACCGTCGAACAAACGCATTTAATGTGCTGCCGGCGTGCCCTTCTTCATTTCTCGGGGATGGCAAGGAAGCTCGTCCCAGCTGTCGCCGTCTCGCCTGGCTCCGACGCGCGTCCGAGCTGATGAGGCGTTGCAGTGCCATGATGGCTGGCTGCTGGGCTGGCGCAGTGGCGGAGTCTTCACGAAAATCTACATGCCGCCACGTAGGTGCTTGCTGAGTTGGCCTGGAGGCCACGCGTCGCCACGCAGGTGCCTGCTCAGCTGGTTGGGCTGGTAGCTGTATGGGAACGGCGGTGGACTCTTGGCAGACGTGGGCCTGGCTGTGGCCCCGCAGGTGTCCCCGGCAAGGGTCTTGCCATGGCATCACGGTCGTCCCCGGCAAGGATCTTGCCGGGGGTCTCGTGGATTTCCTCGGCAAGGATCTTGCCGAGGATCGTCGTCTTCTGGTCCTCATCTGATCTCGTGTGCTTATGATCTTCACAAAGATCTGTATGCCACCATGGAGGTGCCTCCTGTCGGTGTCAAAACCGGCGGATCTCGGGTAGGGGGTCCCGATCTGTGCGTCTTAGGCTGATGGTAACAAAAAGCAAGGGATACAATGTTTACCCAGGTTCGGGCCCTCTCGATGGAGGTAAAACCCTACTTCCTGCTTGATTAATATTGATGATATGAGTAGTTCAAGAGTAGATCTACCATGAGATCATAGAGGCTAAACCCTAGAAGCTAGCCTATGATGATTATGATTGTGATCGTGATCGTGATCGTGATCGGCCTTCTAAGGACCAACCTCTACGGTTTATATAGACACCGGAGAGGGCTAGCGTTTACATGGAGTCGGCTACAAGGAAGGAAATATATTATGCGGATCGCCATGCTTGTCTTCCACGCAAAGGAGAGTCCCACCCGGACACGGGACGGAGTCTTGAGTCTTGTATCTTCACGCTCCAATAGTCCGGATGAAGTATATAGTCCCGCTGTCTGGATACCCCCTAATCCAGGACTCCCTCAGTAGCCCTTGAACTAGGCTTCAATGACGATGAGTCCGGCGCGCAGTCTTGTCTTCGCCATTGCAAGGCGGGTTCCATCTCCGAATACTCCAAAGTAATTATCGAGCACTAGAATCGTGTCCGGATCTGCAAAATGATCTTCACATACCAACGTAGAGAGAATGATATTTCACAAATGCAATCTGCTGACAACTCTTTTTTTTTACAATGTGATATGTCATTACGGTTGGGTCATTTCAATCCGTTTTTCCCACAACCAGCCACAACGCATATGCGAGGTGGTTTCCTTGACATGTCTTGTCAAAGCATAGATCGTTCCCCTTATCACGGGATTCTCATCAATACGGGTATGGGTAACCCAACCGCGCCATCAATCGTGGCGCTTGGGAATTAAGCGATTCTCAATGGGCAAGTGGGGAGGCGCACCGCTTTCGTTGCCTCTATAAAGGGATAAGGGTTCCCCATTTTTACCCACGCCTTCTTCCTCCTTTGCTCACCCTTGCCCCCTCGAGCTCCAGCGCCCTAGCCCAAGTCTTCTCTGCACAGCTAAACATGTCCGGAGCAGGAGGCAAGTGGGTGGCCTCCACCGTGAAGCGGAGGGGGTGTGCGGCACCTCTGTGCCGGGCTATGTGGCTACACAGTTCGAATTGCTCTGGGTGGCTGTATTCGGCCCGGCCGGACTTGTTGATAGTGTATCCGGCGTGACTGTCATCGTCGCGTGTTGGGGCGCGCCCCCGTGATCCGTAGATCGATCTAGGCTGTCCTGCTTTGTTTTCCAGTATATCGTGCAGGTCTTGCCTATTGCCCCGGGCCGTAGTGTATTGGCGTGGGGGTGCGGGCTGGTGTTCGGGCTGATACGCCGTTTTATCTCGGCCACAAGGTGGCCGGTCAGCCGTCTGGCGCTCGAGTCCATATTCCTTGGCTGCCAGGACTTCAGTCCATCTATCTGTGAGCAGGTCTTGATCAGTTTGGAGTTGCTGCTGCTTCTTTTTCAGGCTCCTCGCAGTGGCCATAAGCAGACGCTTGAAGCTCTCCTGCTCGATGGGATCCTCAGGCACACCAAACTCGTCATCGCTGAGGCTGATCTCATCTTTGGAGGGGGCATGTAGCTGTCCTCCTCCGGATATCTGTCGGTTGCCTGTTCGTCTGGGCTGACCTGCCCGTCTTCCTACTCGGTCTGTTCGAAGGCAGGCTGATCAGGGTTGTATTCCTCTTGGGCGCCATCCGGATTCTTTTCGTCCCCTGGGCCGGTATTGTTGTGGCGGGGCTTGGAGCGGCGCCGACGACGCCCATGCTTCGCTTTTTTCCCTGAGGGGTTATCCTCCTTTGCCTCTTCGCCGTTGGTTTCCTTCGGAGTGTCCACCATATATATATCGTATGAGGAGGTAGCTGTCCACCGCCCTGTGAGCGGTGGCTCCTGTTCTTCTCTTGCTTCGTCATCCATACCGTCGATGTCTTCGGAGTCGATATCAAGCACGTCGGTGGGTGGGCCACGAATTCCTTCATCGCCTGCTTCCCACTTGAGCCGGACGTAGTTCCGCCAAGAGCCTCCTGACAAAGAGAGAGACTTTAACGAGTTCAGCACGTCGCCAAAGGGCGAGTGCTGGAAGATATCCGCGGCGGTGAACTCCATTACAGGGGCCCAACCAGGTTCGGCGGGCTCGGGAGCGCGGGAGTGGAACCTCAGCCGGATCTGAGTCCGGGGTCCGGTGTCACAGGCTTCTTTGGGGGCGAGGCCTGTGTTCGGCTCTACCGCCGATGAGTGTGCGGCCTGCGGGGCGGGGTCCATCCCTCCGTCCTTAGGCAACACGGTCAGCTCCGGATTTAGGTCCGGGTCTGCCGCAGGGATGACATACCGAGCATTGTCCGACAGCAGGTCTAAGCCGTGCTCATCGTGACCGTCCGGCGCTCCTGGCACAGGCCTGAATCCGTTGAAGATCAAGTCTGCGCGGACATCAGCCATGTAGTTCAGGTTTCCAAACCAAATCTGGTGGCTAGGGGTGTAGCTGTCGATCTGCTCCAGATGGCCAAGCGAATTGGCCTGCAGTGCGAAGCCGCCGAACACGAAGATCTGTCCGAGGAGAAAAGTCTCACCCGGGACCATGTTGTTGACGGTGATTGAAGGAGCCATCGAGCCTTGCAGTGACAACACAGAGGAACTCTCAATGAAAGCACCAATGTCGGTGTCAAAACCGGCGGATCTCGGGTAGGGGGTCCCGATCTGTGCATCTTAGGATGATGGTAACAGAAAGCAAGGGACACAATGTTTACCCAGGTTCGGGCCCTCTCGATGGAGGTAAAACCCTACTTCCTGCTTGATTAATATTGATGATATGAGTAATACAAGAGTAGACCTACCACGAGATCGTAGAGGCTAAACCCTAGAAGCTAGCCTACGATGATTATGATTGTGATCGTGATCGTGATCGCGATCGGCCTTCTAAGGACCAACCTCTCCGTTTTATATAGACACCGGAGAGGGCTAGGGTTTACATGGAGTTGGTTACAAGGAAGGAAATATATTATCCGGATCGCCAAGCTTGTCTGCCACGCAAAGGAGAGTCCCACCCGGACACGGAACGAAGTCTTGAGTCTTGTATCTTCTCGCTCCAATAGTCCGGACGAAGTATATAGTCCGGCTGTCCGGATACCCCCTAATCCAGGACTGCCTCACCTCCTGAGCCTTGGTTCCAATGTGTTTGATGGTGTTGGAACCCGTGGGCTCAAGGGTGGCGCGCTCTGCTTGCATAGGGCAAGTTTCCTCGGCAAGGCTCTCGCCGGGGCTGCGGAGGCCGCCCCGGCAAGGGTCTTGTCAGGGGAGTCCACCTCGCCCTCTTGCTGTTTGTGTCTCTAGACTTCTTGTGCTTCTGCTTCTTCCCTTTACCCTTCTAAGTGTTGTGCAAGTGCAGCTCTGACTGCCCGTGCACAAGTAGAGTAGTAAAAAGGAGCATTGTAGGGAAAGAGCAACAGAATCCTCATTGAGAGTAAAGGAGGATGACGAAAAACTAAGAACCAGAAAGAATTCCTTCCTAGCACCAGAGGGGGAGAAATGAACCGAAGATCCAAAGCGTCGACGCACCTGAGCCGTGACCGCAAAGCCGGAGAGAAATCCCAATGCATTAGACCATCCATGGTAGGCTAGATCAGGAGGCTCCATGGTTGGGTGGTGGTGGTGGTGGTGGGAGGAGGTGGGGGAGAGGCTCCATCCGAGTCTTCTACTGAGTCCAGCAGTTCTGATTTTGGAGAAGAATTATCATTTCCTCCCATTGATGCAAAAGCTGGGGCAGCTTAAACGCCACTGCAACGACATGGGGGAGCTAATGGAGGCTCTCGTCAAGTATGCTGACTCTGATAGTACCAAGGACCCCGAGTCTGATGATGAGAAGCTGGGTAAGGGAAAGAAGAGCAATAATACGAAAGGGCAGCAGCATAACCCTGCAGGTCAAGGTGGCAATGGTAAGCATAAGGCTGATGGCAACTTGGATTTTGTGGCTAACACCAATACGCAAAATAATAATCAGCATCGCAAGGGAAAACTGCCGCTCGGTTTGAAGGACCAAAATTCAACCTTGAGGCGATGATGAATCAGCCCTACCCTAAGCATGGTACGCATGAAAAGCCGGCCAATCACCTCTAGAAGGATTGCTTCATTATGAGGGAGTATAGAAATTCCAATTTTTTTCTAGAACAATCATGGACCGAACAGCGGCCCAGGGTCCGGCTCCCATGTTCCTGGTTCAAATTCCGGCTTCCAGGGCCAAGGCAATCAAGGTGGTTTTAATCAATAGTCTGGTCAAGGGAATCAGCAGCAGCAGTCTGGTTATCAGAGTAACCGGAAGCAGTTGAATACTAGAAAGTTCCACGTCTTGACCACGAGTTCATGTAAGCGGGATCAGAAGCTCCATAAATGGGCAGAGAACGCAGTTGGGCCGGCGATTCCCTGTTGCTTGCGATAGTCTGAACATCCAATTCAATGGAGCCGTGAGGATCACCCGCCCCGGGTTGATAATCTGGGCCACTTAGCTCTGGTGGTGGCACCTCAGGTTGGAGGGTACAGATTTACTAAGGTACTCATGGATGGAGGCAACAGCATCAACATTCTTTATTATGAAACTTTTCGTCGCATGAGCTTGACTGACAAAGATCTTAAGCCGTCGAACACTGTTTTTCATGGCGTAGTGCCTGGTAAGTCGGCGTATCCAGTGGGCAAAATTCTTTGGAAGTGGCTTTTGGCGATGATCATGATTCCAGATCTGAGACATTGACTTTTGCGTTGGTTAAAATCAAGAGCCCTTATCATGCTCTGTTTGGGTGGCCGGCTTATGCTAAGTACATGGCAAGGCCTTGTTATGTTTATTTGCAGCTTAAGATGCCGGGTCACAAGGGTACCATCACAGAGCTTGGAAGCCGGAAGATAGCCTTGGAGTGTGAAGGAGGTGATGCTGCTTACGCTGAGTCTGTCTGTGCAACAGAAGAGTTGAAATTTTACAAGGATAATGTTCACCCAGTGAATGTGACATCTTTGAAGAAGACGACCACAAGGCATGACCACCTGTTGAAATTTAAATCAGCTGATGATACCAAGCTAGTTGACTTTGTTCCTGGTGATTCATCTAAGCAGTTTAGTATCAGTGCTAATCTAGATCCGAAATAGGAAAGCGCGCTCATCGAGTTCGTCCGTGAGAACCGGGACATCTTTGCATGGAAACCTTCAGACATGCCAGGTGTATCGAGGGAACTCGCTGAGCACACTCTCAATATTGATCCGAAGTTTAAACCGGTCAAGCAATTACTTCATCGCTTTAATGAAGAAAGACGTAAGGCCATTGGTGAAGAAGTAGCGCGACTCTTGGCAGTTGGGTTTATTGTTGAAGTTTTTCATCCTGAATGGTTGGCAAACCCGGTGCTGGTACTGAAGAAGAATGGCACTTGACGCGTGTGTGTGGATTATACAGACCTTAATAAGGCATGCCTGGCTGATCCTTTTTCTCTCCCTCATATTGATCAGATTATTGATGCTACGACGGGTTGTGAGCATTTGAGTTTTTTGGATGCTTATTCTGGATATCATTAGATCAAGATGGCAGTTAAGGACCAGGAGAAGACAACCTTTATCACTCCTTTTGGAGCCTTCTATTATGTGTCTATGCCTTTTGGGCTCAAGAGTGCCCATGCGACTTACCAGCGGTGTGTGCAAAATTGCCTTCATGATCAGATTGGGCGCAATGTTCATGATTATGTGGATGATATTGTGGTGTAATCAAGGAAGAAAGAGACTCTTATAGATGATCTGAAAGGGACCTTTGACAATATTCTGGTATACAAGATGATGCTTAACCTGGACAAATGTGTCTTTGGTGTGCCTATAGGCAAGCTCTTAGGATTTCTGGTCTGCGAACGAGCCATTGAAGCTAACCCAGAATAGATCAAGGCTATTACTTCATTGGCTAAACCGGCGTGTATCAATGATGTTCAGCGTCTGGCGGGTCGCATTGTAGCCTTAAGCCGGTTCATAAGCCGGTTGGGAGAAAAAGCTATCCCTCTATACCATATGATGCAGAAAATAGATCACTTTGTCTAGAGTGATGCTGCTGGTCAAGCGTTTGAAGCCTTGAAGAAATAGTTAGAGGAGACACCGGTTCTTGCTGCTCCCATTGATAGAGAGCCCTTGTTGTTGTATGTGGCTACCAATAGACGAGCTATTAGCGTGGCAATTATGGTGGAAAGGAAGGAATCAGGCAAGGAACATTCGGTTCAGTGTCCGGTTTATTACATCAATGAGGTGCTCATTAAGTCCAAGCAGAGTTATCCACATTGGCAGAAGCTGGTATATGGGGTGTTCATGGCAAGTAGAAAGCTCAAGGAATATTTTCTGGGTCATCCCATCACTGTGGGTAGTTTTGCTCCTTTAGGGGATATTATTCAAAATAGAGAAGCCACAGGTCGGGTAACCAAGTGGGATATTGAGCTTGGACCCCATGGTTTGAAATATATGCCTCGCACAGCCATCAAATCTCAAAAACTTGTGGATTTCATCAATGATTGGATAGAGTTGTGATGCCTGAGGAGAAGCCGGATAGCACATACTAGACTATTCACTTTGATGGATCTAGGCAGTTGGAAGCCTCGGGGGATGGAGTTATTTTGACTTCCCCAAGAGGTGATAAATTTTGTTATGTTTTAAGGTTGTTTTTTCCTTGTACTAACAATGTGTCGGTGTGCAAAAGTAGGGGCTCTCCTTTTGACCCCTTTACTTGTGCACGGGCAGTCAGAGCCGCTCGCCACGGCCACACATAACACGGCAGGGAAGGGAAGCCGGAGGCAAAAGACAAATAAAGAAACGAAAAGGACCAAGGTTACAAGGATCGGATGGGCGAAGAAGGTTTCCCCGGCAAGTACCCTTGCCGGGGCAGCTCTCCCGCGCAAGCCAAGCGAGCCAGCTTTGAGCCCCCCAACGCTCAATAGACGCATTGGGACAGGGCTCGGGAGGCACCTCCGTGGTGGCATGCAGATCTTTGTGAAGTCAAAGAATCTTCAAGATCAAGTGAGGATAGGAAGGCAATCATCCTCACCGAAGAAACCCACAAGACCCCCGGCAAAGATCCTGCCGGGACGCCACGGCCGTGGCAAGACCCTTGTCACCACCCGGCAAGGCCCTCGCCTGGCGCACCGGCAGGGCCACTGCCAGGCCCGCACCAGCCAAGTCTCCGTCGCTGTTCACATGCAGCTCCCGACTCAACCAGCTGGGTAGGCACCTGCGTGGCAACATGCAACCCTTCGTGGAGGCTCCACCACCGCGCCACCTCAGCTGCCTGCCTTCCTACATGGCACCGCATGCATCGCTGGCCAGGGCCCATGTCAACGCAAGGAGGAGCGGCGACGGATGGGACGGGCCTCGCTCCCATCCCCGATAAAGCGAAGGGACACCTAAGCCTCGCATTAAATGCATCTTGTCCTGTAATACGAGGGATAACCTCGCACTGCACTTTTCCACCTCCTGCTTGTAATTGTATGCACCCTTTTCCAATAAAAGGAGGCCCGAGGCGACCAGGAGAAGGATTCGGCTTTCTGGAGCTCGTTACACCCCATAGCTAGCTCAAGAACTCAGAATACATCCACCAAAGCAGGACTAGGGTTTTACGCATCCTCGCGGCGCGAACTTGGATAAACGAACCATGTACTCACTGTCAGATCTGCTCTTCTCTCAACCCCACGCCCCGCAACCGCGGTAGGGATCCTTGTGATCCCATAGGTGTCGTTTCCACCGACATCGTTAGCGCGCCAGGTAGGGGGCGCAGTCGTGAGAATCGGCTTTAACAGCTAGTCCGTTGTTTTCTTCATCGCCATGGCGCTCAAGAAGAAGATGACGGTGGCGGTCGGCTCGTCGGGAGGCGAACGGCCTGTCCCGACGCGGGCGAGCAACAGACCGGTCGCGGAGAGGACCAGGGGCGCGGCTCACGAGCACCAACACCACCCCAGCAGCCGGAGCTTGGAAGGCGGCGACGTTCGCGTGCCTGGCAACGGGCCGCACGACGCCAAATCCAAAGATGGAGCCAGGCCCTCCGCAGGCGGCGCGGGGCCCTCCAAAGGCGTCGTCACACCGCCCGAAGGTGATGCGGTGGCCTCGAAGACACCCATGCCGGCGCCCACAGCGGGCTCCTCTCATGTCGCGCGCGACGAACGGCGTCATCATGCCGAAGATCCTGGGCGCCGCCACGGGAAGATTCCCGAACGTCACTCACGGGACGCAGAAGACTCGCCCGTTCGCCGAGGCACTGGGAAAAATGGCATGCGACCGCGGGACCATGATAGAGCTCCTTCTAACGTGGTTAGGAGTCGAAGCGCATCGCGGTCCGTGCAGGTTTCGCCACCGCCGACACCAGCAGTGGCCCAAGCGCGCGCAGTTGCTCCTCGACTTCCCTCCCGCTGCGGGAAGCTCGATGAATGGAGAGCCACCATCCAGATCCTTGTTGCCGTCGCCAACAAAGGCGAACCAAGGCCGACAGGCCCTTCGGGCCGATGCTCCGGAGGAAAACCACACGCTGGTGGCGGGAGGACTGGTGGCGCTGCGGCCACGATACACTCTCCTCCCTGCCAATTGCCATGGACGTTGACCCGTCACGACGACGCATGTGACGACATCTCCATAGCGTCGTCCGACCCACGCACCCGCTACGACCAACGCCAAGTTCTTCGGGAGCGAGCCCATGAAGACGCTCGAACCACCATTGAGCGCCAGCGTGAAACACGCCACTAGTCAGACAGGCGAGCAGGGCCTGCTGTGAACCACCCGGCTCCGGTAAGCCCTGGAGGTTTACCTTACGAGGTAGGCTACCCGGCTTTTACCCGTGAGCTGCGGTAGTTCCAGTGGCCCACTCATCGTACCTTCAAGCCCGACGTTGGTGAGAAGTACAACGGCATGGCCCACCCGTCGGAGTTCCTCAGCATCTACACCATCGCGATGCAGGCTGCCGGTAAGGTGCCCGCGACGATAAGGTTCTTGCGAATTACTTTCCATTGGCCCTTAAGCCCAACGCCATGTCATGGTTGATGCACTAGCTAGTAGATTCTATTTCTTCTTGGTCGGATTTGTGCCATGAGTTTGTTGGCGCCTTTACGGGAGGTCACCAAGCTCATAGCCAAGCAAGCGACTTGCATGTCATTCCCCAGAAGGAAGGTGAGAGTCTCGCAAGTACATACGAGATTCAGCCAGTACAATAATATCCCAGATGTTCATCCTACCGCTTATCATCGGTCGCTCCATCGTAACGCAGCAACCGCAAAATGCGCGAGGAGTCAAGCGATGCGAACAAGGTGAAGGATGTGGCGGAACTCTACGTTTGCCGATGATGTGCCCGGCTGAAGAGGGAAGGAAGTACCGCGAAGATGCCGGGCGTGAAACCGACTCTTCAGATGAGGATGCCGCCGCCTCAAGGAAGAAAAAGCCGCGCCAGAACAAGAAGCTTAAGGGTAAAGTTGTTCTTGCCGCCAAGGATCTGGCGACGCCGCACCGCCAAGAAAACTAAGGAAGACGACCTGACAGAGATTGCCGGTGCGCCGTCGCGCCTGGCGGCTGCCGAGAAGTCGTGAACTCCGACAAGCAATACTGCAAGATCCATCGCACCAAGGGCCATGACCTCCGTAACTACCGACTGTTGAGCTGCTCACGAGAAGCAAAAGGCTGAATATGGAAGGCGGACAAGGAGAAGGGCTGGATGGTGCCGAGGGTCCGCAAGAAGCGGACGCCAAGCAAGCCGCTGCGTAAAGATAATAGCAAGAGAGTCACCGCCGGGCCGCGATAAGAAGCAAGAAGACGATTTATCACGAAGAAGACGACGAGTCCGATGACCAAGAGTTTCGAAAGCTACGGAGGCTATGTGTCGCCTGGCGGTGCTCGCTGATACTTTCACCGCCAGCTCAAACAAAGGGTCGTAGGAGATTAGAGCAGCAGAGCCGTCGGTCGATGCCCAGAAGCCGCTGAAGTGGTCCAGCACGCCTATCATCTTTGACACTGAGGATCACCCTGACCGTACAACTGCGGTCGGGTGCCTGCCGTTGTTGGTTTTGCCAACAATACGCAACCTCAAGGTGACGAAGATGCTAGTCGACGGTAGGGCCGGTCTGAACTTAATCCCGCCTGCCGTGATCAGGAAGCTGCAGATTCCCGACAGAGACCTCAAAGAAACGGGCACGTTTCAGGGGATCAAACCGGGAAGGAGCCAACCAAAAGGGAAGTCACGCTGCATGTGACATTTGGAAGTGATCTAAACTATAGGACAGAGAGGATTTTGTTCGATGTCGCCAAGATCCCCTTGCCTTACAACGGGATCCTTGGCTGCCTAACGCTGGCCAATTTCATGGCAGCATCACACTATGCCTACAATACATTGAAGATGTCGGGGCCTATGACAATCATCACCGTCACCTCTGACAAGAAGGATGGCCTGATTGGTGCCGACCAACTCTACCAGGAAGCTGTTGCAGCAGCCGCCACCGCCAAAGCACATGCTCCTGCCGCTGAAGCTCCGGAAAGGAAGAAGAAGACTGGTAAAACCTCTAGCACCCACTCCGGCAAGCGCACCTCTTCGGAGTGTAGTGCTCCTGTCGAGGACGTGCCAGAGAGCTCCACCGGCAGAAATCTAGGGCCACGCCACCAGAAACCAAGAAGGTGCCCGTCAAAGAGGATGGCACGGGAGGGGCTTTCACCGTAAGCTCCAACCTTGACAACAAATAGGATGACACGCTCATCATCTTCCTGCGGGCGAATGTCGATGTGTTTGCATGGCAAGCATCCGACATCCCCGGCGTTCCCAGGGAGGTGATTGAGCACCACCTGCTGCTCCGCCTCATGCGCCAATTGGCCAAGCGTAAGGTTAGAAAGCAAGATTTGGAACGACAAGAGTTCATTACGGAGGAGATCCGGAAACTGGAAGCAGCAGGTTTGGTAAGGGGAGTGCTCCATCCGACGTGGTTGGCCAATCCGGTGGTAGTGTGCAAGGCAAATGGGAAGTGGAGGCTGTGTATTGATTACACATATATCAATAAGACTTGTCCCAAGGATCCCTTCCCGTTGCCGCGCATCGACCAGGTTGTTGACTCCACGGCTGGGTGTGATCTGCTATCATTCCTCGACGCCTACTCCGGCTACCATCATATCTTCATGACGAGAGAAGACATCGTTCATCACCCCATGTGGTACGTATTGCTTTATACGGATGCCTTTCGGGTTGAAGAGTGCTGGCTCAATGTTTGCAAGGGCAGTCAAAATTGGTTTTGAACCCCAGCTCCATAGAAATATGGAGGCTTATATGGATGACATAGTGGTCAAAACCAAGGACAGGACGACGCTCATACCAAACTTAGAAGTGCGTCTTTGGCGTCCCGTCCGGCAAGCTTCTTGGGTTCTTTGTGTCGCAGCGTGGGATCGAGGCTAATCCAGACAAGATCAAGGCTATAGAGCAGATTGAGGCGCCTAAGCGAGTCAAGGATGTTCGTCGGCTTGCCGGCTACGTCACCTCCATGAGCAGATTCATCTCCAAATCTGCTGAACTTGCCCTTCCCTTTTTCAAGATTTTGAAAAAGGCGGGCCCGATGGAGTGGACCCCAGAGGCCGAAGCGGCACTGCAAGATTTGAAGAGGTACCTTTCATCCACGCCAATACTAGTTGAGCCTAAACCACAAGAACCGTTGCTGTTGTACTTGGCGGCAACGAACCAAGTGGTCAGCGCCGCACTAGTGGCGCAAAGGGAAGTTGACGACGAAGTGATAGCAACAACGGAGCCTGATGCCATTAGTGCAGAGACGACACGGCTAGCTCAGGTGTTGCCGAGGAAGAAGATGATGCAGCACCCGGTCTACTTTGGTAGCTCCCTCCTGCAGGGGGCTAGATCAAGGTACTCCGTTGTGCAGACACTACTCTTCGGCCTCCTTATGGCCTCGAGGAAGCTGCGTCATTACTTCTAGGCGCACGAAATCACTGTCGTCACTCGCCTCCCTCTGCAACGGATATTGCATAATCCAGATGCAACTGGAAGGATTGTAGACTGGGCACTGGAGCTGTCTAGCTTTGGCCTCAAGTTCGAGAGTACTTCGACAATTAAAAGCAGAGTCCTGGCGGAGTTCGTTGCAGAATGGACAACAACGCCTAATGAAGAAGTTCAAGAGACTGCTCTCCCCGGCAAGGAGGCAAGTTGCGACTGGATCATGTACTTTGATGGGGCCTTCTCTTTGCAAGGCGCCGGGCGGTATCGCTTGCCGCTACCAACCGGAGAACACCTCAAGTATGTAGTCCAAATGCACTTCCCCAGGGAGATGTCGACAAACAATACTGCCTTGTACGAGGGGCTGCTCGCCGGTCTTAGGATCGCGGCAGACCTCGGAATCAAGAAACTCATCGTCAGGGGCGACTCGCAACTCGTCGTCAAACAAGTCAACAAAGATTACCAGAGCCGGTTGATGAAGGCCTACGTAGATGAAGTGAGAAAGCTGGAAGAGCGTTGTGATGGCATACAGGCAGAACACGTCCCTCGGACGGAGAACGACATCGTCGATTACCTGTCAAAGCACGCTGCTCTCAAGCTGCCTGTGGAACCAGGTACCTTTGTGCTTCACCTGACTCAGCCATCCGTTGCTTCATCGACAGAGCAGAACAAGAGAAGGAAATCAGGGCCCGGCAAGTACTTTCCCGCCGAGCTCCCTGGAGCCGGCGGCAAAGATGTTGACGGAGACTCTGAGCCCGCCGTAGGACGACCAGCTCCAGCAGAGCGTCAAGCTCTTGCCATTGAGACAACCGCCCCTATGACGGAAGAAATGCCTTTGGTCCTCGCCGTTGAGCCAAAGGCTCCGGCATGGGTGCAGCCTACCGTCCGATTCGTCCAAACAGGGGAACTTCCTGAGGAACAGGAAGAAGTGGAGAAAGTAGCCCGTCGGTCTGCCATGTATCAGTTCGTCGATGATGTTCTATACAGGAAAAGGCCGAACGGTGTGAAATTTAAGTGTATCCCCCAAGAGGAAGGACTGGAGCTGTTGGCGGAGATACATGGTGGCATGACAAAGGTCGAGAGAAGTGGGGGGACGGCAAGGTTTGTTGCTGGGCAAAAAAAACATTTATCTTAAGGATAACGAGGATTCATTCCGTGTCGTGGGTTCCACCCGCGAACGAAAATCCCCGCAAACATCCCTTTTTCATCAAAAACATCCCATACAGGTACAGTTCATACGAAATGAAAAACATGAGCAAGGTGATTACAAGCTTTAAATTCTACTAAGGTCCGAAGGGGGTCGGGAGGCGAAGTCAACGGCGCGGTGGCCGGCGCAGCCCGATGAAGAATTCGCAATGGTTGTCTCGGCGCGGCTGGCCCATCGGCGAGGGGCTGTCGGCGAGGCAAAGCTGATCTGCCGCCTGCCCTCCTCTCCCTAGAGCACCACGACGGCTCGACCGCCGCCTCCCCTTCCTCTAGCGGCCGGCTCAGCCGCAACGAGCTCTTGGGGAGGGGCAATGCGTTGTCTGGCCGAATCGCTGCCGCCACCGGCGAAGTTGCCGCCACGCCTCGCCATAGCGTAGGAAGGAAGAAACAAGAATGGGGATAGGCAGATGGCAAAGGGTTGAGAGGCACCATTCTCCCGCCCCTCTTTATAAAGGGGTGGGGCGACTCGCCGCCTCTCAGCCAATCTGACCCATCAAGTGACAGCGAAGCGCTGCCGGCGCACCGCCTCCCCGCTTCCATTGAAGGCGCCAATCGACCCACACGCCACAAGACTTCCCACGCCCCGCTACCGCCATTTGCTCGCATTATGCATGCAGCGTAACATGGCGCAAGGGGCAGGCGAGGGACGGTGGAGAGACGGTTCAAGCCGGGCAAGAATGGGAGGCGGCCCTCAGCCTCAAAGAGACACGCAAGCCGCCTTTACAATCCACCGCTGCAGACGCTAACATGCATCTCGCTACGGCGCGCACATGACCCCCACGAGCTGCTGCTCAACGCTGGTCGGGAGAAGCGCAGCGGACGGACCAGTTATCGCAGTAAAATCCGCCTCCGCTCACAAGACCGCTCGGCCTGGCCCAACAACGCGTCGTGCTTATGTATGGCCGAGGCCCGGGGCTCCTGTCGGTGTACAAAAGTAGGGGCTCTCCTTTTGGCCCCTTTACTTGTGCACGGGCAGTCAGAGCCGCTCGCCACGGCCACGCAAAACACGGCAGGGAAGGAAAGCCGGCGAGAAGCCGGAGGCACAAGACAAATAAAGCAACGACAAGGACCAAGGCCACAAGGATCGGATGGGCGAAGAAGGTTTCCCCGGCAAGGACCCTTGCGGGGGCAGCCTCAGCGGCCCCGGCAAGACCCTTGCCGGGGCAGCTCGCCCGCGCCAGCCAAGCGAGCCACCCTTGAGCCCACCAACGCTCAACAGCCGCATTGGGACAGGGCTCGGGAGGCATCTCCAAGGTGGCATGCAGATCTTTGTGAAGACAAAGAATAGTCAAGATCAAGTGAGGATAGGAAGGCAATCATCCTTACCGAAGAAACCCACAAGACACCCGGCAAAGATCCTTGTCGGGGACGCCTACGCGCCGCAGCAAGACCCTTGCCGGGCCACCCGGCTAGGCCCTCGCCATGCGCACCAGCAGTGCCACTGCCAGGACCGCACCAGCCATGTCTCCGCCACCGTTCACATGCAGCTACCGACTCAACCAGCTGGGCAGGCAACTCCATGGCAACATGCAACCCTTCGTGGAGGCTCCACCACCGCGCCACCTCAGCTGCCTGCCTGCCTACATGGCACCGCATGCATCGCTGGCGAGGGCGCTTGTCGAAGCAAGGAGGAGCGGCGACAGATGGGACGGGCCTCGCTCCCGTCCCCGATAAACCGAAGAGAAACCTAAGCCTCGCATTAAATGCTTCTTGTCTTGTAATACGAGGGATAACTCGCTGCACTGCATTTTTCCACCTCCTCGCTACACTGTATGCACTTTTCCTATAAAAGGAGGCCCGAGGCGACCAGGAGAACGATTCGGCTTGTTACACCCCGTAGCTAGCTCAAGAACTCAGAATACATCCACCAAAGCAGGACTTGGGTTTTACGCATCCTCGCGGACCGAACCTGGATAAACGAATCGCGTACTCTCTGTCAGATCCGCTCTTCTCTCAACCCCGTGCCCCGCATCCGCAGTAGGGATCCTTGTGATCCCATAGGTGTCGTTTCCACCGACACAATGCAGCTGAGTATGTAACCATACTCCATGGTCTTCGGATGGCTAAAGAGATGAATCTAAGCCGGGTGAGGTGTTTTGGTGACTCAGATCTGGTGGCTCAGCAAGTTTCAGGCACTTGGGATTCTAAAGACCAACTCATGGTGGCTCATCACCGCGAGGTTGATGCTATTTATGTTCATTTCAAGGGTTATCACGTAGAACATGTTGATCGCAGGAAAAATGAGGCAGCTAATGCTGTGAGCGGGTTAGGGTCCCAACGTAAGCCGGTGCCACCTAACATCTTCCTTGATATTCTGCAAAATCCTTCGGTTAAATTCCCTACAGAGGAAGATCTTGCTATTCCTGACCCACAGGCACAATTGGTGGTGGCTCTTCATGATATTCCTAATTGGACAGTTCCATATTTGGCTTATATGACCCAGGGCGAGTTACCTGAAGATGAAACTTTTGCCAGGAAGATAACCCGGCGGTCTAAGTCAATGACTATTGTCAATGGAGAATGGCACCACTTCAGTGTAACAAGTGTGTTTCAACGTTGTGTTTCTCTTGAAGAGGGTCGTGAGATTCTAAGAGATATTCATGACGGCGATTGTGGTCATCATGCCGTCTCCAAATCTCTTGTGGCCAAGGCTTTTCATCATGGGTTTTATTGGCTGATGGCTCATGCTGATGTAGAAGATCTGGTCAATAACTGTGATGGTTGTCAGAAATTTTCAAGACGAGCTCATGTGCCGGCTCAATAATTGAGAACGATTCCAATAACTTGGCCGTTTGCTGTCTGGGGGCTTGATATGGTTGGACCTTTTAAAAGGTCCAAGGATAAAAAGACCCACCTTTTGGTGGCAGTTGACAAATTTACAAAGTGGCTTGAAGCAAAGCTGGTTAGTAAGTGTGATGCGGCGACAGCGGTTCAATTCATCAAAAAGGTGATTTTCCGTTTGGGTTTTCCCCACAGCATTATAACTGATAATGGCACTAATCTGTCCAAGGGTGCTATGAAAGAGTTTTTTCAACAAGAGCATATTCGACTTGATGTGTCTTCAGTAGCTCATCTCCAGTCCAATGGTGAAGTTGAAAGAGCCAATAGAAAACTTCTAGAGGCATCAAGCCCCGGCTTATGGTCCCTTTGCAGAGGACGCCGGGTTTTTGGGTGGAGGAATTGCCCTCAGTTCTACGAAGTATCAATACAACCCCCAACATATCTACGGGTTACACACCTTCCTTGATGGCCTACGGAGCATAGGCGGTTCTCCCTAGTGACATCTGTGACGATTCGCCCTGTGTGGCGGCTTATGTTGAAGCTGGTAATGAAAAAGCACGTCAGGATGCTATTGACCTGTTGGATGAGGAGTGTGCACTGGTACACGTCGGTCCTAAACAAACGGTTTTTAACCCCTTTCTGCGACGACATTTGGAACCGTCGCCAAGTGAGTGTGGGCTATATGGGGTCCTTCCCACACGACCCAGAAACGGTAGGGGATATGCCCTCCTGGCACACACGCTCAGCAAATGAGGTCGTGTGCGACCGGCAAGAGCTCAAATAGGGAAATATGTATAGTAGTGCTAAAAAATACAATTATACGGCGAAATCCTTTCCATTCGCAATTACATCCCACATAGTCAGTCCCCGCTAAACGTTTTTGTTCGTATGTACATCCCACACAGTCGCTCCAAGGAAAATGTTTCCATTCACAGGTACATCACGCACAATTTTCCCATTAAATCATTTGTGATAGCATTGCCATTGCACATGATATTAATAATTTTATCGTTTGCGTTATTGAATGCATCACACAGGTGCGTAGAAGAAACTTTGTGCCAAAGGATGTCCAGCACACACACTTTTTATGTGGTAAATGTTTGCGCAAGGTGGCCTAACGCAAACAGTTTTCAAGAGAAAGTCGTGTGTGCAGTGGAGATTCATCGCACACGTAGTGGACCCTAGAAACGTTTCTGATCCCCACATATTTCGCAGTTGTTTCGTTTTGGCAAACCGTGTGCACTGTAAACCTTAATTAATCCCTGATTGAAAAATCACATGTTTTGAATTTGAAAGTAGGCAATAACTTATTTCATATCCAACCATGTTTATCACAAATATAGGTTCAATCATGAATCCATAATTCGAAGCACAGGTACATATACTGAAGAACTACAGAAGCACCAAGTACAGAATGATGAACCACAGTTGTAATAAAGATTGTAAAGAGAGAGGCGAAAGACATTCTGGTTGCGGGAGAAGGTGAAGCGGAATGCCCATTTTGTGCCCTCCTCCATGCGTAATGCATGCACGACTCTAGGCCAACCCCTTGTGATGGCCGCCCGTCCATCCTTCACTGTCTTCATTAGGACTTCTCGATGCTCATTGTAGTCTGGATGAAATACTTTAACCTTCATTGCGTGTCCACCAATCATGTACTTTGCGAGGTAATCTTGAGTGAACTTCTTCGGGAACCACTAGGAACGAAAAATATTCAGACATTGTTGTCTAACAACTCATTATGGGTAGTAAAAAGAGAAGGCTGCAGAGTTTGTAGTTACCATGCTACCGCTCACTATTGTGTTGGATAGAGCATAAAAAATAATTTGCTTGCCACCATTCGTATCTTTTTGCTAATAATCATTATCAGTTTCCTCACTTGATGCTTGTTCATCAATACCTCATTGCCCCATACGCAAAATGGGTCGATGAGTGGATCCTTGCCAAGGGCATATGTACCTACAAGAAACAAGTCAATATTAGAAGCTAACTAGTGTCCAAGCCTAGATCTATATGTACTACATTATGGAACGACGGGGGGAGTACCACTCCCGTTGTTGTCCTGCATAAGTAGTAGAAAGGCATGATAAGTACAGCAATCTTAACATCACACAAATATATCAAAGATAAACGACATCATCTCCAAACGATAGCTTGAATGTGTTGCTTTCAGCATGCTGTTCAGGCAGATATAAAATGGAAGGGCAGATGTTACTGACAGCAGGCTTAACAGCCATCAAATATTGCAATTAAAACTATTACTGCTGAAAATGAATAGAACGTAGGTAATGCTTAAATATCACACCGGATAAATGTGTAAAACTGAGATAAAGGGCACGTGTTAACTACACCAGGAATAACTAGAACCAAATATAGCCGTTCAAACTGGTATTGATGTAGTCGAGCGGCATAGTTCCGACTTGCACATAACGACCAACACATTGTGAATGAATGAAATAAACAAGGCATAAATGACCAGTATAACAACCAAATATAGACATTGAAAACTGGACAGAGTCTCACTACGACCAACCTAACAATCAAATACAGATTAACATGGCATATGCTTGAAAACTGGACAAATGCTCATTGCAACCAACCTAACAAGCAGATAAAGATAAACAAGGCATCTCCTTAATAACTAGACAAATACTAAAAAAAGCAACCTAACAACCAAATATAGATAAACAAGGCATCTTCTTGATAACTGGACAAATACTCACTACAACCAAACTAAGAACCAACTACAGATAAACAAGGCATCTGCTTGATAACTGGAAAAATGCTCACTCCAACCAACCTAACAACCAAATACAGATAAACAAGACATCTACTCACTATAAACAACCAAATATAGCCATTCCTGAAACTGAAGTGGACAATTCATACTTAAACATCACATAGACCTATTGAACAATATTGTCGGCGTTCTGGGAACGGGGGTCCCCAGACTTGCCTGCCTACGGCTCACGGCGTGGCAAGGCCAGCGCGCTGTACGGCCCATCTTCATTAGCAAGACATCCAAGACCGTCGCGAGGGGGCTAGGCAGGTGCCCTCGCGAGCATTTTCCCCCTCTCAGCCTTCTCGCAAGCCACCCTCGTTCGAGCCCAAAAGCTGGCGCACCTCTCCTAATCCGTGCCCCTCGGGTCCCGTGATACAAAGCGCCAGGTCAAGGCCTGGGTGAACGGCAAACCTTTTAACGCACTTCCTACCGAATTTTTGTAGGTCCTGAGCAAATGCAGGCCACCAAGGCAAGATGGACACGAGGAAACAAACACCTCGTGAGGAAGGGGGCGTCCTTAATATATCAGGTTAAGTTATCTTTGCGCAAAATAACAACACGGCACGGAAACAACACGCATAGTGCAATAACCAAGGAACCATAGTTCGGTACACGCCCCCTGGGCCCATACTGGTTTCATTCTTGATGATGGAAAAAGAGTAAAAAAAAAGTGGCGTTGCAGCGACCCGCGGAGGAAGGCCCCTAGCGCCACCCCAAGACTAGCCGGACCCTTCCTCGCGCTTCACGGAGGCGCGGCGACAAGGTGACATGCTGCCGCCTTCAAAGCGGGCGCGGCGGCACGGCGGCTGGTCGTAGCCGCCACTGCTGGAGCTGTCACCGGAGGAAGAGCCGCCGTAGCTAGACGAGACACGGTCATCACCGAGGGCAGGCTCGCCCTCATCCTCGTCGCGACCGTCACCAAGGCCAGGCACCTCCTCACCGTCGTTTGCCTCGAGGCAGCACCCGGTGCGGCGACCATCTTCCCCAAACACCCTCACATAGAGTGTCGATACACCATCGTACTTGAAGTGGAGGGTGCACCGCCTGCCAAGGCCGTGCACGCGGGCGAACGTCTGTCAGCCGCGGGCCAGGGCTATGTTGCCCGCGGAGGAAGTCTCGACCGCGACCCAAGAGGCCTTGCTGCAGCAACCATCCGCCTGCAATCATAGTCCGCCTGGACCAGAGGCCAGCAGTTCACCGACGAAGAAGCACGAAAGTTGAAGATAGTTGCCAGCCGGGTTCTTTGACCAAACGACAACCTCCGGCGACACCTCCGCAGAGTGAAAGCGCGGACGGGGAGGCCGCACCACCATAGCATGCCTCCCCTCGTCAACTGTACCGGCATGGCTGGGACGACCCCCTTCACATGCCGCGGCGCCGCCACGACAGTGGGCCACGACAGGAGTCGCGGCGTGGGCGCTTGGGAGCTGGGTCCCCCGCAAGGGGCCTTTCCCTTCTTGACGGCAGAGAACTTCCTTCGTGGCGCCATTGGTGGCACTGCAAGCAATGGAGCGAGGAGGAACAAGCAAGCGAGGAAGGAAGAGATGGGCGACGGGGGTCCCGCCCCCCTCCCCATTTATAGCGGAGATAAGGCCAACCAGCGCCCCCCACGATCACAGGTAATGATGGTTTTCCTTGCATGTTGCAGGGACTTGTCAAATCAAGCAGTTGCCGAGGCAGCATGGGGAAGCGAAGACGCCCACATCCAATCAACCGCCACGCATCAACCGAGGCCGCAGGCTTTTGGGGCCCGTGGCGCTCCGTACTTGACCCTTGGCTTCGCTGCGAAGCCAAGCCCGAGCGCACTTGGGAATGGGGGTCCCCAGACTTGCCTGCCTGTGGCCCACGACATGGCCTGGCCAGCGGGCTGTACGGCCCATCTTCATTAGCAAGACATCCAAGAACCTCGCGAGGCGGACGATGTAAGACCTCCTCAGGAGTGGCCTAGTCAGGCAGGCTCACGAGGAGCGGAGATATCAAGGCAGGGCGAACCTCACGAGGCTCTCGTGACGTGAGCCATGACGATCGGCACCAGGAGGACACCAGTGCGCGCATCGTCCTTGTTTGCTCTTTGGTGCTAAGGAGGCCAGCACGGGCGAGGAGTACCGAGGCATCAGGCAAAGATTGCCGTATCAGTGCAATGAGACCAAGACCAGGAGGACGGCAAGACGGAGGTCATCGTGGATCCCAAGACGGCGTCACCACCAGAGCCTTTTGCAGGCGAAGACCGCTTTTGTCGGGATAGCTTGTACTAGCTGTCCCCCTTCAATTTGCCCGCCGTTGTTGGCTCCCTTCCCGCTCAATATTTGGGGAGAGGACAAGGTCCTATATAAGTAGAGCTAGACACCACGGTAGGGGCATCTGATCTGATCTGATCTGAGCTCGATCAATCTGATTGAGAGCCTACCCTTGCCACAAGAACACCTCAACCTCAGGAGGCTGTTTTTCCACTTGTACTGTTTTTCATCAGCCCAAGAGGCAATCCACCGCCAGTACACTGGAGTAGGGTATTACACCACAATGGTGGCCCGAACCATTATAAATCTCGTGTCTTTCTGTGTTGTGAGTTTGTTGAGTTCGTCCGCAAGATCTTTGTGAGCTAGGGCGTAGATCGGTACGACGGAAAGACTTCGCACTCACCCCAGAGTTCGAACTTTAAGGGTTTGCTGGAACCCCACATCTGACAAATACATTTTTGCATAACTGAAATAATTAAACATGGCACAGTTAAAGCACCACATGGCAAATGCTACTACAACAAATGGTACGGGTTGGCAAGCTAGAAAAGGTAAGATTTGCTGATAGAATGTTGCCTCACATTTCATGGACGGGATCCTTTTAGTTGGAAGAGCACAAACCCATGGTGCACTCTCTGATGTCACAGATGGGTTGTTTGACCTTGGAAGAACCTCCGTGGGTGCCCTCCTCGTGGTCGTGGTCGTGGTCGATGAGATCTGACTTGGCAATTGAGGATCCCAAGCCGCCGCCGTAGAACGTGTCCTTCAGAAGTGACAAAATGGGCTCGATGGCATATAAGGCTCGCAAATCTGTGACCGCTTGGCGGAGGAGATCAGTGGCAGGGCCGTCGAAGAGATCGACGGCGGTTGAACCAGAGGGGCTGGGGATGGACCACCTAACTAGTGACAGGCCCGCGTGAAGCTGTCGGTGTGGACGAGCTTGATGTCGTAGGCAGCTTTCCTGAGATGCAGTAATATGCTAGCCCGCTGACATGAAGCCTTCGGCATGGCAACGTACTCAACGTCTTCGCCGGCCTCCGCGGCGATGTGTTGCTCTAGGATCGACAGGTTGGGGCGAATGGCGGCCACCTCGCCAACGTCCGCCGGAGAGGCCATGATAAACCTCTTCTTAGCCGAACGCTTGTCGGGCTCCCGGGGACACGTGGTCGAGCTTAGGCTTGGACATTCTGGAGTAGGGGATGTGGATCTGGCGGGGAGGGACACCGCAGGCCACATCTAAAAACTATAGGCAGTGGGGCGACAGTATGGGAGTCGCTGGGTAACCTGAAATTTATTACCTAAGCTAGGAGGAACGGGAGACCGGCAGGGTTGGCGGCGGCGCCGGCGGCAGCCGCGAGCTAGGGTTCGATGGGGGGAGGGGCGGGTGGGGGACTGTGGAGGGGGGTGGTGTTTGAGGATATGTCGCGGCTACTGAAAAATTTAGTAATGGTGGGTGGAGACGGTGCTGGACGAGGGAGGGCGACGGTTCAAATGCCTCGGCTACTGCAATTTTACTATAAGGTCCGTGTTGGAGGAGTGTGGGCGACTATTGAAGCACGGCTTCTACTAAAATTTGGATGAAGGAATTGATGCGGGGCGGGAGTGCCCAAGATCGCGCATGGTCCAATAACAATATGTGTGTATGATAATAAAGAAAAGTGGCGCGGATTCGCCGATTTTTGCAAGGCTCAAGGCGGGTGGTTTTTTTATATTTCTAGCTTGCTGGTCTATCGCACACAGTTCATCCTAATTTCCAAATAAACTTACCCGCCTTTAGCTTGTACATAGTTAAGCGAGTACCTCCACCCTTAGCTCGCGCTTGCGCGGTCGTGGTGATTTCAGCGCACTTGCATCACACACGGTTGAGCCAGTACCTCCACCTTAATTTGCTCGCGCTTGTGCGGTCGTGGTTATTCACATCGCACTGGTATCGCACAAGGTTATGATAATATACCCCATATCCGTTGAGGGTCATCAGAGTCTTTGCAGCAAAAAGTAACGTTAGAGAGGGTCATAAGACAGCCACACCAGCATGTGGCCCAAATATATATGAGTCAAAAGGGTGGTCTGTGATGTTCATAATTCCAATGCACAACTTTTACCCCGCGGGCCCATGGTTGGGCGCGTTGTTGAAGATCGATGAGAGGGGCCAAAAGTCAAGAACCACCTGGAAGTGGCCAAATATATGTACAAATATTTGAGATGTTTAAAACTTTAAATACACAATGCATAACTTTGGTAAAACCTGCCTCGCAAACCCGAAAGCACCCAAACAACCACCTTGCTAGGACATATATAATGACATAATGTCGTACCTAGCTAGGATGCTTGGCCCACCACCTCCCACTTCGTGTTGGTGGGGCGGATGCACGTAATGATCGATACTTTGGTCATACATGCATGTCGCCAGGACCGACCATAAGATGTACCAATGAATCTTTCATTTGGTCAAATGACAGTTGTTGTTGTCGATAAACCGCTTGGGCCAATAGATTGAACCACCATAAAAATCGCACGAGCGGGACCACAAAACCAGCACCTCTTGCATGCAACCCAAAATGATGTACGTTGGGAATGGGTGATGTGTGTTTTAAATATTGAGTAATGTACAATTTAGATGTGGTTCCTACCTCTCGATGCAGACAACAACCATGAAGGAAAGGTAGTTAAGGACAAGATACGTACGCAGGGTTTGATGTAGGTTGAACCTAGCAATCTGAGCATCTGGGAGGGAATCCTGACAACGCATGAGCTCAAGCTTTGGTTGACCGACATTTGACGGTGCCCGGCCCTAACTCGAACTAGGAGGAATCCACTCGTGGCCAACACATACCCCTTATTATCGGTCAAACGGATGATATATATACACTCGGGGAGCCCACAGATATCCTTGTCGTCACAAAAAACCGCACAAGGGAGATGTGATGGATCAGAAGACCTTGTATACACTGCATGCGGCCCGAAAATATGTGTGGGTACCATTGTGTATGATGCGTTTAAGTCCCAAATGTACAAATTCGATGGGCCATGCCAACTACATTAAAAACAGAACACCGTACCCGAATCCAAGCCTGGTTCAATACCTATGATATCAATTTCCCAACTTTGAGGCGACAAGGGGGGGGTCTTCCCACTTTCCCTAGCACGGGACACATCTATATATATCTATACATCTATACACCTATATAGTGCGTGAAGAACTTTGAAAGTTGCTCGTTGGATGAGGCCAATCGACGGTACAGAGATGGCAAATCCGAGCACTACTGGCCGTTGGATATTATCTACATTCCACCAGATTCTGCCAGATGTACAATCTAGAAGACTCCATGGTTGAAATTAAGTATAATGCACAAACCTCAAAACACAAGCACTTCTCCTTTGTTCTCTTGAATCTTCCATATCTTAAATGCCCAAACCTTTTTTTTCTAAATGAATTGTCACTTTTTGTTTTTACCTTTACAATGCACAATTCCATGAATCTTAAAATAGTTTTTTTTATAAAACTAATTGATTTTGGATGAGATGAACTATAAGAATTAAACGAACATCCAGATCATGCATATCTGGGAGAAGAGGCAGGAAACCGACGAGAGGAGTGGCGAGAAACGGTAGCCTGTTTTGAATGAAAACCTAGTAGAGAAGGAAGCGTGAGCTACAAGACGCATGCGCATAGTGCTTACCCAAGTACTGCATGTGATGTTGAAAAGGCTCAGGGTTGCTGTTCAATCTGGGAGCATCCAACGGTGCTCACATACTATCCGTGGGGTTTGGGTTCTGGCCAGTCAGAACACATGACTCAGATCACGCGCGCAGCAGGGGGGGGATATCATACGGAAACCAACATGCGGTGGAAACCGGTGAAAACCACGAGAAAAAGATGTTTTGAAGTTTCAAACAAATTCAAAAAAATGCAGGGTGTTAAGAGGATGATGTTTTATTGCCACACAAAATTTCAAGTTGAAACACATTACGAGATGTGAGCTATGAAAAAGACAAAATCAGTGTTGATTAGTGCTGAATAGTAATTTCACTACTCATTGCGGAATTTGTCTTTTTCATAGCTCACATCTTGTAATGTTTTTCAACATGAAATTTTGTGTGGAAAATAAAACATCACCTTCTTAACATCCCACATTTTTTTTCAGATTTTGATGAAGCTTTAAAATATGGTTTGCGCAAAGTTTTCATTGAACATCGGCTTTCGTGAGTGAACTGTGTACTATTTGAAAACATTTCGTGAGAAGAATCTCTATTTTTAAATCCCCGTAAATCCAAAACTAAGTTGAAAATTGTGAAACCTGCCATGGTGTCAAGACATGCACTTATATGTCGAGGAATTTTTTTCATCCATTGTGGCGCAAGTTTTATTAAAAGCGTCTTACAAATCAGAGCTTTTCTCATAAAAGCCTCGTGGTTCCGATAGGGAAATGTTTCACCGTTGTGGGCGAAACATAATCACTGCCTCTTTTCGCCTTGTATTTTCTTCTACAGGCAACATGGAATGACAGGATATCTGTGCTGAAATTCAAACTTATTCAGGGTTCGTTTGGCCTTTTTATACACTAATTGAGTTTCCTAGGCATTTAATGTCCATAATTCAAATCTGAACTACAAATACATGCTCCAGTTCACCAAAATGGCTAGAAAAATTATACATGTGTCCTTGGGTGCATGTTTAGGTCCCATGCCAGGAAGGGGAATAAATTACAACCGTACAAGTGTCATGGCTCGTCCTCAAACATTTCGAATCTCGGTTTTTAAGTCCCCATAAATCCTAAACTCACTAGAAAGTCACCAAAGGTGGCATGGTGTCACGTCATGGCACACATATGTCGTGGTAAAAACATTGTCCAATTTGGGCCAGCTTTATTACAAACCTCTTAAAAAATTGGAGCTTCTCTCAAAGAAGACTCGTGGTTCTGATAGGGAACGTGTTCCCCTTGTGGGCGAAACATAATCACTGCCTCTTTTCGCCTTGTATTTTCTTCCACGGGCAACATGGAACGACATGATATCCGTGCTGAAATTTAAACTTATTCAGGGTTCATTTGGCCTTTTTATACACTATTGAGTTTCCTAGGCATTTAATGTCCATAATTCAAATCTGAACTATAAATACATGCTCCAGTTCATCAAAATGGCTAGAAAAATTATACATGTGTCCTTGGGTACATGTTTAGGTCTCATGCAGGAAAGGGAATGAATTACAACCATACCAGTGTCCTGGCTCGTCCTCAAACATTTCGAATCTCGCTTTTTAAGTCCCCATAAATCCTACACTCAGCAGAAAGTCATCAAAGGTGGCATGGTGTCACGTCATGGCACATATATGTCATGGTAAAAACATTGCCAATTTGGGCCAAGCTTTATTACAAACCTCTTACAAACTGGAGCCTGTGGCAAGAACCCTCGTGGTTTCGATAGGGAAACGTGTCCCCTTGTGGGCCAAACGATAATCACTCCCTCTTCTAGCCTCTTACTTTCTTCTACATGCGACACGGAAAAACTAGAGATTCACACTGAAATTTGACATTATTCAGGTTTCATTTGACCTTTTTATTCATTAATTGAGGTTTCTAGGCATTTAATATCCATCATTCGAATCCGAACTACAAATACATGCTCCGGTGAACTAAAATGGCTAGAAAAAATGTACATGTTTCCTTGGGGTGCATGTTTAGGTCACATGGAACAAATGGGAACGAATTCAACCATCTCGCCGTCCTGGCTTGGCCATAAATATCGTGAATATCGGTTTTTAAATGTCTGTAAATCCAAATCTCACCAGGAAATCATGAAACTTGGCATGGTGTCACTACATGATACATATCATTTTCCAATTTGGGCGAAGCTATATTAAAAGCCTTTACAAACCGGAGCCTGTCGCAACCCTCGTGGTTCCGGTAGGGACACATGCCCCTCTTGTGGGCGAAATTATAATCGTTGCCTCTTCTCGCCTTGAACATTGTTTTCTACAGGCAACATAGAATACCATGAGTGTTCAGGCTGAAATTTGAAACTGTTCACGGTTCGTTTGGCCATTGTATATATATTACTAATTACTAAGTTTTCTATGCATCTAATGCAGTCCATAATTCAAATTTGAAGTACAACCACATGCTCCAGTGAAGCAAAATGGGTGGAAAATCGTACATGTGTCATTGGGTGCATGTTTAGGTCTTGTTTAAGGAATGAGAATGAATTACAAACTTATCATCATCCTGAAACAATGAGAATATCGGTTTTTAAATCCTAGTAAATCAAAATGTCACCCAAAAAATATGAAACTTGCCATGGTTTCATGACATGGCACATATATGCCGTGGTAAAAAAATCGTCTAGTTTGTGAAGGGGCGCACATATTAGTAGTCAACGAAGTACTTTTTGAAACAAAAAGCTGACACGTTAATATCACAAACGATTGTATTACATTTACCGTGTCGAAATTTAACCATACTCGGTGGCGTGCGTGCAGCTGTTTGATTAGACGGGATGAGCGCGAGAAGTCCGCCGTGTAGGCTCGACGGGACACGTGCGAGCAGTCCGCCGTGCATGCTCGACGGGACGCATGCATCCTGTCCACCTCGCAGGCACGACAGGACACGTGCGAGCAGCAAGGCCGCCCATGCTCACCGGGAAGCAAGCTATTTGACCTCCATGCACCAGCTGCCGCCAGCCTCGCTCACAACTTCTCCATTAATGGGTTAATTAAAGCACCTGGACGAGGGTGTTTGCTTGTGATCCCATGGAAGCATTTGCTTTGTTCGTGTTTTCAACTCGTATTCCGCCCTAATTTAAATTGCCACATATATAGGGCAATGGATAATACGACCACAAATAAAATGGCAACGGATAATACGACGACAAATTTACAATGGCGTAGATAATAATTGTCTTACATATTTCGGATAAATTAAAATGCCACACGCGGCAAAGCCCGGAAGACACGGGGGCAAGAGAAGAAGGAAATTGTAGACAATGACCTGGGTCGCTACTATCTCTAATCGTCGATGGATCGCCGGGAGGCGAAATCCTCCAGCTCCTTCTTCAATTCCTCACGACTTTACTTGAAAGCAGCCACAGATTCCTCCACCTCCTACTCGCGCTTGATCCGGAGCTTCCTCAAGCAAACCATCAGTTCCTCGATGACCGCTTTCAGCGTCATCTCTGAGGCACTGCTCTGCTCATGCAGCATCTTCCAACCGGCGGCCTCCTCCTCCTTCTGGGAGACCAACTTGTGGTGCTTCGCATTGTCCCCCGTGAGTTGCTCGACGAGGCCGGTCACCTTGTCAACCAAGGCATCGTTGATCTTGAGCAGCTTCATCAAGTCGTCGACCAGCTCTTGCTGCGTAGTGACGCTGGCGAGAATGTCTTCGTCGCCGGCGAAGGACTTCAGAAACGCCGGCTCATCCGCGAATGCACTTGTGAGAACCCTCGCATGCCCGTGAGAGCTTGTTCGAGGGCTCCGCGGCGCACCGGGACATCTCTGCTGCGGCTGCGGGTTCAAGGCGGGACCTCTCTAGTGCTTCCGTGGCCATGGTCTTTGCTGCCTGGTTATATGTCCACCCTAAACTCCTCCTACCAGTCATGGCGGAACGACTTGACAGGAAAAACCAGTTTTGTGGGTGATGAGGAGAGGAATTGTGAAGTAATTTTCGAGTGGGTAGTTTTTATAGCCCGGTGCTAAATGTGAACACATATTAGTTTGATAGGTGTGAACAAATTTGCAATTACTTATTGCATTCTAATCAGCAATGTTACGAGAAACAAGGTCAACATTTATTGATGGCACAAGGTTGACCATGTGGTTGCTCGCTGTTGAGGCGGCCGCAGCGTGCTCCGCTCTGGCGTCTCTGCGCACGCTTTGCTCGCTGTTGAGGCAAAGTTACAATGGCAACGGTTAATAATTCGTAATAATTGTCTTACATATTCAGGATAATTTAAAATGCCAATTGCGGCAAGGCCCAGAACACTCACGACCTAGATATGCATACAATTATAGTGAAATACAAGCTAAAAGGCTGAGCCGGCGGCCTTCTGACGATGGTCTTCTCGGACTCCATGATTAGCATAGCACCCTTGCGGTCGTTCACTCCGAGTGTCCCGACCCGCCTCCGCCTACGGAGCTGCTGGCGCTGGGAGGCTCTTGGGGATGCTGGGCCTCTTCCATAAGAGCTTGATAGCGTGTCATTGTGCGCATGACAACTCCGCGGAACCGCTCCATTTCCATGTCTCTAGCCTGGTAGCAAGTTCCGTCGATCACTTGCATCCTCAAGATATCACGTTGGCGATGTTCTACTTCGTCGAGGACGTCAACTCCGCCAAGGATGCGCTCGAGCCTGGCCACCGCATCATCGGGATAGAGGTTGACACGGCCGCCGCGGGCAATGATGAAGCCACAGGCTTCCTTTATCTTGACTGAATCGCAGAGGTACTCTATCCATTCCTTGCGGGACATCAGGCTCTCGATGAGCACTGGTGACAACGGTTCTTCGGGTGGGTCGTCGATCATGCCGCCGAGCAGCTCTGGATCTTTTGCACGATGGATGGCAAACTGCTCATCAAACCTCCGCTACGATATGTCGATTGTGTTCCCAAGGACTATGGCGCCGATATCACTGCCGATGGGCCCTGGTGCCTGCACCGGCCGATGAAGCTCTTGCTCCTCGACCTGCCCCGGCTCGTTCTCCTCGCTGAAGATGTAACGCAGGTAGGTGTCGACGTCGAAGATTTGGTCATTGCCTGCCATGCTTGGAATAACTAATGGTAGATGGGTGAGGACTAGATCTTCGCAGAGTGTCTCGGCGGTGCATTGCCGCCTGGGTTATATGCAGCAAGCCGTTAGCTGGTGGCGGGAAACCAGTGAGGGAATAGGCGTGGATTTTACAATTCACCCATGTGGAGTGTGGGAAGCATTCGCTGGAGCGCGGGAAGACTAAGTGGAGCACACACAACCCGAATACCGTATCCGGTGCCACGTGTTATTTATTACACGAGTGTTAACATAAGGAATAGCATGCGTAACTTACTAATCATCGCACACGAGTACTTGCAGACGCATCGTGTGCAATACTCCTAGCCACTGCAAGCAACTAGTTTGCATTTTTCAAAGTTTTTTGTACACACAGAATCACACACGAACTAACTATATTAACCTTTTGTGCTGTAAATTCTCATCGCAAACAGTTCATTTGAGTCGGCTGTTTGCCACGTATCACGCACATCTTGTTAAGTTGAACCGTTTCTGTTGCGTTCGCTAATCGAAAACAGTTCGTCCGAGTGAACTGTATGGCCTATATCACACACACCTTGATCTGGCTAACCGTTTATGTTGCACTCCCTAATAGCAAACGGTTCATCGGAGCGAACTGTATGCCGTATATCGCAGACACATTGATATGGCTGCCTGTTTCTGTTGTTCTGCCTCATCGCAAACAGTTCGAACGGGTTAACCGTGTGCCCTCCATCGCACACGCAACTAAAATCTTAACCGTGTTTGATGCATCCTCCATCACAAACGTTTTGCACCTTTTTTGACTGTTTTTTTACATCCCTGTTTTTGATTAATGCATCGCACACTGTTTCGCGAAAGGGTCTCTGATTGTAGTGTCGCGTTAGCAGCATCCTGCAGTAGTGGTGACCTTACAGCGGCAAGCTCTGCGTCGTTATCATGGCCGCCGGTTTAAAACCAGGACCTTTCAAGAAGGCGATTTGGTGCTCCGGTTTATCCAGAATCAAACTGATATGCACAAGCTATCCCCACCTTGGGAAGGGACTTTTGTGGTCAGTAAAAATATGAACAACGGGTGATACTACCTTATCGATGTTCGAGACCACAAGGACTCACACACGTAAGAAGAGGAGACCCGCCGGCCGTGGAATATTGCTCATCTTCGGCCATATTACACCTAAGCCACCAGCTCTTGTGATTTACATATTTTGTCAATGTACATATTATGATGCATATAATAAAGCCGGCGTCCATGATAATTCAGGGCCTCTGCCGTTTCATTTCTGAGAATAATGAGTCTTTATTGTCACTTCATACGATCACTTGGGGGCTTCCTGCTTATTGAGCACAGCTATGACTACCCACTTGATCTGGCTTATACGCCATGATTAAAACATACTTGGGGGGATCCTGCTCATTGAGCATAGATATGACTACCCTATTGAACCAGATTATATTTCTGGAATGAAATATTACTTGGGGGCATTTTGTTAAGGGATAACTATATTCATACCCTTAGTTCTGTCCCCCTCAACCGAATTGCCCCTAGTTTTTGAAAACATGTGGTGTTGCCCAACCCACTTTGTCGTCTTGTGCTTTTGCCCTTTGACCGTTTAACCGTCACTTTGAAAACTTCATAACTAATTCATACTACATCATAAAAATACAAATAACATCACCTATATGTCAATGTCACTTGCATTCATGAAAAAAGTGTTGGTAAGTGGCCATTCGAGTTTTAGCGCTTATCTTACCACCATGAACAGTAAAATCTAAAAAAATTCAAAAAATTCAACAAAAAATTTGTGGCAAAGTATTGGAAATGTTTTAAGTGCTTGCCAAGTTTCATGTAGGAATAACATTCATGGAAGTCGTGGCAAAAATAATAATCTACATTCGAGTGTTTATTGTTTTTTGCCATGACTTCCATGAATGTCATTCCCTCATGAAACTTGGCAAGCACTTAGAACATTTGCAATAATTTGCCACCAATTTTTTCTCGAAATTCTTGAATTTTTTTAGATTTTACTATGCATGGTGGTATGATAAGAGCTAAAACTCGAATGGCCACTTACCAACACTTTTTTCATGAATGCAAGTGACATTGACATATAGGTGATGTTTTTAGAACATTTTGGCATCTTATTTGTATTTTTCTAATTTAGTTTGAATTAGTTATGAAGTTCGCAAAGTGACGATCAAACGGTCAAAGGCCAAAAGCAGAAGATGACAAAGTGGGTTGGGCAAGACCACGTATTTTAAAAAACTAGGGGCTCTTCAGTTGAGGCGGACACAACTAAGCGTATGAATATAATTATCCCTTTTGTCAATGAACTAAGCTTTGTCTACCCTTGTAATAGGCTTGGACGCTAGGTGTATTCACCAAAAAATCCGGGTTATCCTGCCTTTGTTTGCCTGCCACTCCAACAAGGTAATCCTGGAATGACTCGCTGTACTCTTCACAATCATTCTTCTAAGAAGACCCTGAGTTTGTCAAAGTTAAAATGGCTATTGGATATGTGAGGTCTGGCTTACAGGGTTGAATGAAGGATTAACTCAGCGGCTACGTGGCCCTTGAATAACGCTTGACATGCTGGCTTGTCAGCCTATGAATGCCGTGTTTTCTGTTTTTTCTAGTTTATATTTGATTTTTTAAGATTGATCTTTTCTACCATGTTGATACATGGTTTAAAACTGATAAAGGCTAGGTTTGCCTTATGATCATATATGAATCTTTCCGTTGTTTATTAACCCGGCCTGGCTTTCGACTGTAAGTTGCCAGTGTATGATGATTTTTGTGCTTCGGGTTCTAGCTCTAAGATTTGGGATATTACCCCTTGCCGCATATGGCGTGATAAGCCGGCGGTATGAATAAATTGAACAGAGCATTGTGCTCTGTCTTTGGGTTGATTACCCTTACTGCACAAGGTACGATAAACTGGCAGGGTGAGAAAATATCCCAGGTATGATTTTTGGTATGATTATATGTGGTTGTGATTAAACTGTCCCTGGCTATGGACTATTTAGTCACTATTAGTTTTTATATGGGGTACTGTGACCCGCCCTAGTGTAAACCACCAGAGCATTTGTTATCTGTTTAAATGGGCAGGAAAGCATGATAAATATCGTCTGCATAATTGATGTTATCATGAGCATAAGTGGCAGATCCTCAAGTGACGGATCAGCACTATTGTGCAAACAAAACGTGCACGATGGCACGATAGATCAGTGTTTAACTAGTCTATTACATTGCTCTGTGAGCCCAAATGGAAAGTGTTTTTTCAAGCAATGCCTGATGATGTAAGTTATAAACAGGTCAGTGGATCAGTTCTCCTGGTCTTGGTGGCTTGAAGCTTCTTGGTCATCCCGCGCCGTTTCATCTTCTCCCTCCACCGTCTGGAAGTCAGGCGATGACCGATTCATCATCAATAAGAATCGATTTCAGGGGAAAAAGTGTGCTTACGAATTGGAGGGATAAGGTCTGCAATCTTGTAAGCCGGCGTGGGCATTTTCTAGTTCTCTGCGATATAAGCCGCCTAGTATTTGGACAGATCTGTTTCTTCCACAAGCAGGCTCGCCAATGGACGCATCTCCTTCACACATGCAACAAAATCTTTCTTGCCAAACGGAGACCCATCATCTTTTAAGCTGGGGCAGCCAGTGGCTAGCTCGGTCGGGTCTAATTCTGACTTCCATGCCTTCGCCGGGCTTAAAGCCGTAATGACACCGGCTCTAGCAGCTGACCGTTTGTTCTCTTCTATTATGGCAGGCAGAACAGAAAGTTGGCTTATGACATTACCGAGAACAGATAGTGCTTGTTTGCTTGGGGAGATGGTGGCTATCGTGCACTGGCTCCAGTGTATAGTTGTCCTACTAAGGTGTAAACCGCCTTAAGCTTTATCAGCATTTCCTTCCCAAGATTGCTACTTTTGGGACATGCATGGCATATTATGATTAGGTCACCTGACGGTTTATAACATGGAGGGTGGAAGATTCATTACAATATAAAAGATCTTACCAAGAATAGCAAAGGTCATCTAATTGATATGATGCTTCAAGCCAGTAAGTTCTGTGGTGATCTCCTCCAATGAGGCCTCATCTTTTTTAGCCCTTTTGATCAGGGCAGCCTTCTCTTCAGCCCAGGAGGACTTCTCAGTATTAAACTCAGTTTTGAGTTTTTTGTTTTCATCCAAGCTAAACTTGAACTTGGAGTCAGCCTTCTGGGTTTCAGCTTCTTGTGCTTCAAGCCGGGTTTTTAAGTCAGTCAACTGAGATTGAAATTGACTAGATGCTTCCTGAAAGAGAAGGTCGAAACAAATATGCACAGTTATGAGACAGTATATATTGATAAGTCTCAAGCCCCTTGCAAGCAATAGCACTTGGCACTTGGGGGTCAATGGGTGCAGAAAGCTTCTTTATGAAGCAGGACATGTTGATAAGTCCCAAGCCCTTTCCAAGCAATAGCACTTGGCACTTGGGGGCTAATGGATGCAAAGTTTATTTTACGATGCAATGGCAGACGACCCTGGTTCATCATTTTTCAAGTAGATGGGATTTTTGTGACAGTGATAAGTCCCGGTTTATTCATATGGATTCAACCGGCCCTTGGGAGCTACAGGTGCAGAATTTATCACAATTAAACTGAAGACCTGACTCAACTTGATTGTTTAAGCTGGTCCTCGGGGGCTACAGGTGAAAAGTTGATTTTTGAAAGTCCTAGCTTATCTTCATAAGTATAAGCTGGCCCTTTGGGGCTACAGGTTTTGATTCAGAAGCATAGCAGAAAGCCTATCTAACAAAGTGTACAGTATATTTTATTCTAATCATATTTAGTAGACTTGGGGGTTGAATAAGTATATCTTAGCGAAAGTTGATACCTCATGTTTTTGATGCATGTGCTTGACCATGTCAATCTCCAGATCACGGCTGCCGTGTACTTGGTTGAGATAGCCGGAGAGGATTTCGCTAATATTCAGCTTAGAATAATTGGCCATGTCAAATTTAACCTTGCGCCTCTCGATCAATTCGTCCTTGGTAGAATGTTTTTCTAGAGCAATAGGATTTCCCGGTTCTTGAAAACCAGTGCAGGTGATCAGTACTTCCTCAGTGTTGGGTTCTGAAGGCTTGATTGGACTTGGTGGTTCAGCACCCAAGGGATCGACAACTATATGCTCAGCAGAAGTACCAGGATTTTTGGTGGCGGGTCATCAGCAGGTTCTTCCAGTTGTTGCACGAAGGCCTCGGATATTGGTGCTTGTTTTCCTGGTTCATGAATCTTGGGAACTTCTGTTGGCTTGTTCATTTTAGCCTTTGCTTTCCCACTACAAGAGGGATCGAAAAGTTAGTATGAGTTTAGAGATGTTGAAAAACACAGATAAAGTTGGTACCCAGTGGTAGTCTTGAAAGTCGGAAGCTGATTCTGAGATGAATCGCCAGACGAAGAGTGAGAGGTCCCCTGAAAATTTAAGTCAGTAGGAGTCAGTGTTTGATGAATAAGACTTGCATTAGAGTTGGACTTATGAAGTTCCTCATTTTGGCGTTTGCATGGGGCTGGTGTGTTAGGTAAACCGGACGAAAGTTCTCCACGTCCACTGGTCCGGGTTCGGCGCCGTTTCTCATGTTGTTGTTGCTTCAAAATAAAGTTGGGATCCATGTGAGCTAAAGGGTTAGAAAACCTTACTTTCCAGATCACTTGTCGAATTTTCTGTCTTGTCAAGGGCTCTGAGTCGGAGGAAATAATAGTTACCTCGTCATCACCCGCCTGGCTTGTTTCCGCATCATCCTGATAGCCATCAGTGTCAATAAGATGGATGAAAAAAGAGCCAAGGGAATCAAGGTCTATCTCCGACTCATCATATTCGTCGAAGTTAAACTTATCAGAACTAGTGGATTTCTTCTTGTTCCTCTTCATGGCTTTGGTCTTAGACCTGGCCTTCTTGGCGGCCTTTTCATCATATTTCTTATCCCAAAAAGCGGATCCGGCCTGCAACAAATTATAATAATGGTTGGGGATTTCCAGATTCTATGAACAATGAAGTAAAGTATATAAATTGGACAGACTTACATCCGGTGCCGGGTTGAGTGTGCAGAAGGGATTTAGCCCCACTTTGCTGCAGCTCTCCAAGATTTGATTGAGAAGAGTCTTGGTCGTATCATTGATGGCTTCATCGGTTGAACGCGTGGAACTGTAACGCAGTGGATCTTTGGTGTCACCAGTATAAGTACACATTAAACCGGTTCGGTGGTTTAAAGGTATGATCCTCCAAGCTACCCAGCATCGAACCAGTTCAACCCTAGTCAATCCATTGCCCAGTAATGCTCTAACTTCTTAGAAGGTAGGTGCAAGTTTGCCCCGTTCCGCAGTGGTAAGCCGGTCGGGGAGAGCGTGCTTCGGGTTGAGCCGTTGGTCACGGAAGCCTGGCAAGGGGTTCTCATCTGCAAGAGAAGTATCTTTGCAGTAGAACCAAGTTTGATTCTAATGCTTGGAATAGCTTGGAAAATGAGCATAAGGAAAAATGGCGTCTCTGCGTCGTTGAATTGAGACCCCCCAAGCTCCTCGCTGGGCCCATCAGTAAATTCATTTTTGCGGTTCAAGAAAAAATACTCTCTAAAGAGTCCACACTAGGTTCCTCTTGAAGGTTTACTTCACAGATGACTTGGGAATTGCAGATATTTGAAACAGAATTGGGTGCGATAACTTGAGGATGAAGTTGTAAAAAATGCAGAACGTCACGGAAGAATTTTGACCGGGGTAGTGAGAAGCCTAGGTTCTTGTGATCAGTAAAAATGATAACTTCATCGTTCTGTGGCTGAGGTCTGACTTCGTCCGATTTTGGAGCACGCCAGTGGATGATGTTTTTTGCCGGGTAAGAAGCCGATCTTGACATACTCTTGGAGCAATTCCTCGATAACGATGGACGAAACATAGTCGCATGATGTGACGGTCTTAGTCATGATTGGATGCGCGGTCTACACAAGGCGATTCAAGATGTTATTAAACCAGCAGATATCTGGTGAGTTACAAATTATTGTTTAAATCTCTATACAAGGCTGATGACTATGGAGATGCAGTTCGAAGTATGCAGTTGTTAAACCGGAAGGATATTGCCGGATTATTGACTTTGAGGTGGATAATTGCGGCTTAAACAGGGCCTAATGATATATGATGGGTCACGGTTTATGTCATAAGCTGCCATGGCAGTTGGAAGTGCATCAAATCCTTCAAGTAGTGGACAAATAGGTTTCACAAGCTAAAGTTATAATTTTGGATCTATGCAGTTCAAAAAAAATAGTAAAATTCTAGCCTAAGGTGGCGGCAGCAGAAAAGTTTGGATGCTCCGATGCGATCTTCTACGGAGAGATGCTATTCTAATAATCAAAATTATGTTAAAACTACTTCCGCAAAAGATTTATGGCCTATCCAGATTAAAAGCTATCAGAGTTGAAGGAAACAACAAAGAACGGCATGAACATCGACGAACGGCCCGAACCCTAACACAAATATGAGATAAAAGGGGGAGGTGCACTTACAGGTGATGAGGAGCAGCGGTGGCACGCCGGAGTTCTCTGGTTCGATCAGGTTGATGCATCGGCCTGAGGTGATGTAGTGGTCCGAGGTCGCGGCGGCAGAGCTCGAGCACTGGAGCGGCTGTGCAAAGGAGAAGAGAAGAACAAAGCGAGGGGGAAAATGATAAAGACCCCTGTCCTTATTTATAAGGGGGTGGATACAAGGAATGCCCGGGAATCGAGGAGGCCAAAATCATCATATGGCTATATGGGTGCCTTGGTTTTCGGGATGTTTTATTAAGATAAGGATCAGTTAAGATGTTCTGGACCTCGTGCGAAGTTAATGCGGAATGACGTCATGGCGGTTTAAAAGGATTCTGTGAGCTGACGTCATGGCGGTTTACAACAAGCTTTATCAAACAAGCAATGCAAGATTTTGACAAGTCAGGTGTTGAAGATTGATGTGAACAAGTTCAAATCAACCCGGGGCCTAATGTTGGGGATATAACTACTGGGTATGAACCGCCCAGGAGGGGCCAGGTCATACCACTGGCGACTTATCGATGAAGATGGCGGCTCATACAAGCCCATTGACGGCCCAAGACCCAGAGGTGACTTGAGGCCCAAGAGGATGAACCGCCATATGTGTATGACTTGTTTTGTAAGGCAAGCGTAGCTAGTCATCGAGCCGGACATGTTGTGTATGAGCCGGCCGGGACTCCATGAGCCACCGGGCGTCTACCTGTGTATATAAAGGGACGACCCGGCGGCAGTTTAGGGCAAGAAACAAGAGATCGAGAACAAGGTCAAGCGTATTCACTCCCTGGTAATCCAACCCAAGCAATACAATCCCAAACTGGAGTAGGCCTTGTTACCTCCACCGCGAGGGGCCAAACCAGTATAAACCCTCTATGTCCTTTGTCCCGATTAACCCCTTTAAGCAAACCTAGTCGAGATGGCTCCACGACTAAGTCCTTCCACTAGGACATCTGCCGTGACAATTCAATGACACCCTACTTTACTCACCTTACTCCTCCTGAGATTTAAGGTTTTCGCATCATTGAAATAGTTCGCATACAGAATAAGTATCACTCACAAAAATATTCTACATCAAGAGCATATCATCCATCTCCGGAGCGTCATCCATCGATTGGAGAATCTCTTGATCCTTAAGGATAGGATCGCTTCTTCAGCACCACCATCTGTCAGGACCGGATTTCCAGGATATTAATTTCCCAGAAAATGGCCCTTGTGCTCACCAGCCCCAGGATTTTTGTTAGCTGATGAGGCAACAACTTGATATAGAAACTCCAAGAAAAATACAAAATGTGTAGTACAAGACCATTCTGGCCCATGAGTACAACAAATGGTTTCTAGCGGTTGATGGTGGAAGCGGTTTGTGGTTCATCAGTGTCTATGGGACTCCATTTCACACAGGAACGGATGACCTGGATAACTCCTATCTTCGCGAGGCTGCTATCATCATTGCGTAGATTCCGGGGCTGTCATCGCAACGCTCCTCTCCATGCAAGAAAAGCTGGCGAAGACAATTGCCAGGGACAAGCCAATGAGTACTTTGAATGTACTTGCAAACATTATGAACACATGTATAATATAACAGATGATAATCATGCTCTGAAATATTTCATGATCACAACGTCAGTCACGAAATAAAAATCCATGATGCACGCAAGAAGGTTATTCGTATACAACATGAATATGCAATAAGGGAGTAGAAATAGAATGCCCCGATCGGGTGTCTGAAGCAACGCCTCAAAAGGATAATAATATGAAGCATGCCTCAGTCGGGTGTCTGAGCGACGCCACATAAAGGGCTTATAAATAAAAGAAATAACAAGCATGTCATAGTCGGGCGTCTGTGCGACACCACAAAAAAGGGCTTATAAATAATTTAAATAACAAGCATGCCACAGTCGGGCGTCTGAGCGACACCACATAAAGGGCTTATAAGGGAATAATCACAGTGAATATCCAGGAGGTAGAACTGTCCCAGGGAATAAAAATAATTCAAATAATGTAAATGGTTACTCCATAATAGTAATCATAATCATCATGAGTCACAATTCGTGATCCATGTTCTGGTTTAGCAAATTTTTTTCCTCCGAAGACCGACACTAAGACCGACACTTGATCCATCACAGACTGTAATCCTTAACCATGGACACGGCTATTCGAATAGATATAATCTCTGCAGAGGGTGTACTCTTTGCCCACGAATAACAAATTCCTTTAGTCCATCGGGACTAATTCCGTCTACGGTCTTTTAATTGAAAACACACCTGATCGCACACACCAGCCTAACTTAGCGGTGTCTGGAATCACCCACGACACCCATTAAGCGGAACTCTAAGTGGGGAGGCTACAACCTCGACTAGCATGGGATCACAAAATGTATAACGCACGCAAACTAGGGGAGCTACCTCCTCGGCTCCAACCATAAACACCCATGCCCCGGACCAGGTGGCATGTCTACCGGATGCAGTCGGTATCCTCCACCATGGCCTCTCTATACGGTGTGTGCTAGGAAGGGGTTGACAACTTACTGATCCATACCCTACCTATGGCAGGGACAAGTGGTAGTACGAAACAAGTATGGGGGTTACTGGAACAAGACTCGATCTAAGGTCGACTCAGGAGGTTAAAGCATTTCCTGCATGATAAGCATAAGAAATATATTTCACACCAATCAAATAGAATCACCACTCATCATACCTCACCATGCCTTACCGGACATAACCATCTCGATGGAGAACTAGAGACAAGCTCGTGTCTACCCAAGACAGATACTTTCCCTGATTCCTTCCGATAGGCATGAAAGGCATACGAGGGTGATTACTATCAGAAGCATATCAAATTCCAACAGGAAGGAATCATTATTATGCACTCATGAATATGATCATAGCACCACATAAAATACCGAATACTTTGCGTCAAGGTGGTGTCGTATTTGCATCAAACGACACACAACAAATATTATACCGGGGTTCAAAATGCTTGCCTTCAAGAGTATGTAAGTGGGGTGCTCTTTTTGAAAGTTGCCTTCCTCTTCAAAATCCTATTTCACGAAAATTTGAATTAACACATAGTTCCAAAATAGTACAAAAAGGTTGTTTGGAAAATTCTCAAATAAATATGAAAATAAACTAGACAAAATTTGAGGAACAACAGAAAAAGAATCAAATCAATTGGAATTATATTTACAAAGTTATAGCCAGTCAAAATTTGTTTTTAATAAAAATCAGAAAAAGAAAATGGTTCGGGGAGTAATACTTTTTCGAACAGGAGGAAACGTACTCTGGGTTTTACGCTTCCACTAAAGCCAGCGCGGGTCGTCACTGGTCAAGTCGATGATGGGGTCCTTTGGGCCCATCGGTCAGATCGACCAGATCGCCCGCGCTTTCTTTCTCCTCCGGCGGCGGGGCGGAGCTCCGGCGATTGCCGCCGACGAACGGCGGCTCCCCACGGGATTCCGAGGGCAGGATGGATCCACCAGTCCAGGGCGGTCCTCCCAGTGGTCGAGAGGATCGTTGGGAAAAAGGGGGTCGCCGGCGGCGAGCTCCGCGGCGGACGGTGGCTTCTGGTGGATCGGGGTCTCGAGCTACGTTGGCTCCCGATCGGGTTTGAGAGGTGGGGTGGCTCCGCAAGGTCAAGGAGGAATGGATGGGAGCATGGGAGAGGCTAGGGGCCTCGGCCTTGGCCGAATTTTAACGGAGCGCGGTGGCGGCCGAACTCGCCGGAGATGGGAGAGATGATGGCCTCTGGCCAAACTGGGAAGAAGGGGGCTTCCTACCACTTGAATAAGGCTGCTAACGACCTTAGGCGTGATCGGGAGGGCTATTTATAGCTCGGAGAGGTCGGTTCCTGCGGCCGTGGATAAGAACGTCGGTGAACCGTCGTTCTGTTGCTGGCAGGGTGACGTGGTGGCGACGGGCGCTAGCGGACGAGCTTGTGGATGAGCTCGAGCTGTTCCAGAGGGCAGGCGGCGTGCTGGAGTGGCTCGGGAGGCGCCTTCCATGGCAGAGGCTAGCGGGACCACAGTGGCGGCTTGCGGTGGTGGTGCTGTGGGGTGCCAGGAGGGGCCAGGGCGACTCAGCGATGAGGGAGGGGTCGGGCGCATTGGCGGAAAGGGGTAAATGATCAGAACGGGCGCCGGGAGGGCGGCGGCGAGACGCGGCGTCTCGGGCGCACACACGTGCAAAACACGCGCTCTGGCCGCGCCCAGAGCACGCACGCCATGTGCTCGGCAAAATGCTAAAGCATGCTAGGGGGCCTGGATGAGGCTGGGAATTAACAGGGCCTGGTTAGAGGTAGCTAGGAGCCTAATGGACATGGTTGTTGGGTCAGGGGATCAAGTTCATAATTCAAACTAAAAACTATATCAAATCTGGCCATGCACACAAGGTGCTCGACAGAATGCCATGGGCATCTGGGCATCCTTTCTGGTGGCCAAAATCTCCAGATCAGAGTCTCTTTAGGTGCAAGCGATCATGGCAAGGCTATTTGGGCAAAACCAGAAACTTGTTAGTGCATGCTTTGCAAATTTTCAGTTCTGGACAGAAAATGAAGGGCATTATTGCATGGACTAAAAATACTCCAATGTGTCCAATCTCCTGGACTTAAGGGTTTGGTAGAGTGGTCTATAAGCAGGAGAAAAATCATGGGTAATAGCGCAAGATAAAATATGGTTGCAGTAGAAAAAACAAAACTGGACCAGAGAGCAAAAGAGGATGATTTGCTCAAATTTTTCAAAGGACACCAATGGGTTTTTTTGCATAAAGTTGAATTATACAGTACTACTAACATCCGCTAATTTTGGTGGGAATTTTAAAGAAATACTTAAATAGGTTGTAGTGCAAATCACAAACTGGACCAGATTTGAGAACTTGGGGTAGGGCTCAATATATCCAAATGACTAAAGAGATTTTTGCATAAAAGTGATGTGGGGACATCACATGACATCCCCGAATTTTGGTGGGAATTTTTAATGAAGTATTTGAAAGGGTTGTAGTGCAAATGGAACTCTAAAACTTATGAAAAATCATTTTTAAAGAAATAAAGCTCATGAAAAAATAATTTGTAGAAACAATCCCACTGATAAAAAAAAGAACTGGTCTTGGGAAGATATACAAGTCCAACAATATTTCTTAAAGGCTTCCACCTAGAAGGAAAAACTAAAAAATTCAGAGGGACAGAGTGATCTGAAATTAAAAGATAAAACCAGAAAATAAAATTTTAATTTTCCGGCAAAATTTTAATTAATAAATCAAGGTCAGAATTTTGGGGTGTTACAACACTACCCCCCTTAAGAAAAATCTCGTCCTCGAGATTTGCTAAGGGCTGCTTTGAAAAGAATTACTCCTACTATCTCAAAGTAAAAAAATAACCATCCTACTCATGCAATAAAATGTGGCTACAGTGAGTGGGCAATTAAGTGGCGTAAAACTACAGTGTGGAATACTGGCGCTGCGTGGAAAAATCTATGGTTGGGGGAAAACGAGAAATTTCTACTTTTGGTTACAGTGAATTTAGAATAAATTTCTAAATTTCTAAAATACGCTGGTCGTACCCGAGAGAACAGTGCTCTCTTTGGCTGATAGATGGACCCGGGGCCCACTGCCAGTCTCTTCTTCTACGTCTGGCTCTCTCTTCTTCCTCTCTCTCGCGCGCTCTCCCGCGCTTTCTCCATCGGCGACGCCTAGCGTGTAGAGCATCTAGGTCGTACTGCGGTAGTGCGCGGCGTGCTAGCTGCCGGTGCAGCATGCACTCACCTCGCGGGCTAGTGCACTGTCAGCATTGCTCGTGGATTCGCCTCCAAACACCGGTGATCGAGCGATGAGCGACGCTGGTGGACTTCACCCACCGTACACCGATCTCGGGCTATAAAATGACCTAGGTGCTCCTTTCTTCTTCCTCACACCTGCCCTCGCTTCTCCTTCTCCTTCCTTCTCCTCCATTTCTGTTTGCAGGAGCTCGAGACGAGTCTCTAATGGTGGAGGTGATGCCGGACTGGTACATGATCCTGGTGTGCGGAGGGTTGGCGGCATTGCTGGGGTTCTCCGTGCTCTTGTGCGTGATGATCCTCAATGATCGTCGTGATGCTGTTGCTCGAGTGTTAGCTCTCCACGGTTGCGGTGATCATGAGGATTAAGTGCGGTGTCAGGTGCTAACTGTTGTCAGTGTGCTGGAGGCAACTTGCACCCGAATGATTATGCACAACTCTCTCCTTCAGAGACGGTGGTGTGCTAGGGGGGTGATCAGTTAGGTGCAACACGTGCACGAGGATTTGCTATTAGTGCATTGGGTCGAGTGATTGGGGTTGTGAGTCTGCTGTCATGGTGCTGCGTGAATAAAAATCTATGTCATGAAGAGACATATGATGCAGCAACTCAGGGAAAAATATCACCTCAGAATTTACCGAGAGTGAAATTAGTTAATCAAAATTAACAGCAGTAAAAACCACTCTCATTAATCGAAACCAAATATTTAATTAATCACACAAATTTAGGACACAGCGCATAAGCTACAACACACAAATAAATGATGGGGCAATAAACATAGCAGTGACGTCTACAATGAGAACGGTAAATAGACAGGGTCCTGAGAAAACGTCTCTGGTACTGGGGCACACTCCTTTTCTATCGGAGGAAGCGGATTGACTAGTCGATGAATGCGTCTCTCCTAGTCGGGCCTCAGTGGTCTGCCAATAGCGATCTGAGGATTTAAATCAGTGAGGCTCTAGAGATAACCCATTACCCGCTGGGTCAAATGCTCTTGAGCGATAACATACTGGGCAAGGTTGGCCAGTACTGGGTCTCTCTCAATTCTTCCACCGGGAAAAGATGCTACTTCTCCGGGTGCTGCACGACTTGGGAAGTTATAATACCCTCGTTCGCTGGAATAGGGTACCGCGAATCGAAGGCGAGCAAGCGCTTCGTACACAGCAGCTTCTATGGCCATCTGCGGAGTCGTCATAGATTTCCCCACAAAGGAGACTTTCGTTGGGTCTTGGTTTAGGTTTTCGGGAGGGATGTGCACCACTGCCCAATATTTCGAGGTGGATGGGGTGATCCTCGATTTGAGCAACTCGTACTGGGCGTATGGGTAGAACTCATGGTACTGCAGGTAAATTCCCACAATATTTTAACAAAGCCACCCGGGGTTGCATCTGGAGTTCTCAGGTAAATACTAGGGCTCGGCATGGCAAGGAATGGCTGTGAGGGTTGTGCACAAGGTGCAGGATACTTGGTAAGGTCATGAGGTGGCCTTTTATATATCATTTGGGCTGGGTTATTGATTACGGTGTGCGGCAACTAGTTTGTCGAATCTGCTCTATGGGGTCGGGGTCAATGCCACAGATACACATATCTCACACAAGTGATGTATTACTGTGGGCGTCGTGGGGGTGGTTTTATGTAGCTACGCGCAGAATTAAAATGCAACCGTACGCCAACATACTTATGGACGGTTATTATTTAAAATAGGGGCGCACAAGCAGACCACATTCTAATTATGGCGAGACAAGATCACACAATTACAGGGCGTGGACGTACTAAGACTCGGTACTACTCGAGTGACTTAGTCTACCTTGTTAATATCTAAGCGGGCGTGCCTTGTGGACGTCGAGGCTTCTCCACGGGTTTCACCGTCAGGGTTAGCTGGATGGAGTTGAGGGGCTGCAGGGTCGGGGAAGCGATGATGACCATCGCGGGGGTTGTTGGCCACAGTCCCGTTGGGGCGTGCTCCCAAAAGGCAACGAAGCACTTCTCGGGATACCAAAGCATTTTGATCGATGACTGTGGCAGACCTCAAGGATTCGATCGGTTGTCCGAATAGCACGACTAGGTTGTCGGTGTCGGGCTCATCTTCTCCTCTTGCCAAGGCTCGGCGAACTAGTTCTCCACGAGCTACGATCAGATCAAGGGTAATTTGATCGAACATTTCCTCTAGTGCACTTACATAGCGCACCAGATGCAACAATGCAGGATCCGTCTCGTGATCTCCGTTGGCAACCTGGGCTGGCCTACCATACCCGTCACGGCTGGGGTAGTAGTAGAACGAGCGACAGTTAACTCTGGGCGACAAGTGCCAGAGTTGAACTATAGCCTCTCGAGCAGCTAGTTGGATGGCTTGTGGCTCAAAAGAAGTTGTCCTTCCGGTGAACCTGTAGGGGCGTTCTGGCGATAGACCCCTACCATAGACGTGCACAGTGGCCCAGAATTGACGGCTCTCACCGCTCATGGGCCCTTGGTACAGAACATATTCTGGGGGCTCTTCTAATGCAAAGGCACGGCGGGTGAAGTTTGCTAGCACGATCACAAAACCTCCAAGGTTGGTTGCTGTGGTCTCATTGTGAACAATGGGTCCAGGCATTATAGCTCGCTTTGGGGTAGAGGTTGTGCTGTGCTGGGTTTAGGCTAGCGTGCCCATTTTATAGAAAAAGGGGACGGAGTCTTCCTTCGCACGCTTGTGAATGAGACAATTTAGGTGTCGGTCACTGGTGCGTGATCGACAGGCTAGGCTGATAGGTTGGGCACCGACTGCCAAAAGGTGTCGGGGTCACTGTGTGGCTATCTTACACGAGAAGCTTGTCTAGGGTTAGGTTAAGGTCTAGTGAGTTGGTTAACCTAGGTTTATCAACCTGGCTAAGATAGGATTAGCCAATGGTCAGCCTCGTTCTGATACCAAGGTTGTCAGGAGCGGATTTCTAGGATATTAATTTCCTAGAAAATGGCCCTTGTGCTCACCAGCCCCAGGATTTCTGTTAGCTGATGAGGCACCAACTTGATACAGAAACTCCAAGAAAATACAAAATGTGTAGTACAAGACCATTCTGGCCCATGAGTACAACAAATGGTTTCTAGCCGTTGATGGCGGAAGCGGTTTGTGGTTCATCAGTGTCTATGGGACTCCATTTCCCACAGGAATGGCTGACCTGGATAACTCCTATCTTCGCGAGGCTGCTATCATCATTGCGTAGGTTCCGGGGCTGCCATCGCAACGCTCCTCTCCATGCAAGAAAATCTGGCCAAGACAAGAGCTAGGGACAAGCCAATGAGTACTTTGAATGTACTCGCAAACATTATGAACACAGGTATAATATAACAAATGATAATCATGCTCTGAAATATTTCATGATCACAACGTCAGTCATGAAATAAAAATCCATGATGCACGCAAGCAGGTTATTCATATACAACATGAATATGCAATAAGGGAGTAGAAATAGAATGCCCCGATCGGGTGTCTGAAGCGACGCATCAGAAGGATAATAATATAAAGCATGCCTCATTCGGGTGTCCGAGTGACGCCACATAAAGGGCTTATAAATAAAAGAAATAACAAGCATGCCACAGTCGGGCGTCTGTGCGACACCACAAAAAGGGCTTATAGTCTGAGCGACACCACATAAAGGGCTTATAAGGGAATAATCACAGTGAATATCCAGGAGGTAGAACCGTCCCAGGGATACTCAATAATTCAAATAATGTAAATGGTTAGTCCATAATAATAGTAATCATAATCATCATGAGTCAAAAGTCATGATCCATGTTCTGGTTTAGCAACAAAAAAATTCCTCCGAAGACTGACACTAAGACCGACACTTGATCCTTCCCAGACTGTAGTCCTTAACCATGGACACGGCTATTCGAATAGATATAATCTCTGCAGAGGGTGTACTCTTTGCCTACGAATAACAGATTCCTTTAGTCCATCGGGACTAATTCCGGCTACGGTCTTTTAATTGAAAACACACCTGACCGCACACACCAGCCTAACTTACCGGTGTATGGAATCACCCACGAAACCCGTTAAGTGAAACTCTAAGTGGGGAGGCTACAACCTCGACTAGCATGGGATCACAAAATTTATAACGCGCGCAAACTAGCGAATCTACCCCCTCGGCTCCAACCGGAAACACCCATGCCCCCGGACCAGGTGGCATGTCTACCGGATGCAGCCGGTATCTTCCACCATGGCCTCTCTGTACGGTGTGTGCTAGGAAGGGGTTGACAACTTACTGAACCGTACCCTACCTATGGCAGGGACAGGTGGTAGTCTGAAACAAGTATGGGGTTCTCGGAACAAGACTCGATCTCGGTCGACTCAGGAGGATAAAGCATTTCCTGCATGATAAGCATAAGAAATATATTTCACACCAATTAGACAGAATCACCACTCATCATACCTCACCATGCCTTACCGGACATAACCGTCTCGACGGAGAACTAGAGACAAGCTAGTGTCTACCCAAGACAGAGACTTTCCCGGATTCCTTCCGATAGGCATGAAAGGCATACGAGGGTGATTACTATTAGAAGCATATCAAATTCCAACAAAAAGGAATCATTATTATGCACTCATGAATGTGATCATAGCACCACATAAAATACCGAATACTTCACGTCAAGGTGGTGTCGTATTTGCATCAAACGACACACAAAAAATATTATGCCGGGGTTCAGAATGCTTGCCTTCAAGCGTATGTAAGTTGGGTGCTCTTTTTGAAAGTTGCCTTCCTCTTCAAAATCCTATTTTACGAAAATTTGAATTAACACATAGTTACAAAACAGTACAAAAAGGTTGTTTGGAAAATTCTCAAATAAAAATTCTCACTTATATTTAAAAAGTTATAGCCAGTCAAAGTTTAGTCAAAATCTGTTTTTAATAAAAATCAGAAAAAGAAAACGGTTCGGGGAGTAATACGTTTTCGAATAGGAGGAAACATTCTCTAGGTTTTACGCTTCCACTAAAGCCAGCGCGGGTCGTCGCTGGGTCACTGACAGTGGGTCCTTCAGGCCCACTGGTCAGGTTTGACCAGTCGCCCGTGCCTTCTTTCTCCTCTGGCCGAGCTAGGTGCCTCGGCCTTGGCCGCATTTTACCGAAGCGTGGCAGCGGCTGAACTCGCCGGAGATGGGAGAGATGATGGCCTCTGGCCAAACTGGGAAGAAGGGGGCTTCCTACCACTTGAATAAGGCTGCAGACGAGCTTAGGCGTGATCGAGAGGGCTATTTACAGCTCAGAGAGGTTGGTTCCCGCGGCTGTGGATAAGAACGCCGGTGAACCGCCATTCTGTTGCTCGCAGGGCGACATGGCGGCGACGGGCGCTAGCGGACGGGCTCGTGGATGAGCTCGAGCTGTTCCAAAGGGCAGCTGGCGCACTGTAGTGGCTCGGGCGGCGCCGTCCATGGCAGAGGCTGGCGGGACGGCAGTGGCGGCTTGCGGTGGTGGCCCTGTGGGGTGCCAGGAGGGGCCAGGGCGACTCTGCGACAAGGGAGGGGTCAGGCGCGTTGGCGGCGAGGCGTAAATGATCAGAATGGGCGTGGGGAGGGCGGCGGCGAGACGCGGCATCAAGGGCGCACACACGCACGCCATGTGCTCGGAAAAATGCTAAAGCATGCTAGGGGGCCTGGATGAGGCTGGGAATTAATAGGGCCAGGTTAGAGGTAGCTAGGAGCCTAATGGACATGGTTGTTGGGTCAGGGGATCAAGTTCATAATGCAAACTAAAAACTATATCAAATCTGGCCATGCACACAAGGTGCTCGACAGAATCCCATGGGCATCTATGCATCCTTTCTGGTGGCCAAAATCTCCAGATCAGAGTCTCTTTAGGTGCAAGTGATGATGGCAAGGCTATTTGGGCAAAACCAGAAACTTGTTAGTGCAAGCTTTGCAAATTTTCAGTTCTGGACAGAAAATGAAGGGCATTATTGCATGGACTAAAAATACTCCAATGTGTCCAATCTCCTGGACTTAAGGGTTTGGTAGAGTGGTCTATAAGCAGGAGAAAAATCATGGGTAATAGGGCAAGATAAAATATGGTTGCAGTAGAAAAAACCAAACTGGACCAGAGAGCAAAAGAGGATGATTTGCTCAAATTTTTCAAAGGACACCAATGGGTTTTTGCATAAAGTTGAATTATACACTACTACTACCATCCCCTAATTTTGGTGGGAATTTTAAAGATATACTTAAATAGGTTGTAGTGCAAATCAAAAACTGGACCAGATTTGAAAACTTGGGGTAGGCTCAAAATCTCCAAATGACTAAAGAGATTTTTGCATAAAAGTGATGTGGGGACATCACATGACATCCCCATATTTTGGTGGGAATTTTAATGAAGTATTTGAAAGGGTTGTAGTGCAAATGGAACTTACGAAAAATCATTTTTAAAGAAATAAAGCTCAGGAAAAAATAATTTGTAGAAACAATCCCACTGATAGAAAAAGAAATGGTCTTGGGAAGATATACAAGTCCAACAATATTTCTGAAAGGCTTCCACCTAGAAGGAAAAACTCAAAAATTCAGAGGGACAGAGTGATCTGAAATTAAAAGATAAAACTAGAAAATAAAATTTTAATTTTCTGGCAAAATTTTAATTAATAAATCAAGGTCAGAATTTTGGGGTGTTACACTATCTTCTTCACCACCAAAAGATAACTGAGTATTGGGTATGGGCACTCCCCTTGTCTTCCGCCAAGCTTGGTGGAGGTGCCCTGGTATCGTATCACCCAACTATCTTATTACTTTTACTTATTTTAGTTTGATCTTTTGCTTTAGATGAATAAAAGTTAGGTCGATCCTTTCTTCCTTGAGAGTTTTCTTAGTGATCTATCCTTGTAATCGTGTGCAAGTTAGATAATAAAGTTTACTGTGAGTTTTTTCTTTCTTTACTCTCATGTTGCAAATAAACACAAGAATAAGAAAGGAAAAAGAGAAAGGAAATAAATAAAAGAAAGTAAATTAATTAATAAGATCATATACTAATCCTATGGTAGGTGATGGCACCACATAAGGAAAAGTATAAGTAGAGAATTTTATTAGAGATTGACAAACATAGCATTAGTCAATGATGCAACTCATGAAAGAATTAATGAGGGAAGAGAATATTATATGCTAAAATTGTTGACGTTGGACAAGGTACACAACTTAATGTTTATGTTTGTTTATATTCACATAGAAGTCATATTTTCGTAGATCCTTTAACATGTAATGCTTGCCCCCTATCTTTGCTAGCCAAAAATTCCGCACTAAGTGGACATACTACTTGCGCATCCAAAAATCCTTAAACCCCAAATCTTATTTTCAAGAGTCCACCATACCTACCTAGGGATTGAGCAAGATCCCTCAAGTAAGTTTTCATCAGTGCAAAAATGCAATAAATATTGCTTCTAAAAGTGTGATATCATTTAGTGTAAGAGAAAATTGAGCGTTCCACGAACTTGTGATGGTGAAGAATAAAAGCGATAGACTGCATAATAAAGGTCGCTATCACAAGAGGCAATGCAACGTGACTTTCTTTTGCATTAAGGGGTTGAGCATACAAACAAGTAAGCGCATGGAAACCTCTGCTTCCCTCTGCGAAGGACCTATCTTTTACTTTTATGTATTTACCTTTTTGCAAAGAGTGAAAGTTTTCCTTCTCTTCCTTTTTATTTTTCTGCTTTGGCAAACATCATGTGGTGAGGAAAGATCTAGGCACATATGTCCAATTGAATATAGATAGCATGATTAATTATTGTTGACATCACCCTTGAGGTGAATATGTTGGGAGGCGAAACTTTAAGCCCCTACCTTTCTATGTGTCCGGTTGAAACATTTTGCTCATGTGTACGTGGTGAGTGTTAGCAATCATAGAAGATTATATTATGGTTGAGTACGTGGACTTTCCTAAAGGCTCCGATAGGTGACCCTTCCTGAAAAGATGATGAATTGTAGTTGCAAAGTTGACTGAGAACATAGTTTGTTGGTTTTTAATAGAGTTTTTCCTTTATACCTCAATTGTGTGATGAACTATTACTTACTCATGAGAAGTATATGATAAAAGTTCTATGATAAAAGTCCTATGTTTAATTTTGTTGCTGTTATAACAAACAACATGATGCTTCGATGTCCGTATTTTGTTTTTATCAACACCTCTCTCTCAAAGCATGTGGACAAGTTTTTGATTTTGGTTTTCGCTTGAGACAAGCGAGGTCTAAGCTTGGGGGAGTTGATACGTCCATTTTGCATCATGTTTTTAACTGTTATTTATGATGTTTTTATCCATAATAATGATTTTTGGAGTAATTCTAATGCCATTTATCTCATAATTTGCAAGGTACACACCAAGAGGGAGAATTCCGGCAGCTGGAAATCTGGACCTGGAAAAGCTACGTCAGGCTACCTATTCTGCACAACTCCAAAAAGCTGAAACTTCACGGAGATTTTTTGTGGAATATTTCAGAATTATTGGACCAAATAACTACCAGAGGGGCCAACCAGGTGGGCACAACCCACCTGGGCGCACCAGGGAGCCTAGGCGCGCCTTGGTGGGTTGTGTTCACCTAGGTCCACCTCCGGTGCCCATCTTCTGGTATATAGGTCATTTTGACCTAGAAAAAATAAGGAGAGGACTTTCGGGACGGAGCGCCGCCGCCTCGAGGCGGAACTTGGGCAGGAGCACTTTTGCCCTCCGGCGGAGCGATTCAGCCGGGGAACTTCCATCCCGGAGGGGGAAATCATTGTCCTCATCATCACCAATAACTCTCCCATCTTGCGGAGGGCAATGTCCATCAACATCTTCAACATCACCATCTCATCTCAAGCCCTAGTTCATCTCTTGTGTTTAATCTTATTAGCGGGACTATAGATTGGTGCTTGTGGGTGACTAGTAGTGTTGATTACATCTTGTAGTTGATTACTATATGGTTTATTTGGTGGAAGATTATATGTTCAGATCCAATATGCTATTTAATACTCCTCTGATCATGAGCATGTTTATCATTTGTGAGTAGTTACTTTTGTTCTTGAGGTCACGAGAGAAATCATGTTGCAAGTAATCATGTGAACTTGATATGTGTTTGATATTTTGATAGTATGTATGTTGTGATTTCCTTAGTGGTGTCATGTGAATGTTGATTACATGACATTTCACCATATTTGGGCCTAGGGGAATGCATTGTGGATTAGCAATTAGATGATGGGTTGCGAGGGTGACAGAATCTTAAACCCCAGTTTATGCGCTATTCCGTAAGAAACCGATTGGATTCCAAAGTTTAATGCCATGGTTAGAATTTATTCTTAATACTTTTCTCGTAGTTACGGATGCTTGCGGGAGGGTTAATCATAAGTAGGAGGTTTGTTCAACTAAGAATAGCACCTAAGCACTGGTCCACCCGCATATGAAATTATCAGAGTTGCGAACACAAATTAAACCAACATGATGAAAGTGACTAGATGACATTCCCGTGTACCCTCAAGAACGCTTTGCTTATCATAAGAGACTCTTTTGGCCCATCCTTTGCCTCAAAAGGATTGGGCTACCTTGCTGCACTTTTGTTACTACTATTGTTACTTGCTCGTTACAACTTATCTTGCTATCAAACTTCTCCGCTACTTACAATTTCAGCAGTTGCAGACATTACCTTGCTTAACGACTTGTCATTTCCTTCTGCTCCTCATTGGGTTCAACACTCTTACATATCGAAAAGAGCTACAATTGATCCCCTATACTTGTGAGTCATCACACCATGCGGCAAAAAGACCGGTGATCCCTTCAAGACTCGTCCGGGCAGTGCCAAGGTACACATCCACTAAATTAAAAGCACTAAATTCCTGTTCAGCAAAGGCAGTATGACAAAAAGCCTCCCTTCAGCGGCGATTATTCATTGCGCTCTCAACTTCGGAATTAGTAACAGAAACATCGTCAGAGTCGGCCGGAGGTACGCTGGCCACCGCATGTTCGGAGGAGGTCCTCGCTTGTGCTGAAGACTTAGGACCGGAGCTGCGGTTCGACGCATCTGGAAAATCTTCGGATTGGTGCAGAGGCATATGCCTTCCGCAAAATTGAGCAAGCTTTAATAAAAAAGTGTCAATGGCAACCCTCGCTGCCATTCCGAAATATGTTACCTCTGGGCCGAGGGGCCAGGTGCCTCCGCCTCGATGGAGTCTTTCCGCTTTGATCTCCCGTATTATGCATAGTACGGTGACCCTTGGGAGCAGAAGTGAGCACATGTGGGGTAGTGCAAGGTGAGCACCCTGCTTGGGAAAGGGTCTTCTTTTCACTTACTATGGAAGAGGGAAGAGCCCCAGGGTGATCGGCTATTACAACCACCTTTACGCCGTTAAAGCCCTCCTCATAGAAAACCCCGTCTTCAAATTCGATCGATGTCTCTGGGTCGTCATGATACCCCGGATCATCATCATGAGAATGATCCTTTGGTTGAGGATGAGGACAACTAATGGACGTAACCTGACGCCTCCATCCCTGCTCAGTTACAGACAGTAAGAATTCGGGAGTAATCTATGGGCTCGAAATAATGGATTAGGGCTTACCCAGTCCGCCGGATTTTATCCAGAGTAGCCTTCCTGAATACTCATGCGAGCGAACTCTTCTTATTCGCCCTTCAAGAGATCGGCCATTATTTTAGCCAGGGCCGCCTTGTTGTCTGGCCCTTGTCGTTGGTAATGGGTCACATCAATGTTGGTGATATCGCTTATCAGAAATTTATCGGTCGACCCATGATAAGGGGCAAATCGGCCAGTTTATCGGAATATCAGAAGATATCTTAAATAGTGGGTCACATCATTGGTCCCGTTATAGCACCATAAAGGGTGACCCTGTCGTTCGAGGGGCTGCATGCATTGGGTAATGGCAGTGGCCATTACTTCGACTATTGTCAGGTTGATGCTAGTTAGCAGCCTTATCTTGGCCGATAGCGCACACACCTCTTCGCTGTCATGTTGGGAAGGACCTCTGGGCCGCCAGTTGAACCACTTTATAGGCGGGTCATTTGAGTATTCGGGTAACCCTTTCCGCATTGGATTGGTGAGGGGAACATCTTTAGCATAAAACCACTCTGAGGTACCATGTCCCTGCTATTCGGCATACTTTGTCGCCACCTACCTCAAATATGGATCCCTCCCGGAGGCGAGGGACAAGACAGAAATACTTCCTCCACAAGTCAAAGTGGGGCTCACAACTCAGAAATATCTCGCACGAGGCTACAAAGCCAGAAATGTGCAGTAAGGACCCTGAGGTGTCATTGTGGAGCTAGATGCCGTAGAACTCCAATAGTCCGGGTAGGAAGGGATGAATAGGAAAACCCAAACCTCTTAGAAGGAAGGGCATGAAACATACCCTCTCCTCCTTGCTTGGGCGGGGGAGTTCTCGGCAAGGGCGCGGCCATCAACGGAGATGAGTCCGTCGCGGACTGAGACCAGATCAGCCGGAGGAGGAAGCACTATGTCTGGAAGCGATTCGATTGGATCTGCTAGACTGAACAGCTCGACCAATCGCTTGGAAGCGGGTCGTGAGGGTGCAAGGATGAACCCGGGAGGTCAGCCATGGCGACGGAAAATTTCTTCGGTGTCGTTCTTAGCAAAGGGGGAGGGGTAACTGTTCCCATCACCTTTGGATCTACAAATAAGCATCTTATCATGAAGCCGAAAGGACAGGTGCCTGGAAGGACGACATTGGGCCGCACACCCTTTGTAAAGGTGAGCGAAGCCCTTGCCCCAAGGAATGACATTAAACTCCAAAGGTCCCACCGCAATCTCGAGATATATTGGGATCCCAGAATCTTGAAACTATCTGGACCCGAGTATATTAGAGCGGGTTCCAGATAGTGTTTGGCGAAATTGACACGGCTTCAAACGGAATGAAGGAATAAAGAACTCGTCTCGCAAACCGATGATGTGAATATTCCAAAAGACGATCCCCAACGCTGGAGGCGAGTTCGGGGGCTACTGAGGGAGTCATGGACTAATGGGTCCTCGAGGCTACGGCCCATTGTACATGGGCCGGACTGGTGAAGCCGTATAGCCACAGGAGATCTATGAAGCCGTGGTGTGCCCTCCAATTCAAGAAGGTGCATGATCTCTTTAAACCCTTATTGTAATCTATCTTCGGTAACCCTAACCCTACCGGTGTCTATATAAACTGAGGATTTTTAGTCTTTAGGGCTCGCTCTACATTCATTTCCTCATTTCCTTAGGGTTTAGCTCATGCTGATCTTGAGGTAGATATACTATGTAAACCATATTATACATCCAATACAATCAAGCAGGACATAGGGTTTTACCTCTTCGAGAGGGCCTGAACCTGGGTAAACAGTGTGTTCGTCGTCCCTTGTGCCCCATCGATCCTAGATCCATAGCTGAGGACCCCCCACCCCGAGGTCTGCTGATTTTGACACTGACAGTAATCATGTCTTGGAAGTCATGTTATTAGACCATGGTGAACCTACGAACTATGAAGAAGCTATGATGAGCCCAGATTCCGATAAATGGCTTGAGGCCATAAATCTGAGATAGGATCCATGTATGAGAACAAAGTATGGACCTTGGTGGACTTGCCCGATGATCGGCAAGCGGTTGAAAATAAATGGATCTCCAAGAAGAAGACAGACATTGATGGTAATGTCACTATCTACATATATCAATTTGTCGTAAAAGGTTTTCGACAAGTTCAAGGGGTTGACTATGATGAGACTTTCTCACCCGTAGCGATGCTTAAGTCAGTCCGAATCATGTTAGCAATTGCCGCATTTTATAATTATGAAATCTCGCAAATGGACATCAAAACTGCATTCCTTAATGGATTTCTTAAAGAAGAGTTGTATATGATGCAACGAGAAGGTTTTGTCTATCCTAAAGGTGCTAACAAAGTGTGCAAGCTCCAGCAATCCATCTATGGACTGGTGCAAGCATCTCGGAGTTGGAATATACGCTTTGATGAGGTGATCAAAGCATATATTTCTATACAGGGTTACAGTGAAGCCTGTATTTACAAGAAATTGAGTGCGATCTCTCTAGGATTTCTGATATTATATGTGGATGACATATGGTTGATTGGAAATGACATAGAATTTCTGGATAGCATAAAAGGATACTTGAATCAGAACTTTTGAATGAAAGACCTCAGTGAAGCTGCTTGTATATTGGGCATCAAGATCTGTAAGGATAGATCGAGACGCTTAATAGGACTTTCACAAAGCACATACCTCGACAAAGTTTTGAAGAAGTTCAAAATGGATCAATCAAAGAAAGGGTTCTTGCCTGTCTTACAAGGTGTGAAATTGAGTCCGAGTCGAATCCCGACCACTGTAGAATATACAGAGAAAATGGAAGTCATTCCCTATGCCTCAACCATATGTTCTATCATGTATGCTATGCTGTATACCAGACCAGATGTGTGCCTTGCCATAAGTTTTGCAGGGAGGTACCTGATAGATTGATTTGTAGCAGATTGGATAAATAGATCTCGCGGAAACGCAAAATAAAATAAACACCAAAAACATTCCAGCAAGGTATTTTTTGTGTTTCTGGAATAATAGATCTCAAAATAAAAGAGGCAAATAATAGATCGGAAAGCTAACATGATAAATAATAGACCCGAGGACCGTAGATTTCACTGATGACTTCTCTCGAGAAAAATAACATACGGCGGGTGAACAGATTACTGTTGGGCAATTGATAGAACTTCATCATTATGACGATATCCAGGCAATGATCATTATATAGGCATCACGTCCAAGATTAGTAGACTGACTCCTGCCTACATCTACTACTATTACTCCACACATCGACCGCTATGCAGCATGCATCTAGTATATTTAGTTCATGGGGAAATGGAGTAATGCAATAAGAATGATGACATGATGTAGACAAGATCTATTCATGTAGGAATAGACCCCATCTTGTTATCCTTAATATCAACGATACATACGTGGCATGTCCCCTTCTGTCACTAGGATTGAGCACTGTAAGATTGAACCCATCACGAAGCACCTCTTCCCATGACAAGAAAAATCAATCTAGTTGGCCTAACTAAACCAAAGATTCAAAGAACAAATAGGAGGCCATAAGAAATCATGCATATAAGAGATCAAAACTAAAATAACTTCCATGGATAAAATATATCTGATCATAAGCTCAAAGTTCGTCGGATCACAACAAACACACCGCAAAAAGGGTTACATCAAATTGATCTCCAAGAGACCATTGTATTGAGAATCAAAAGAGAGATAAAGCCATGTAGCTACTGCCTATGGACCCGTAGGTCTACTATGAACTACTCATGCATCATTGAAGAGGCACCAATCAGGATGATGAACCCCTCCTTGATGGCGTCTAGTTTGGATCTCGTGGTTCTAGAACTTGCGGTGGCTGGAACTGTGTTTCGTCAACTCCCTTAGGGTTTTTGGATTTTCGAGGTATTTACAGAACAAAGAGGCGGTGCAGGAGGCCACCGAGGTGGGCACAATCCCCCAGTGCACGCCTGGGCTCCCAGGCCCGCCCAGGTGGGCTGTGCCCCCCTCAGAGCACCCCTCTGGTACTTCTTCGGCCCAAGTTATTCTTTTTGGTCCAGGAAAAATCTCCAAAAAGTTTCGCTGTGTTTGGACTTCGTTTGGTATTGATTTTCTCCGAAGTAAAAAACAACAACTGGCACTATGTCAATAGGTTAGTCCAAAAAAATGATATAAAGTTGCTATAAAGTGATTAATTCCTACTCTTCCTCGAGTAGGTAAATGATAAAAACAGAATATTTGATGTGGAGTGCTACGCAACATGTTTATCAAATATTATTGTATTTTGTAGCATGGACATATGGACTTCTATATGAGTCAAAGCAATAGTCTAGTTAGACATGAATATTTAAATACTCAAGGATATCAACAAGCAACCATGTCTTTCAAAATATCAACACTAAAGCAAGTTATCCCTAGCCCATCAGGCTCAATAATTGATCCATTCATGACACACACTCGCATATTAGCTACACCCAATGCTCAAGTACGATCATAGTGCCCCTTAGTTGGTGATTTATAAGAGAAGATGGAGACTCAAATAAAAATAAAATTTTTCAAAGTAAATAGAAAGGCCCTTCGCAGAGGGAAGTTGGATTTGTAGAGGTGCCAGAGCTCAAAGCAAAAAAGATAGAGATAAAACATTTTGGGTGGCATGCTTTTCCTGTCAACGAAAACGATCGAGTAGTCCCAATACTTTCCATGCTAGATATATCATCGGCGGTTCCTAAACAGAAAATAAAGTTTATTCCTTTTTCCACAATACTTTCACATTCCACGGCTAACCGTATCCACGGGTGTCGTCCATACCAACACTTTCCAAGGAATTTATTATTTGAGAACATAAAGTAAATTCATTTTTTTCATTTCGGTACTGGGCATCCCTAATACCTTTATCGTACTCTCGTGTAATGAAAAGTGAATAAACACTCATCTTGAGAAGAACACATATAGCATGGAAAAATATCACCCACCCCCTACTGTTTCATGAGCGGTACGAGCACACAAAAAGGAAATTATTTTGAAAATTAGAGATGACAGATAGAAATTCACTTAGAACAGTAATAGAATACCGCATATAGGTAGGTATGGCGGGCTCATATGGCAAAACTGGGTTTAAAGATTTTGGATGCACAAGTAGTATTCCTACTTAGTACAAAGGAATGCTGGCAAATATATTGAGAAGCATCCAACGAAGAAACGAAAAATCACATAAGCGAGCATTAAGCATAACTAACACCGAATAATGCACCACAAGTAGGATATAATTTCATGGCATAACCATTGAATTTCGTGCTTGCAAAGGGAAACACAAACCTTAACACCAATATTCTTACTAAAGTATAATTACTCACCAACATGACTCACATATTATATCATCATATCAAAATACTATTACAAAGAATCAAATTTATTTTGTCGAATGATCTTCATGAAAGTTTTATTATATCCCTTTTGAATATCTATCACTTTGGGACTAATTTTATATGTTTCTTTTGATAGCTCAAACACATTTAAATGAAGAACATGATCATAAAAAATTGTTCTCTCAAAATAATATAAGTGAAGCATGAGAGAATTTCTTCAAAAATTTACTAACTCTCAAATAAATCTAAGTGAAGCATGAGAGCATTTCTTCAAAAATACGGAAACACACCATGCTCAAAAAGATATATTTGAAGCACTAGAGCAATTCCATAGCTCAAAAATTTGAAGTGAAGCATAAAGAGAAATTCTAACAAATCATAGCATAATTTTGGCTCTCTCAAATAGGTGTGTCTAGCAAGTATAGCTGACACAAACTAAAAAGCAGAACAAGCAAATACTCATATAATACAAGACGCTCTAAGCAAAACTCATGATATGTGACGAATAAAAATATAGCTCCAAGTAAAATACTGATGGTCTTTAGAAGAAAGAGGGGATGCCACGCGGGGGCATCCCCAAGCTTAGTTGCTTGTTTCTCTCTAGATAATAACTTGGGGTGCCATGGAGCATCCCCAAGCTTAGGTTGTTCTTACTCCTTATTCCTTCATCCATTCTATTTCACCCAGAACTTGAAGACTTTAATCACACAAAACTCAAGAAAACCTTCGTGAGATCCGTTAGTATAACAAAGCAAATCACCACTCTAAGTACTATCGCAAACCCATTCATATTTTTTTGTTATATCTACTGTATTCCAACTTTACCATGGCTTATACCCACCGATACAAACCATAGATTCATCAAAATAAGCACACAATGCAAAGAAAACAGAATCTGTCAAAAACAGAACAGTCTGTAGCAGTCTGAAAACTTCGTATAATTATGTAACTCCAAAAATTCTAAAAAATTGGGAAAACTTAGGAAATTTGTATATCAATCTTGTCTAAAAAAATCAGAATTTTTGGTCGCTTCTGTGATATATACAAATTGTTTTACTGGACGCAAAAGTTCTCATTTTCCAACAAGATCAAATCAACTATCACCTAACATGATACCAAAGGCTTTGCTTGGCCCAAACACTAATTAAAACATAAAAAAAAACAGTCATAACAGAGGAATAATTGTGCAAACACTCAAAACAGAAAGAAAATGGCAAAAATAAAATTTTATTCATTGGGTTGCCTCTGAAATAGTGCTATCATTTTAGGCACCTAGCTAGGCATAATTCATAAATTTAAGTATTGGCATCTTTCTCCTTATTTTCCTTGGATGTGTTTTTGTTAGAAGGTTTTGCAAAAATAACTTGAAACACATTATCCATATTAACATTAGCACTATCAAGTTGCTTAGCATCATATCACCTTTGATTTCTGGCAACAATCCAAGTACAGTGTTGATAATATCATTGAAAACTTGTTGGATTATATCTATAACGGGGATTTCCTTTTTAATATTCTCATTGAAAATTTGATTATTTCCAAGCAAGTGTCTCAACATATAATCACTATTATAAATGATCTCATCTATCACTAGTTTTTCATGGTTCATGCCATAAAAATCAAAAATTTCCCTAGGTTCCCGTATTATGTAATCAAATTCATTCATAAGAATAAGGGCAGCCAACTTTTTAGCTTTGGAATTCTTTATAACAGGTATGTAATAAAACAATCTTTGCAAGGTAGGATGGGTACGGATAAATTTATTTTCAAGTTTCTGAAGTAGTGCTGAAATAGCTTCCGCATAAGATTTAGTTCTTTTAAGTATAGGAGCGTCATCAAGAGTCAAATTTCCAACACAATTGCAAAATTATTGGATATGTTCTTTCTGCATAATATTCCCTTGCCCCAAAACAAAAGTTTTAGAAATTTTTAGGAGTTAGGCCAGATCGTCCAATTCATCTATTTTTGCCATACCGAAATAACTCATGACGACAAGTTTAAGCAAGCAAGAGATCTGACTAAAAAACGGCGAACGAAAAAGAGGGTGAATAAAATGGCAAATTTTTGTGAAGCCGGTTAGAGGAAAACGAGAGGCAAATGGCAAATAATGTAAATTGCAAGGAGATGAGATTTGTGATTAGGAACCTGATAGAAGTTGATGATGTCTCCCCGGCAACGGAGCCAGAAATCCTTTCTTGATGGCTCATGTCCGCGTCAGTATTTTCCTTGAAGAGGAAGGGATGATGCAGCACAGCTATGGTAGGCATTTCCCTTAGTGACGAGACCAAGGTTATCGAACGAGTAGGAGAACCACACAACACGATGTAAACGGTACCTGCACACAAAGAGCAAATACTTGCAACCCGACGCCTAAGAGGGTTTGTCAATTCCTCCCGGGTAAAAGATAGATTGATTTGTAGTAGATTGGATAAATAAATCTCGTTGAAATGTGAAATAAAAAAATAAAAAAATTGCAGAAAGGTATTTTGTCACGACCGGTTTTCCAATAAAATACTTATTGAGAAACCGATCTTTAAGTCCCAGTATAAGGAAAAATCCTCCTTACTGGTAGACAAAATCTTGATACAGAAAGCCAGTAGCATTAAAACATATTACAGGGTCGAGCTGAGGGTGCTCAACATATTATTACAAGCACGCCAATAATTATACATAATGGCGGATATGACACAATGGTGTGGGGTGGCATACTACTGACTCGAGAATAAAGTGGTAGTGGAATAACACAGTGGAGTGGGTAATACGGCTCCTAAACTGGCAGCTCATCGAGCGTCGAGGTGAGGCTCGATGAATTTATTTGGGTAGCGGAAGCGGATATAATACAATGACCAATCCAGGGTCGCACGAGACTGACCGACTCCTCTAGGCGCCGGACTCGCTATCGAACTCTTCATCCATGGGATCGCCTTCATCAACATCTGGCCAAATCAACAAGCCAGGTGAGTACTTTGAAAGTACTCGCAAGACAGTTCGGACATAAGATATAACAAATGCATGCATGAATGCGTCATGAGCAAATAACAATGCACATTCAAATAATAAATATTTGCACAACATGATAAGTAAAAAGGAAGTCGGGCGGTAGTCCTCCCGAAATCCCAACAAAATAAATGAAAACCGATCGGGTGTCTGGAGCGATGCCTCGAAGGGTAAACGAATAAATAAACATGCCGCAGTCGGGCGTCTAAGCGACACCACATAAAGGGCTTATATTGAAAATAAAAGACATACATGCCACAGTCGGACGTCTGAGCGACATCGCAGAAAGGGTTTATGTTGGAAGTAAAATAACAAGCGTGCCACAGTCGGACGTCGGGGCAACATCGCAGAAAGGGCTTATATCGAAAGTAAAATAACAAGTGTGCCATAGTCGGACGTCTGAGCGACATCGCAGAAAGGGCTTATATCAAAAGTAAACAACAAGTGTGCCACAGTCGGACGTCTGAGCGACATCGCAGAAAGGGCTTATATTCAAAAGTAAATAACAATTGTGCCACAGTCGGACGTCTGAGCGACATCACAGAAAGGGCTTATTTTCCATCATTCATGTCTGATAAATTCACAAGGATATAATACTCATAAGAAATATTCAGCACACAATAATAAACGGGTTAGTCCATCCACATGAATAAACATTTAACCGGACTTATCACTCATGTGGTTTACCGGAGTTTTTCCACTGAGACTGATGCTGACAAGATAAGTTGAACATAGAACTCAGACATAGATGAGATTGTTTCAAAGGATTTTGACTCTGCAGAGTTTGTACTAATTATCCACAGCCAACGGATTTCCGTAGTCGCGAGGACTAGTTCCGTTTATGGTATTTCGGTAGAAACACACCTAACCAGTACACACCCATCCCACCTCACGATGCCAGGAATCACCCTTGACAACGTTCAAGGAAAACTTTGAGACGGGGAGATCACAACCTCGAATAGCATGGGATCAAATTTATATACGCGCGCTCTAAGGGGTGCCCCCCTCTTGGTCCCAACCGGAAACACCCATGCCCCCTGACCGGATGACGGGCTTTAATCCAGGGCCATGGAACCCTCACCCCGGCCTCTCTATTTGGTGTGTACCAGGAAAGCGGTTTGCAACTTACTAAGCCATATCCCTTGCGGGAAACATATGGTAGCACAGGTAGGGAAAACAGACGGAAACTGGGCTGATTCATGTTGACACTGGAGTCAAATAGTCTGGCATAAGACTAGCATTCTACAACACTGCCATCTTACCCACCCTCATGCCATCACATGGCCATGCCAACTCACATCCAACAACTTATGGATTATCAAAATTCACTTGCCTCAACTTTGCATGCAATATGACATTCATCGAGAAGCTCATAAACATGCCATGAACTACTTAATGCAAACACGTCAAAGACACTCATCATATCAAAAGTTCAAACATGCTTGCCTGGTTCGGAGTAGTCGGAGTCTAGCTTGGCGAAGTTCGCGGTTCCGTCACGTCCTCCGGTATCTACGGTATAAGAAAATACATACTTATCATAAATACCGTGAGTGCACAGAAAAGTGTTTCCAAATATTTTTCAAATAAATCTGATAAAAAACTAGACAAAATTTTAAAGAGGACAGAAAAAGAATAAATCAAAAATCCTTTCCTATTTAAAAGTTATAAGAGTTTTAATCCAGGGACCTCTCTGTAAAAAAACAGAAACTTCTCAGGGGGCTGAACAGAAAAGACCAGAAAAACGCTTCACACTGAAAGCGTATTTGCCCGAATACGTTTTCAGAAAACGGTTCGTTTGGAAAGAAAAGAGAGGCTGACAGGCGGGTCCCACCCGTCAGGTTTGAAAATTCAAACGAGGAAGAACAGAGCCCGCCGGCGCCCGAGAGCTGCGGCTGTCGCCGGTGGCGATCCACGGCGAGGCAGGGGATCGGGCAATACCTGCGTGTTCAGCGTGTCCTTCCGCGTCGGTGGGTGGTGGTGGTGGTCGTCGGCGAGCACTACATTGACGGCGGCCCTTGCTCCAGGGGACGGCGGCTCGGGTGGAGTTGGATTTCGCCGGGGAGGGCTGCGAAGTTCAAATCGAAGCTTGGGTAAGCTCACTGGGTGCTTGAGGTGGTAACTAACGAGGTTTGGGCGTCGGGGATGGCCTCACCGGAGTGATTTGTGCTGGTGGCCGAGACGGATCGGGGTGGCCGGAGTTGGGGGAGGAGACCTCCTCGAGGTCCTCCGAGTGGCTTGGCGGGGTGTTGGCGAGGTGCAGTGGTGGTGCGTTCTCGAGAGCGAGCTCGGAGTCCCTTTTTATAGGCGATCCGAGGCGGTGGCCGTGAACGGGGATCACCGGCGATGGTTACGGCAGCGTAGTTCTTGGTCGGGGAGTTCAGGGAGTTGGGCGTCAACGTGGAGGCTCACCGGTTCCATTTAGGTGCTAACCAGGTTTGGATTAGGCTCCCTTGGTGGCTGCGACGGAACGGGGTGGCGCGGGCCCGTCGGTAGCAGAGGGCGCGCCCTGTGCTTGCCTGGCCACAGCGATGGTGCTGCGGGGGTGCGCTAGCATGCATGAGGCCACGCGGAGGGCTAGGGGGCGTTGGGCGGTGCAGAACGGCGTAGTGAGCCGGCGCTGGCTCCGTTGGCCGCCACGGGTGGCTCTGCCACCGCAGATGTTGCCGGCGTTGGCGATGCTCGCCGCCACCGACGCCTGCGTCTGTCCGATAGGGCGTGCGGTGCTCAGGTCAAGGAGAAGGGGCCGTGCGCAACGCGCCAGGGTGCACGGGTGGTGGATGATAACACTCTGACGAAGAAACGACACTGCACTCTCTGAAACTCTGAACTTTCTGAAAGTGCACAGGAACAATGCCGGCCAGGTGTTCGACGAAATGATTTTGGCATGTGGGGAATTTTCCTTGAGCTGATTTTTGGTGGGGTGGCCTCTCATTGCATCTGGGGGCTACCTAAAGTTTTGTAGAATTTTTGGGGAAGAGGAAAATGAATTTCACCAAAATTTATAAATTTGGTCCAAACTTGCAGAGGATGAAACTTGAAAATTTTGAAAAGAGGAAGAGTGGATCTTGATGGATCTAGGTTGGGGGTGCCAAAGACTATCCAGAGGAGTTGGCTTGGGTCAAAACTCAAAGGGAATTAGGTACTTTCTTTGTAAATCACCTAGGCTTAAAATAAATGACAGAATTGTTTTCGGAAATAAAATAAATGAAATAAAATCCAAAAATGGGTTGGACTTGTTGGAACAGAAAGTTTAGATTGCTCCAAAGAGGGAGGAGGGGTTTTGGGAGGTTTTTACCATATGAGGCATGGTAAAACCATGGGTGGTTTCAAAAAGAAAGAAGCCCCAAAACTCATAGGGTTTCTTTTTTAAAAGAAAATAATTATCAAAAAAATATATTTGAGGAGGGAACAATCAGAAGGAAGGTTCTCATTAACCAAACACCAGGGTTGAAGAAGATACAAAAATAAAATCCTTGCCAAGGCAAAAGTTTTGAGAGAGAAGTTTTTGGAAGAATTTAAATGACCCTCTTCAAAACCAACAAAGTTTTTGATGAAAACCAAATAAATTTTTTTGAGTGTCACAACACCTACCCCCTTAGGAAAAATCTCATCCCCGAGATTTCAGCCGATCCTCAAATAAGTGTGGGTGCTCTGTCCGAAGAAAATCCTCTCTTTCCCAAGTTGCTTCACTTTCGGTGTGATTGCTCCACTGAACTCTGAAAAACTTGATGGTTTTCTATCGGGTCCTCCTTTCAGACTCCTCCAAGATTTTTATTAGATGCTCCCTATAGGTGAGGTCTGGCTGCACGTCAATGTTTCCATGGGATACCTGTTTCTCTAGGTTGCTTACGCACTTCCTCAACTGTGAGACGTGGAACACGTCATGGACATCGGATTAATCTTCGGGTAAGTCTAGCTGGTAGGCTACCGTGCCTGTCCGTGCCACTATACAGAATGGTCCGATGAATCTTGGTGCTAGCTTTGCCTTAACCTTGAATCGTTGCAGGCCCCTCATAGGAGATACTCGCAGGTACACAAATTCACCGGGTTTAAAACTGACCCCCCGATGTTTTTCTGATCGTAATAAATCTTCTGTCGACTTTCGGCTGTCTTGAGTCGATCCCTCATCACCTTAACTTTATCTTCAGCCTCCTTGAGCATGTCTAGGCCGAAGATATGGCTGTCTCCGGTTTCTGACCAATTTAGTGGGGTACGACATCTTCGCCCATATAGAGCTTCAAATGGTGCCATTTGCAGGCTGGCTTGGTAACTGTTGTTGTATGCGAACTCTACGTATGGCGAGCTTTCTTCCCAACTAGTTCCATAGGTGAGGACACATGCTCTCAGCATGTCTTCTAGAATTTGGTTTACGCGTTCAGTTTGCCCATCAGTCTGGGGGTGGTATGCGGTACTAAAAGCCAGTTGAGTTCCCAGAGCTTGTTGTAAGTGATCCCAAAATCGGTAGACGAATTGAGTGCCTCTGTCTGATATTATCGTCTTTGGGACTCCATGTAAGTAGACGATACGGGAAAGATAAAGCCTGGCAAGCTTCTGAGTGGTGTGGGTTGTCTTTACGGGGATGAAGTGTGCTACCTTAGTCAGTCTATCAGTGATGACCCATATGGCATTATTCCCGTGTCGTGACCGAGGTAGTCCAATAATAAAATCCATTCCAATTTCTTCCCATTTCCACTCGGGTATCTTATTTGGCTGTAAAAGTTCGGCAGGTTTCTGGTGCTCGGCATTGATGCGTTGACAAGAGTCACAGCATGCGATGAACGTGGCTATGTCCCTTTTCATACCGTGCCACCAATTTTTTTTCTGAATATCCTTGTACATTTTTGTTCCTCCAGGATGGATTGAATACAGGGCGGTGTGGCCTTCAGCTAAGATTTGCTGTTTAAGGTCCTCGATATTTGGTACGCAAAGTCTATCTCCGTACCACAATATTCCTTGCTCGTTGATAACGAACTTTGAGGCCTTGCCAAACTCACTTTCCGTTTAATGCCTTCAATGCTGGGGTGCCCATGCTGAGCCTCTTTAATCTTTTCTATCAGGGTAGGCTGCATTTCTAAATTCGATACGCTGCCTTCGGTAACCACCAGCAAGTTGAGTTTAGCAAACTCCTGCCGAAATTCTTACCTCAGGTTTGGTAGGTTGTCGTCGTTCGGGCTAGGTTTCCGACTTAGAGCATCTTCCACTACATTTTCTTTTCCTCGATGGTAGTGGATTCCAACATCATAATCCTTCATTAATTCCAACCAGCGTTGTTGCCGTAAATTGAGTTCCGGTTGTGTGAAAATATACTTGAGGCTTTTATGGTCCGTGTATATTTCACAACGATTTCCAAGTAAAAAGTGTCTCCATTCCTTGAGTGCATGGATGAATGCTGCCAATTCTAGGTCATGAGTAGGATAATTTTCTTCATGCTTGCGAAGTTGTCTGGAGACATATGGGACCACCTTGCCTTCTTGCATCAACACGCATTCGAGGCCCTTTCGGGTTGCGTCACAATATACCTCAAAATTCTTGTGTATGTCTGGCACAATTAATACTGGTGCTGTCGTTAATTTCTTTTTTAGCTCTTGGAAACTTTTCTATAAGCTTCTCATCCATTCAAACTTCTTGTCTTTCTTGAGTAACTGCGTCATTGGCTTTGCTATGGTGGAGAATCCTTCAATAAATCTTTGGTAGTATCCTGCCATTCCCAAGAAACTTCTTGTCCGTTACGCTGGGTGGTGGTTTCCAGCCAAGTACGGCCTTGACTTTTTCCGGGTATACGGCAATACCTTCTTGGGTCGATCGTGGCCCGAAAACCTACATCTTAACCAAAACTCACACTTGCTGAACTTGTCGATAATTGATGTTTCCTTAGTTCTCCTAGTACGATTCGGAGATGTTTAGCGTGCTCTTCTGGTGTCTTGGAGTATATCAGAATATCGTCGATGAATACTACAACGAACTTGTCCATAAAATTCATAAATACTTTGTTCATGAGGTGAACAAAATATGCCGGGGCGTTTGTTAGTCCAAACGGCATTACTGTGAACTCATACAGTCCGTATCTGGAGGTGAAGGCTGTCTTGGGAATATCCTGTGTTCGTACTTTTAATTGATGGTATCCCGACCTTAAGTCAATTTTTGAGAAGACCTTGGCCTGAGCGAGCTGATCAAATAAATCATTTATCCTTGGCATTGGGTATTTATTCTTGATTGTGACCATGTTAAGTGCTCGATAGTCTATACACAATCTCAGTGTCCCATCCTTTTTCTTGGCAAGTAAAATTGGTGAACCCCAAGGTGAGGAGCTGGCTCGAATATATCCTTTGTCCAGTAATTCTTTTATTTGCTTCTTCAATTCTACCAATTCGGATGGTGCCATTCTCTATGGTTTCTTGTAAATGGGAGCGGTTCCGGGTGCTAGCTCAATGCTGAATTCTATCTCTCGGTCTGGTAGCATTCCTGGTAGCTCTTCGGGAAATACGTCTGGAAATTCACACACTACTGGAACTTTGCTTAATTCAGAAATGTCCACCTTGTTCAATCTCGGTTGCCGGGACATTTTCCTCTCTTTGGCTGAAACTCTTATTGTTTTCCCGTGGTGGTGGGTGAGAATTATGGTCCGGTTGAAACAGTCAATAAAACATTTGTTGGTGGTTAACCAATCCATCCCTAGGATGACATCCAGTCCTTTATTTTCTAATACAATAATGTTGGCGTGAAACTTCAATCCTTCAAATTCAATAACCACACCTTGGTAGTAACTCTGAGTCACTTGCTTAATCCCAAGGGACTTGATGATCATGGATTTTTCCAGGGGAAGCATCGAAAAATTATTTTGCAAAGCAAAACTCTTCGAAATGAATGAGTGAGAAGCTCCAGAATCAAACAAATCCATGGCAGGTATTGTGTTGACAGGAACGCGTGCGAGTACGATATCCGGGGCATTCATGCTTCCTCTTTGGTCACGTGGTTCGATGACCCTTCCGTGGTTGTTATTGGGGTTGAAATTGTTCGCTTGGGTGCTGAATTATTGCCACCGTTGTTCGGTTTTGGGGTCGAGTTCCTTGGCTTGGGGCCTTTGTTGGGCATAGTGCCCTTCTTATCCTACAGCGTAGCAAGTAATGCCTGGCGATATGTGAACTCCTTGTCCCTCGCATGAAAATTCTTGATTGGGCGTGAGGCGTTTGTCGTGGGTTTGTGTGTCCCACCTTTACGAAAATCCGTCTTGCTTCGGTGGTTGCGAGCAAGAGTAGTCTGTCCTTTTTCGCTATGAAAATCCTCCAACTCGTCTCTCATTTTCCAAGGTAATGGCCTTATCCACCAGCGTCTTGAAATCTAGAAAGGTGTGCACAACCAGCTGGCATTTAAGTGCGGTGTCAGCCCTTCAAGAATTTATCCATCTTCTTGCTCTCACCATACGCTCTTCGTTGGCGTAGCGAGACAACAGAGTAAACTGGCTGTTGTATTCTGACACCGTCATGGTCCTTTGTTTGAGGTCATCAAATTCTCTCTCCTTGATCTTCATAACACTTTTAGGAATGTGCGCCCCACGAAAACCTTCTTTGAATTCCTCCCATGTTATTTCATTTTCGTTGGGGTGCATGTGTAGGAAATTTTCCCACCATGATGCAGCTGCTCTAGTGAGATAGTGCGGTGCATATAGTACTTTCTCACGGTTTGAACATTGTGCAATAATTAATTTTCTTTCCATGTCTCGAAGCCAGTCGTCGGCCTCAAGAGGTTTGTGAGTATGAGAAAATGTTGGGGGTCGCGTCTTCTGTAGCTCAGACAACTTGGATTGCTGCTGATACTGTCCATGGTGATTTCCCATATTGATGACTTGGTTCATCATTTCCTGATGTTTTTGCTGACTCTGTTCGTAAAGGCGGCATACTTGGGTAAATGCTGTTTCACTGCCCTGTTGACTTGACTGCCCCTGTGTGAAATTGTTGTTTGGTGGTGTGCAATAATTTTCCTCTGGCTGATTTGGCATGGAGCGCGTCCAAGGACGAGACATTTTTAACTCTGGGGATATCTTTGTAAGACTCATAAGGAAATAAATTGAGTCGCAAAAGTTAATAAATTCATAAAGACGGGAAATTTTAAATGCTCCAAGATTTTTTTAAGAGAATAAACGTTTGCGCACGGAGAAAGATTGCTCATTACATATCTTACACGCAAGGAGTAATTATACAATACATCACCCAGGATATGCGTACATATTCCTGACATGTTATTTAGGCTAGTGCATTTCTCCCAGTTCCTACATGATGCGCAAACAAGCTACTTCTCACAACCAATGTACATATAAACATATCGTACAAGTCGGTACATCGCATGGCGGCTAAGCGTACTCAGTCGGAGATGGTAAGGATTTCCATTGGCCTGCCGAGGTGGCGCGCAGGAGGTGGGGACTCAACCTCCTCCTCGCTAATAGGCTCCAGGGCGTGAAGTGCTGCGCTGAGCTGATGGAGCTGGTGCCATAAGCGGAGCGACACGAATAGGAGTAGGCTCAATAGGTGGTGCGAGCAACCGGAGTGGGCGCAATGACTTGGTTGAACTCCTCGGTGGTAGGCGAGGCAGCGCGATGGCGAGAATGGTAGGAGAATAAGATGCCGAGGACGAGACGAAAGTTAGCGGTGGTGCGGTGTGTAGGAGCTCCCTCCTGTTGGCGGCACAGCCATGGACTGAGTCCATGCGGGCAGCCACAAGGTCGTCCACCAGGCTGTCGAAGGCTGCCTCCAGGGCTAGGAGGTACTCGACAAGCATCTCAATAGCCTCATCTCGCTCTCCTCTGGGCAAGCGATTGAGTAGTGACAGGTGTATGGCACATGGCATGGAAGGTAGCGGTAGCGACGAGTCTTCATTGAAGGAAGAGCATCCCGGAGACGAGCTATCGCCTCACGGGCAGCCATCTGCATAGCATGCCTCTCCGTAGGCATGGCTCTCCCCAAGAACCGGAAGCGGCGTAACTCAACACGCCCTCCCTTGAATTGTACCGCGGCCTGGTGCATGGTCGGACTGTCGTTGATCTTGTGCGGGTAGAGTGTGAAGACTGGGCGCACTGATGGCCCCATCGCAACCTGGACGATGAAGGAGAGGAGCTTGACGAACCCCTCGAGCACGTTGGCGAACACTGTGACTCACGATCGTTGCCGACCATCTACAAAAGTAGGCAAAAATTCTGAATGGTCGATCATAAATTTATCTTGATCGTCGTAAAATGACTACATTTTGCAAAAATATGAACAAACTCTATTATGCTAATAACCGATTAGCGATCGCACCTAGTGGATTCCTACAGTCAGCCTAGCTCTGGTACCAAGCTTGTCACGACCGGTTTTCCAATAAAATACTTATTGAGAAACCGATCTTTAAGTCCCAGTGTAAGGAAAAATCCTCCTTACTGGTAGACAAAATCTTGATACAGAAAGCCAGTAGCATTAAAACATATCACAGGGTCGAGCTGAGGGTGCTCAACATATTATTACAAGCACACCAATAATTATACATAATGGCGGATATGACACAATGGTGTGGGTGGCATACTACTGACTCGAGAATAAAGTGGTAGTGGAATGACACAGTGGAGTGGGTAATACGGCTCCTAAACTGGCAGCTCATCGAAAGTCGAGGTGAGGCTCGATGAATTTATTTGGGTAGCAGAAGTGGATATAATACAATGACCAATCCAGGGTCGCACAAGACTGACTGGGACTCCTCTAGGCGTCGGACTCGCTATCGAACTCTTCATCCATGAGATCGCCATCATCAACATCTGGCCAAATCAACAAGCTAGGTGAGTACTTTGAAAGTACTCACAAGACAGTTCGGACATAAGATATAACAAATGCATGCATGAATGCGTCATGAGAAAATAACAGTGCACATTCAAATAATAAATATTTGCACAACATGATAAGTAAAAAGGAAGTCGGGCGGTAGTCCTCCCGAAATCCCAACAAAATAAATGAAAACCGATCGGGTGTCTGGAGTGATGCCTCAAAGGGTAAACGAATAAATAAACATGCCGCAGTCGGGCGTCTAAGTGACACCACATAAAGGGCTTATATTGAAAATAAAAGACATACATGCCACAGTCGGACGTTTGAGCGACATCGCAGAAAGGGTTTATGTTGGAAGTAAAATAACAAGCGTGCCCGATCGGACGTCGAGGCGACATCGCGAAAGGGCTTATATCGAAAGTAAAATAACAAGTGTGCCACGATCGGACGTCTGAGCGACATCGCAGAAAGGATTATATCAAAAGTAAACAACAAGTGTGCCCACGATCGGACGTCTGGCGACATCGCAGAAAGGGCTTATATTCAAAAGTAAATAACAATTGTGCCACAGTCGGACGTCTGAGCGACATCGCAGAAAGGGCTTATATTCCATCATTCATGTCTGATAAATTCACAAGGATATAATACTCATAAGAAATATTCAGCACACAATAATAAACGGGTTAGTCCATCCACATGAATAAACATTTAACCGGACTTATCACTCATGTGGTTTACCGGAGTTTTCCACTGAGACTGATGCTGACAAGATAAACTGAACATAGAACTCAGACATAGATGAGATTGTTTCAAAGGATTTTGACTCTACAAAGTTTGTACTAATTATCCACAGCCAACGGATTTCCGTAGTCGCGAGGACTAGTTCCGTTTACGGTATTTCGGTAGAAACACACCTAACCAGTACACACCCATCCCACCTCACGATGCCAGCAATCACCCTTGACAATGTTCAAGGAAAACTTTTATACGGGGAGATCAGAACCTCGAATAGCATGGGATCAAATTTATATACGCCCGCTCTAAGGGGTGCCCCCCTCTCGGTCCCAACCGGAAACACCCATGCCCCCTCACCGGATGACGGCTTTAATCCAGGGCCATGGAACCCTCATCCCGGCCTCTCTATTTGGTGTGTACCAGGAAAGCGGTTTGCAACTTACTAAGCCATATCCCTTGCGAGAAACATATGGTAGCACAGGTAGGGAAAACAAACGGAAACTGGACTGATTCATGTTGACACTGGAGTCAAATAGTCTGCCATAAGACTAGCATGCTACAACACTGCCATCTTACCCACCCTCATGCCATCACATGGCCATGCCAACTCACATCCAACAACTTATGGATTATCAAAATTCACTTGCCTCAACTTTGCATGCAATATGACATTCATCGAGATGCTCATAAACATGCCATGAACTACTTAATGCAAACACGTCAAAGACACTCATCATATCAAAAGTTCAAACATGATTGCCTAGTTCGGAGTAGTCGGAGTCTAGCTTGGCGAAGTTCGCGGTTCCGTCACCTCCTTCGGTATCTACGGTATAAGAAAATACGTACTTATCATAAATACCGTGAGTGCACAGAAAAGTGTTCTATATATTTTTCTAATAAATCTGATAAAAAACTAGACAAAATTTTAAAGAGGACAGAAAAAGAATCAATCAAAAATCCTTTCCTGTTTAGAAGTTATAAGAGTTTTAATCCAGGGACCTCTCTGTAATGAAACAGAAACTTCTCAGGGGGCTGAACAGAAAAGACCAGAAAAACGCTTCAAACTGAAAGCGTATTTGCCCGAATACGTTTTCAGAAAACGGTTCGTTTGAAAAGAAAAGAGAGGTGACAGCGGGTCCCACCGTCAGGTTTGAAAATTCAAGCGGGAAGAACGAGCCCGCCGGCGCCGAGAGCTCTGGCGTTGCGGCGGCGATCCCCGGCGAGGCGGGGATCGGGCGATACCTGCGTGTTCAGCATGTCCTTCCGTGTCGGTGGGTGGTGGTGGTGGTCGTCGGCGAGCACTACGTCGACGGTGGTCCTTGCTCCGGCGGACGCGGCTCGGGTGGAGTTGGATCTCGCCGGGAGGGCTGCAGTTCAAATCGAAGCTTGGGTCGGCTCCTTGGGTGCTCGAGGAGGTGGCAGCGAGGTTTGGGCGTCGGGATGGCCTCACCGGAGTGATTTGAGCTGGTGGCGAGGCGGATCGGGGTGGCGGAGTTGGGGAGAGACCTTCTCGAGGTCCTCCCAGTGCCTTGGCGGGGTGTTGGCGAGTGCGGTGGTGGTGCGTGCTTGAGAGCGAGCTCGGGGTCCCTTTATAAGCGATCCGGCGGTGGCGTGAAAGGGATCACCGGCGATGGTTACTGATGGCGCATGCTTAGTCGGGAGTTCGAGGAGTTGGGCGTCAACGTGGAGGCTCACGGTTCCATTTAGGTGCTAACCAGGTTTGGATTAGGCTCCACAGGTGGCTACAAAGGAACGGGTGGCGCGAGCCCGTCGGCGGCGGGGCGCGCCTGTGCTTGCCGACCCGCGTGACGGTGCTGCGAGGTGCGCTGGTATGCATGAGGCCACGCGGAGGCTAGGGGCGTTAGGCGGCACTGAGCAGGCGTGCGAGCAGGCGCTGCTCCGTTAGCCGCCACGGTGGCTCTACCACCGCGAATCTGCCGGCGTTAGCGATGCTCGCCGCCACCGCGCTGCGTCCGTCCAGAGAGGCGTCGGTGTCAGGTCAAGGAGAAGGGGTCGTGCGCAACGCGCCAGGGCGCACGGCTGGTCGATGATAACACTCTGACAAAGAAACAACACTGCACTCTCTGAAACTCTAAACTTTCTGAATGTGCACACGAACAATGCCGGCCAGGTGTTCGACGAAATGATTTTGGCATGTGGGGAATTTTCCTTGAGCTGATTTTTGGTGGGGTGGCCTCTCATTTCATCTAGGGGCTGCCTGAATTTTGGTAGAATTTTTGGGGAAGAGGAAATATGAATTTCACCAAATTTGACAAATCTGGTCCAAACTTGCAGAGGATGAAACTTGAAAATTTTGAAAAGAGGAAGAGTGGATCTTGATGAATCTAGGTTGGCAGTGCCAAAGACTATCCAGAGGAGTTGGCTTGGGTCAAAACTCAAAGGGAATTAGGTACTTGCTTTGTAAATCACCTAGGCTTAAAATAAATGACAAATTTGTTTTGGGAAATAAAATAAATGAAATAAAATCCAAAAATGGGTTGGACTTGTTGGAACAGAAAGTTTAGATTGATCCAAAGAGGGAGGAGGGGTTTTGGGAGGTTTTTACCATATGAGGCATGGTAAAACCATGGGTGGTTTCAAAAAGAAAGAAGCCCCAAAACTCATAGGGTTTCTTTTTTAAAAGAAAATAATTATCAAAAAAAAATTTTGAGGAGGGAACAATCAGAAGGAAGGTTCTCATTAACCAAACACCAGGGTTGAAGAAGATACAAAAATAAAATCCTTGCCAAGGCAAAAGTTTTGAAGAGAAGTTTTTGGAAGAATTTAAATGACCCTCTTCAAAACCAACAAAGTTTTTGATGAAAACCAAATATTTTTTTTGAGTGTCACATATATTTGGGTTTTTGGAATAATAGACCTGAAAATAAAAGAGGCAAGATCGGAAAGCAAATATGATAAAGAACATACCTGGGGGTCGTAGATTTCACTAGTGGCTTCTCTCAAGAAAAATAGCATACGGTGGGTAAACAAATTACTGTTGGGCAATTGATAGAACTTCAAATAATTATGATGATACCCAGGAAAGGGTAATTATATAGGCATCACGTCCAAGATTAGTAGACCGACTCCAGCATGCACCTACTACTATTACTCCACACATCGACCGCTATCTCGCATGCATCTAGTGTATTAAGTTCATGGGAAACGGAGTAATGCAGTAAGAACGATGACATGATGTAGACAAGATCTATTCATGTAGGAATAGACCCCATCTTGTCATCCTTAATAGCAACAATACATTCGACGTGTCATGTACCCTTTTGTCACTGGGACTGAGCACCGTAAGATCGAACCCATCACAAAGCACCTCTTCCCATGCACTACTAGGGAAACGCATAGTGTAGCACATCATCATCATCTTCAAACTAGTGTAGCGCAGGTTTAATGCCTCCTAGTAGCGCGGGGCCCGACGCTACTAGTAAGACGCTACAGCTATTTCTTAGCAGCAACGCGTGTAACACACGCTACTGCTAAGCCATATAGCTGTAGCTTGTATTGTTTCCAGCGCTACTACTAATCTAACTAGTAGTAGCTTGCTTCCTGTCCAGCGCTACTAGTATTCTGTTTTTCATTTGTTTAGTGTATTTATACGCCGTTATAATAACTAATCATGATCATAATAGCAAATCATCATGATAATCATGATCAATATCACCATCATACTAATATAAAAACTCTTGCATCATACCATCAGGAACAACACTAGCTAATAATCATCATAGTCATTACCACCAACACTATTTAATCATCATAGCCATGGTGTAGCTATCTAATCACCACCAACACTAGCTAATAATAATCATCATAGTCATTACCAGCAACACTAGCTATTTAATCATCATAATCATAGTGTAGCACATCATCATCATCTTCAAACTCATTGCAGCTAGTTAATCACTCATGCTGCTCTCTCTCGGGTAAAATAGCATAAAACATGTGTAGCACTCCTACTTCATCAAATTGGAGAATGTGGATGAACCTCTCCCCTAATCATGGGCCTCGCTTCTGATTGCTGCCCCTAGTACTTAACTGCTGTGATCCTTCACAATTTTGCTCCAGTCTTTGACTAATAAGACTTGCTCGCTTTGAGAAATATTGAATGCACTCATGTGCAATGCAGGATATCTTGGCCGTATGCTAACCATTGTCATCCGACCCTTCGGCACGATCCAACGAGGCACAAGATTCATCAGAAGTCCCTGTTGAAGAACATCATAGTAACATACTTAGCAATGAATATTAGCTTAAAAAATAATGTATGCAAAAGATGCACTGAGGACAAATACTAAAAATCTTACCATCTTTCCTAAATAGATGTGATCGTAGTTCAGTACACACACTAGTGGTCGCACGTATTGAGTAATAATATTTCAAAGTCCAGGAAAATAACCTGTCTTGACAGTATCAAGATCCTCAAGCCATGAAACATAATGACTTATCTCCTAGCAGTTTAGTTGAGCCCCGGGACAGTAGAATGTGTTGTCTACCAAGCGCCAGACATGTTTGCTTGAATGGAAATAAGCTGTCAATACAAAATAGTTGTCAACTATTTTTAAATAAACAATATAAATTACTTAATAAGTATGGTTGAGAAACTCACATAATTGTAGAACTGGAGGCGTCTGCACATCGACCCAGATGTCGATATGACCTTCGATTTCATCTTCTGGAAGAACATAAAAGGTGATAAAAATGTTAGGCTCAAATGCATAAGCCTTGCATCGTGCTCTCCAATTTTTGCAGTCAAAATAGGAGTAGGTGTCTGCGTTGTATTAGTTTACAACAAAAGTATAACCATGCTCGGTCCTCAAGTGAACTCTCTTTACCTTCATACTTTCCATACAACTGAATCCAATATTATCCAAGACATAACTTCTTGCATGGCAGGAGATACGTAGTAGAAATGTAAATAAAATAAAATTATAAGTTGAATCAAAAGAAGGAGAAGTCATGCTTAATTAGAAAAAAGACTTGTCATTGTGACTTACTGTATCCACTTCGAAGTTCTCATCCAGCATGATGCTGAAGCGCCTACCACCAACTGGTGAGGCTTGTCACACATGCCTCTCTCATCATCGCAATATTCGCACATAACGAATTCCCTTTCGTTGTCAGACATTTCCCATGTTCATAGTTGAAACATTAAATGAAAATTGATCGAAGGCAACTACTAGGAAACTCAACACACAGATCACTATTACTCAATATGCAATGGGTTGACTTTAGGTCTGTCGAGTCTTCCTTCCTAAACTCTTATCTCGCGTATATGGTGGGCACTCCCTCTCTGATATTGCGACAGACGGTGATGGTCGTGACTTATCTAGCACAAGGAAAAGAAGGAGAAGCGACCCCCATGACAACAGTCGGCATTCTTCTTATCTCATATACGGTGGACACTCCCTCACTGATTTTTTGATCGTCGGTGATGGTCGCTACTCCTTCTTCCCTAGTGCATAACAAAGGTCTAACACAAAGAGAAGAAGGAGAAGCGACCCCCACGACAACAGTCCGCATTCTTCTTCTCTCATATATGGTGGAGACTCTCCCTCATTGATTTTTTGACTGTCCTGTATGGAGCCCCGACAGACTTAAAGTCATCTCGAAATGTCATTTCATTCTCTTTCTAGAAAATCCGGGGCACTCGATATTTCCTACATATTCAAGAACAAGTCATGCTTAAATTCATGGAAAAATCCGGCATGACATTTGCTAAAATAGGACATATCGAGCGCCTGAAATTTCCCAGAACAGAAATGAATCAACACTCCGGCAAAACATAGGCTCCCGGATTTTCCATGTGATACAAAGATATCCATACACATACAACAATGTTTAAACTTGAAATTATATCTGAATCAATTATCATAAGTATTCGAACATGAGCATAAACTGGTGCTCATTGCATTACAATGGTTCAATGTCGACAAAGACATTTCAATATTTCTTATAGCCCGAACTTTCTTTTGGTTAAGAAGCATAACTAAATACCCTAGTTCTACTTTATGCAACACCGAGGAGTAGAGAAGGAGGACGTGAACTTTTAGCTCACCAACTCAGGTGTAGAGGAAGTAGAGGTAGCTCGGATGAAGATCACTCCAGGGAGACATGACTCTACAAAGCCTGCATATTCCACTGAGTAAAATTTTAGATCATCAAATCTCATATAGCATTCTTTGATGACAAAGTGATAATGACATAAAATAATTAATTTTTCCAATACATTTCTATATTGAAAAACAAAAATACAAAAAATTCCATACCTAAATTTTCTTGCTAAAACATTTTATTAATAAATTTGACACCTAAAAATATCTCATTAGCTTTCCAATAGATTTCTATAGTTGAAAATTTTATACCTAAAATTATATTACTAAAATTTCTATTATTAAAACTTTTTATATTCAAAAACCTATTCAAGAGTCTATTAAGCACTTATTATAAATAAACTAGTTCTATTAAGGACTTACTATAAATAAACTAGTCCTATTAACCACTTCCTAAATAAACTATTTCTATTAAAAACTTACTAAAAACAGTAAAAAACTACATTATACAAGAATAGTAAAAATAGTTTAGGTTTTAGGAGAGATGGAGGGAGGAGGGGGTGGGATGAGGGAGGAGGAGGAGGGAGGAGATAGGAGGAGTGGGAGGAGGACGGTGGGAGGAGGGAGGAGGAGGGAGAAGGGGGTGGGAGGAGTGAGGAGAGGGGAAGAGGGGGAGGAGGGCGATGGGAAGAGGGCTACCGGCGGAGGGCTTGGCCGGAGGAGGAGGGAGGATGGGGCGGCCGAAGGAGGAGGAAGGAGGGTGCGGTAGGGAGGGAGGGACCAGGAGAGGGACGAGGAGGGGAGGGAGGTGGAAGGAGGAGGGATGTAGGAACTACCTTAGTGGAGGAGGAGCAGGAGAGTCGGCGATGGCGGGGGACGATGGTAGTGGCAGAACGACGGCGGCGGCGGACGATGGGGGTGTAGGGGAGAGTGGGAGTGGAGTGGAGAGGGGAGAGTGAGGAGCGGCCGGTTGGACAAGATAGGATGGCTTTAGTAGTAGAGCGCATTAGGATAAAGCGCTACTGCTAAACGACATAGAAGTAGCGCGTTTATGAAATAGGCACTACTGCTATACCTAGTCTGGTGGCAAGGTCGTGGCAACTATAGTGGTTGCGCTGTTTCCTCCTAACGCGCTAGTGCTATGTGGATATCAGTAGCGCAGTTTGTTGTAGAGCGCTACTGCTAAGTAGGAGTATCGCCTTTTTTTAAACCGCACTGCTGGTAATATTCTGTCTATAAGGTTTTCCCTAGTAGCGATGGCAACAAAAACGATCTAGTTGGCCTCACTAAACCAAAGATTCGAAAAAGAAATACGAGTCTATAAGAAATCATGCATAAGAGATCAAAACTCAAATAACTTTAAAGGATAGGGATAATTATCCTTTTGCCCTCACTTGTGTCTCTGTGCTCAGTTTTGCCCTCAGATGCAAATTGTGCTCAGTTTTGCCCCTAGTCCATGCACAGCTACTATGACGAGGCCTAACGGCCATATTTGAGTCCATTCCGTCCGTCAGCGTTAGTGGTTGTGGGTCCGGAGCTTACACGTGGGACCGTGTGGACGTGGGTCCGGAGCTCACATGTAGGCCCGTGCAACTAAATCCCCAAATCATTCGTAGCTCACTCGGCCCAACCGCTTCCCCGACGGCCGGCTGACCTGCGCCGCCGCCGGCACTTGCGCCGCGGCCAGCACCTGCCCCGCCACCAGCTGCACGCCTACTCCACCACTACCTTTCTGCGCATACGCTCCACGGCTACCTGCGACGCCCGCCACCTTCCTGCGACGCCACGGGTGGGGCGCCCACCACCTGCTCGACCCGCGGTGCGGCCTCCTTTCGTGCGCCCGGCCGGAGTGCTCAAAGGTGGGGGGCTGCTGGAGCTATTTGAACTAGGAGGAAGAACCCTAGGGCTAAATGGAGAGCAGCGGCGACCCCGGAGTATTTGGCGAGGCATGCATCGGGCCAGAGATCCGCCGCGTCCACGACTGGGCTCCCGAGGGGTAAGTCTCGCCTCCTGTTTAAATTGAGCTTAGTTGTGCATTTGAAAACTCAATTCGGGTAGGTTTGCCCAATTAGTGTGCTGATTGCGTCTCTGTTTTTCCCCGGTTAGGATGGAGTTGCGGTTTGCTTTCTTGATGCACATTAGAAGGGACCGGTACATGTTCGATGCAAAGGATCAGAAGAAATACCAAGGAGGTTTTGATTATCGGTTGCCAATGGCTAGTAATTGGAGTTTCAGACAATTTGGGGAGGTAATTTGTAGCCAATATCCTTGGGGTTTTCTTGCTGAAGTGCTATACAAATACTATGATGGGGAAAAGAAATGGGTGACAGTTAGTAATGATGAAGAGCTAGCTACCATGTTTGTTAGGCATAAAGAGAAAGATAATTTTCATGTGAGGCTGCAAGTTGATGTGCTTGAGCAGGCATTTGGACCTAGGATGACGGGTGCAACATCTCGGGGAGAACCAAGTCGTCGTAATGGCATCTCCAGCCAGAATAGTTTAGTTGGTGCAACAGCAGTAGGGTCCCCCTTGAAGTGGAGCCTGATAACTACAATTCTGGGGTTGATGAAGAGAAGCTATATTCTGATGTTATTCGGAATTTACGACGGGCACCTCGGGCTGATAACCAAGATGAGGCTCACAATGCAGTCCGTGTGAATGATGACGCGGTGGGTGAGGATGAAGACCTTGCAGCTGTTGAATGGGACCCTTTGAACCCTCATTTGGAAGAAGGTATAGTTTTTGCATCCATGAATGAGTGTAGAAATGCACTTGTGGCATACTGCATCAAGGTAGAACGTACTTTCAAAGTTGAAAAGAGCGATCAAGTACGTTACAGAGTGCACTGTCCGACTGAGGGTTGTCCATGGAGGTTGCTCGCATCTAAAATGTGAAATAGCACTAATGTTCAGGTCAAAGTGAACCCATTTAAGCACACATGCCAGGAATCAACCCTTAGGAAGGATATAATCAGTAGAGCCAAGTCAAGATGGGTGGCAGAAGAAGTAAAGAGGTGGGTGAAAGAATACCAGCAATTGGGTCCAAAGGAATTGCAGAAGAACATCAAAGAAAAATTCAAGATAGATTTACCATACATGAGGTTGTTCAATGGTAAACAACATGCTATGGATTCTATTTATGGTAACTGGCAGGAAAGTTTTCAATTGTTGTATTCATTCAAAGGTGAAGTGGAGAGGACAAGCCCAGGTAGTATTGTAGATATTGATCACCACACCGTGGAGTACACATTCAGGGGAGTGACAAAGACCAAGGAATGCTTTAGGAGGGTTTTTGTCTGCTTTGAGTCTTGTCGCCGGGGTTTTTTGGCAGGTTGCAGGCCTTATTTGGCTATTAATGCCACTTTTCTCACAGGGAGGTTTAAAGGACAGCTAGTAGCAGCTTGTGCAGTTGATGCACACAGTTTTGTAGTTCCAGTTGCCTATGGTGTGCTGGAGATAGAGTCTAAGGAGAGCTGGACTTGGTTTTTGCATAATCTGCGCCGGGCTATTGCACATCCCAATGGGTTGGTCATTCATACAGATGCCTGCAAAGGTTTAGAAGTGGTCGTGGATAATGTATTCCCTGGAGTAGAGCATAGGGAATGCATGCGTCACCTTGTTGCAAATTTCATGAAGAAATTCAAAGGAAAGGTGTATACCGACAATTTATGGCCAGCATCTTTGACTTGCAGTGTGAAGAAGCAAAACTACCACTTGAGGCAGTTATACATGAATCCCAAAGTGAAACAATACTTGGAAACACACCGCTCCAAGTTATGGGCGAGAAGCCAATTCTGTGAACTGAGCAAAGTTGACTATGTGCACAATAATCTAGCAGAGTCTTTCCACTCAACGATCCAGAAACTAAAGGGTCATTATGTGGTGGATTTTTGGACGGGATAAGGATAGAATACATGCAGAAATTTCATTATCGTGCGAGAATAGCCGAGGCTTGAAATGAACATGAACATGACTACCAAAGGATTTAGAAGCTAGAACTTGCAGTTGTAGGCAATGGCAGATAAGCTGGGTTGCCATGCATTCATGCCTTGTTTTTCATCACTTCTCTCCCGTGTCCGAGAGGGAACATTCAGCGATATGTGCATGATTACTACTCTGTTGCAAGGTTCAAAGCCACATATGCTTATGCCTTGCGGCTATGGAGGAAAACAACAATGGGACATGGTGGACCCTGGATTCAAGCTTTGCGCTCGATTACGAAGAGAGCAGCAGGTAGACCAAGGAAGAGTCGAATCAGACCTCGCATGTGAAGGAGCTGGACTTGGAGCGAGGAAGCGTAAGTGCACAAGATGTGGTGGGTCGGTCATTTCGATAAGTATTGTGATAACACAGTAGATCCAGCGTTGAGAGAGATTTTCGATGAAGGCTTGATGAAAATGTTGGTCGACGGCGGTTGCCTCAACGATGATGAAAATGATGGACAACAGCCGGTTGCATCGGATGAGGATTTTGTGAGGTTCTAAATGATGATGGTCAACAGCCGCATGATTTTGACGATGATCAAGTGAGGCTTCAAATAGTGATCATGGTGATCCAAGTGAGGCTCAAATGATGATCATGGTGATCCAAGTGAGGCTCAAATGATGATCATGGTGATCCAAGTGAGGCTCAAATGATGATCAAGTGAGGCTCAAATGGTGACCAACCTTACATTGTTGTGAGTTACGCTAGGTATGTAAATCTTGCAAGGGTCAAATACTATTGTACATTTATGGGTCACTTGACATGATCTCATTACCCTTTATGTTTTGCACAGCTCTATGATAGATTTGAAGAAGACACACAAGGTACCAACAACCAAGAGGAGAAGAGAAGAAGCAATGAGCACAAGGTGCACGAGGAGCAAAGTGATGGCAAGAAGCTCAAGCAACTAACAGATGCCCGAACGCTATATGTGAATAATTATGAAACATTATGAATAATGTTGTATTTCTGTTGGATGATGTTGGACGTATGTTAGAACTATGTTTGACATGATGTTTAAATCTGTTGGATGATGTTTGAATGAGCACATGGTTTTTCCTTTTTTTTATTTTTTTGAATTTTGTTTTGCTCATTTGAATTTTGGTCAAACCTAACTTTGACCAAGATTTAAACAAGTCTAAAACATCAGAATGAAGAACTAAGCCTGGATCCTTCTTAGTCAATCCAAAATGAAGCTGTGGTGAGGTTTTTGAAATTTTCATGAAAAATGTGCTAAAATGAGGGGTCCAAAGGTAGGGTAAACAGCCTCATTTCTAAGCAAGGTTTTTTTCGACCTTGTCTAAATTCAGCCAAATAACTTTCCTAAACATATATTCTATATATTCCATATATACGGACGATGTGCGCTGGTTTTTCAATTTTTTTATTTTTTAAAATTTGTTTTGCTCATTTGAATTGTGGACAAACTTAACTTTGACCAAGATTTAAACAAGTGTAAAACATCAAAATGAAAAACCAAGCCTGGATCCTTCTTAGTCACTCTGAAATGAAGCTGTGGTGAGTTTTTTGAAATTTTCTTGTTTATTTCCCCAAAACACTTCTCTTCACTTCATACGAAAGAGTTTGAGATACTCGAGATATCATACAATACACATGAACTTATCGTTTAAATGTATGTAAACCTTGTTTATCAACTTAAATCTGGTCAAACATAGCTTTGACTGCTCCAAACCCCGCTAACCCTAGTGCTGAACCAGGACCGTTCATCTAACCCTAGCGCTGAACAAGGGCCGTCGATCTAACCCTTCTAGATGGAATCTGCGGGGAGGAGGGGGGCGATCCGCGAGATGCAATCTGATTGGCTGGGAGATTCTTTTTTAAGACAAATATCGGGCGTGCTGGATGGACCGTTGGGCCGTCTCGTTGTCTGGGCCTGAGACCGCAGTAAATAGCCCGCCTCAGCCTTTCCAGGCCTTGCATGCATGCATGGGGGGCGGCGACGTGCATAGGCTGCGACGTGCATGCATGCGAGCGAGGCGAGCGAGGCGTGCTAGGCGCGCTAGGCTAGCGAGGCCATCTAGGTGGTTCAACGAGTCAGATGCACCATCCGGTCAAAGAGCTATGAAGTGATTCAAATGCACGCATGCGCCCTATGCATGCATCATTTTTGTGCAAAAATTTAAGAGTGCAAAGCGTAACGGATACACACATGCGTTCGGATTCACACACGCACCGTTCTCATCCTTTCTCTCTTCCTCTCCCACCCACAGGCCTATAAATGGGGTGCCTATATTCCTCTCCCACCCATAAGCCAGATCCGATCCATTCTCTCCAACTTCAAACACCTAATCGACCGAGCCCTCCCCAAGCAAGACCATGCGGTTCAACGGGCCGACCTTCAGCCGTTCGCCTATCGTGCAGGAGCTGCGTTACCCACCGGGCGTGCTCGTGGAGAGGGGGCTCCGCGTGTGGGCTTTTTCAAGGTGGAGGGGTTACGTCGAACTCACCCGCGCCTTCCTCAGAGCCGGCTATGCCCACCTCCCACGGGGCTCGCCCGAGGATGTTCACCCTCAACGAGGTTCGTGACCGCGGCGGCATCCTCCTACTGCTCACGGTCACCTTCACCAACCCGTTTGACGCGCGCGAGCTCCTTGGCCAAGTCTTTTTGTGCGGTTGCGAGGCCATATTCTTCACCGTCTACAACATCTACACCAACTACGAGAACATCTTCCCCACTCCAGCCGGGATGCACTCCCTTCCCTACGACGACGAGGAGGAGATGTGAAAATGAAGACGGTGTTGAAGGGGCTCGCGCGGCCAAAGTGGAAGGAGGAGATCAAGATTAAGACTGTTTCATTTTTTATTTGTTGCTTTTCTATGTCATGTCGTGTCGTGTCATGTTTCGTCATGTGTCCGTGAACTGTCCGTGAACTTATTATTGTAATGGTACTTGTGTTGCATCTTATCTAAGTTATTTATTAGGGTTTATTATGTGTGTTAAAAAATGTTCGTGCCCAAGCATATAATTTCTTCCCTAAACCAAGTCATGAAGCTCGAGAACTTGTGGTTTTCATTAGGGTTTATTATGTTTTGCAAACCACGTGGCAGTGCAAACATACGTTTTCAACCTTCCAACCCTCCAAAATTTCAGTGCAAAACAAAGGAAAACCACTCTCACGCGTGTGCAAACATTCACCGTCTCACTATTTTTTTGACAAATTTCAAAGTCTAACTATATACGCATTCCTTCCCTACCCATGTCAAACTTTTGCAACCTATCCTAGCGGTTACCAGCGCAACCCTAAACACCACAAACCCACGTGGTCTTGGATTCGAGTCCCCAGCCGCACCAATTTTTTGTGCATTTTCCACCCTTCATTTTTTAGAAAAATTAGTTTTTACTCAATGTAATGCCCTTAAAAAATGTTCATTTATTTTGGCACTAGGTGTAAACATCTACCAGAGCTGAGGCACATTTTCCATGACATTTTGGTCTTTGATTTAAATCACAGTGTATTTGAAGTGGATTACTTAAATTGCTATTAAATATTTAACAGCTCCAAAAAATTTCTAACCTTAATTGTTTGGCTCTGGAATAATTCATTAGCTGCATTTCATTGATCAAAAGTTTCTGAATTCCTCATTTCTTCTCCTTTTTTCAACATATTTAAATGTTGGTCACTTCTTCTCTTTTTTTTCAACATTTAAACAACTTTGACCAACATTTAAACTAGGTGAATTTCTCATATGATTTCAAGATTACAAATTCCTCCATAATTCATGCCTTTCCATACTTTTTCAACATTACAACCAGTGCGATTACCATACCTACAAATGCACAAAAGTATTTGCAAATGGGTATTGGTAGTGCTTGATCTTCAAGCTTCCTAACCTTCTTCTTCAACATCCTAAGCTCAACAGCTAGCTCTCTGTTAGTGCGTGCTTCGCCCTCCATCTCTTCTTCCGGAGCTCGTGCTGTGGCCACTGCGGTTTGGGCCAGCATGCGCAACCATTCTTCATGCTCTTCTTGCAGTTCATTTATCAGAGTCTTGGCCAGAGCATCTACCCAAATAAAGAAGCATGTCACCTGCATGAACACGGAACAGATCAGCCGATTGCTCAAAGATCTCGACCACGAAAATGGTGCAATTGCCCCGATTCTCACCCCATTCTCGCTGCACACGTAGAACGGACGATTGTGGTTCTTCGGTGTGTGAGAAACCCTCCGATCAACGCTCGCCCGGCACCGCGGACAGACGAAGACAGGCATCTCCACACGCGCCCGGCTCTGCATCCGTGAGGTGGCGCGGGAGCTTGCGGAAGACATGGAGCTCGGAGCCGAACGGGATCTCAACGCCGCCGCTACCTCCACAACTAGCTTCCCTCCGCCGTCGTGCTCTCGCTTTCTCGCCGTGGTCAGCGCCGTGCTCTCTGTTGCCGTGGTCACCGCCGCTGTCGCCCGCTTATATAGCACACCCGCAACGGCTCTATGCTCAACGGCTCTCTGCTGGGTCCCGCAAGCCACGTGTGCAACGGTCTGAATAAAATTGGCCGCCTTTGCCGCCTAGTCCCACCTGTAAGGGCCGAGTCAAAATGTTGACCTGACGGAGACTCCAAAGTTCACAGAACGAGTCGGTGCGCACGGACTAGGGGCAAAACTGAGCACAGTTTGCATCTGAGGGCAAAACTAAGCAGATGGGAACCAGTAAGGGCAAAAGGATAATTAATCCTAAAGGATAAAATAGATCTGATCATAAAATAAAAGTTCACCGGATCCCAACAAACACACCGCAGGAAGAGTTAAATCAAATAGATCTCCAAGAGACCATTGTATTGAGAATCAAAAGAGAGAGAGAAAGCCATCTAGCTACTGCCTACGGACCCGTAGGTCTACAATGAACTACTCACACATCATCGGAGAGGCACCAATGAGGATGATGAACCCCTCCGTGATGGTGTCTAGATTGGAACTCGTGGTTCTGGAACTTGCGGCGACTGGAATTGTTACTCGTCGACTCCCTTAGGCTTTTTGGATTTTCGGGGTATTTATAGAGCAAAGAGGCGGTGTGGGAGGCCACCGAGGTGGGCACAACCCACAAGGGCGCGCCTAGGCCCCTAGGCGCGCCCAGGTGGGTTTTGCCCCCCCTCAGGGCACCCCTCTGGTACTTCTTCGTCCCGAGTTGTTCCTTCTGGTCCAGAAAAAATCTCCAAAAAGTGTCACATCTTTTGCACACTGTTTGGTATTGATTTTCTGCGAAGTAAATAAACAAGCAAAAAACAACAACTGGCATTGGGCACTATGTCAATAGGTTAGTCCCAAAAATGATATAAAGTTGCTAACAAATTATTGTAAAACATCCAAGAATTATAATATAACAACATGGAACAAGCAAAAATTATAGATACGTTGGAGACGTATCATGTGTACATAGTTCTCCAACCCGTAGGGCCGCGCGCTTAACGTTCGTTGATGATATAGTATTATATGAGTTATGTGATTTTGTGACCGAATGTTGTTCGAAGTCCCGGATGAGATCACGGACATGACGAGGAGCTCCGGAATGGTCCAGAGGTAAACATTGATAGATAGGATGATGTTATTTGGACACCGAAAGAGTTTCAAGAGGTACCGGGTAGACTTCGGACCACCGGAAGGGGTTATGGGAACCCCCGGGAGGTTAATGGGAAATATGGGCCAAAGGGGGGTGACACACGAGCCCACAAGGGGCTGGAGCGCCCCTCCCAAGGCCGCAACCCTTGGGGAGGGAAAGAAAGGGGGGAGTCGGCTTCCCCTTCCTTCCCTCTCCTCCCTTTTCCTTCCCCCCTTGTGCAAACAAGGTAGGGGGGGTGCCACAGGGCAGGAGCCCAACGGGGCCGGCGACCACCCTTGGTGCGCCCCCGGCTGCCTCCCCTCCCTCACATATATATGAGGGAGGGGGCGCCACACATAACCACGACAATCTCTTGGCCGTGTGCGATGCCCCTCTCCAAAGTTTATTCCTCCGTTTAGTTTTTCGAAGTGCCCGGTGAAGACGTGCGGGAATGAGTTCGCCATCACCGTCACCACACCATCGTGCTACCAGAACTCATCTACTACATCGCCCTCTTGCTGGATCAAGAAGGTGAGGACATCATCGAGCTGAACGTGTGCTGAACGGGATGGTGTCGTACGTTCGGTACTTGATCGGTTGCATCTGGAAGAATTTCGATGATAGAGGCAAAGGTGTCCCATCTTTCGATGAGATGGTGGCTATCATATTCGATGGAATAGACTTTGACGATCCCACTACGAGCGTGTGAGGACGTCGCGCCTTAGATATCGCTAAATCATCTCCCAGAGGTTATTGACCACGCCGGAGCACGATCAACCTAACCAAGAAGATTTATTTCCTGCAAGCAAATGAAGAACAAGCTAGAAACTTAAATTGCAATCTGGATATTGTGAATAAAAAAGGAAAGCTTTACTGATCAAGTAGAGTTCTATGACGTCTTATTCTGGTCGTTGAACACAAACAAAGTACACGAAGTTGCAGCTATGGTGAACTTTCAATCTAAACAAAACCCAAGGCCTAAATGACGCCCTAAGGTCAGTATATATGGATGAGTAGGGTGGAATTTCGTGGCCCCTTCTAGGAGGGATCCGAAACCAACCCTAACTTTGTTTCCCCACACATGCAGACTCTAAAAACATCCTATACATAAGTATTTCGAAATTACATGGGTCTGGCCCAAAAATAAGCTGGCGTAGCACCTAAAATAATCTATGGACGAAAGTTATTAAGGGACATCCTGTATATTTCATCCATGTCCTTGTAGGTCATTACGGAGGCTTCAAAGTGCTCAAATATGCACTAATAACGCCATTCTGGATCCCTTCACGCGCTCCTTCATCTCCATGCTTGATCCTGCTCCAGCGTTCATCCCTCTTGTCCATGCTAGGCCTTCATTAGTAAACAACACAAATTTATCCAATTTAGGCAGCATCGTATTCTCATGAACGTTAGAATTGTCACCAAGAAACGAAAATTACCTAGTAATTCAATTGGCGTGCGCGAGCAGTAATTGGCCCAGTATGTATAGTAGCAGGGGTTGTGGGTGTGACACTGTTATTGATGTCCTTATCAAGCTCCCCTTCTTGAAATGAAGTCATCCTCGACAGAAGATCATCTTTCTCACCAATATAAGGCTTCAAATCTGCAATGTTAAAAGTGGGACTGACCCCAAAATCTGCAGGCAGCTCAAGTTTATAAGCATATCATTTATTTTCTCTAACACCTTAAAAGGACCATCAGCACGTGGCATTAGCTTTGATTTGTGAAATCAGGAAATCTATCCTTACGCAAATGTAACCAAACAAGATCTCCAGGTGCAAACACAACACGTTTTCTACCCTTCTCTCTAGCAAGTTTATATTTAGCATTAATACGCTCAATGTTCTCCTTAGTTAACTCATGCATTTTTAAGATCAACTCAGCATGTTGTTTAACATCAAAATTAACCTTCTCTGAAGATGAAAGAGGCAACAAATCAATAGGTGCACGAGGTAGGAAACCATATACAATTTCAAAAGGGCACATCTTAGTAGTAGAATGCAGTGAACGATTATAAACAAATTCAATATGAGGCAAGCATTCTTCCCACATTTTCTTGTTGTTCTTCAAAACAGCCCTAAGCATTGTAGACAATGTTCTACATACTACATCAGTTTTTCCATCAGTTTGGGGGTGACAAGTAGTACTAAAAAGAAGTTTAGTCCCCAATGTAGCCCATAAACATCTCCAAAAGTGGCTAAGAAATTTCGTATCATGATTTGAAACAATAGTATTTGGCACACCATGCAAGTAAATAATTTCACGAAAAAACAAATCAGCAACATTAGCAGCAGCACAACTTTTATGACATGGTATGAAGTGTGCCATTTTTGAGAACCTATCCACGACAACAAATATGCTATCCCTCCCCTTCTTTGTTCGAGGTAAACCCAAAATAAAGTCCATAGATATATCCTCCCATGGAACAGTTGGTACAGGCAAAGGCATATATCAACCATGAGGATTGAGTCGTGACTTAGCTTTTTTTACATGTAGTGTAGCGAGCAACAAAGCGCTCAACATCCCGTCTCATCTTTGGCCAAAATAAATGTGTAGTAAGTACATCCTTCATCTTGTTCACGCCAAAGTGTCCCACTAATTCTCCTCCCTGCGCATCCTGCAACAACAAAAGATGAACAGAGCTAGCTGGAATGCATAGCTTGTTAGCATGGAACACAACTCCTTCATTAACGACAAACTTATTTCATATTCACCATTATTTACAATTCTGCAACACATCTTTAAAGTCAAGTTGTGAAAGCATAGTATAACGACGAGACAATACATCAGCAATAAAATTTTCTTTACCCTTCTTGTGTTTAAGGACGTAAGGTAAAGTCTCAATGAATTCGACCCATTTAGCTTGACTTTTAATGTGTTTCAAAGATTCATGATCAGAATGTATAACAAATTCTTTGGGCCATAGATAATGTTTCCATGTTTCTAAGGTCCGAACAAGAGCATATAATTATTTATCATAAGTAGAATAGTTCAGACTAGGCCCACTCAATTTTCTAGAAAAGTATGCAACAGGTTTGCCATCTTGTAATAACACACCTCCTAATCCAATTCGACTAGCATCACATTCAAGCTCAAAAGTCTTACTAAAATCAAGAAGTTGTAGTAAAGGAGCATGTGTCAACTTATCTACCAATACTATGAAGGCTTCTTCCGACGTGGTACCCAAACAAAAGGCACATCCTTCGTTGTAAGCTCATTGCGAGGTGCAGCAATGGTGCTAAAATCGTGCACAAAACGCCTATACAAACAAGTGAGTCCAAGAAAATTCCTGACTTGTGTGACCGTTTTGGGCTGCGGCCAACTCTCAATAGCTTCAATCTTGGCTTTATCAACTTCAATTCCCTGTGGAGTAACAACATAGCCAAGAAAAGATACTCGGCCGGTGCAAAAGGTGCACTTTCCAAGGTTACCAAACAAACGTGCATCACGTAGAACAATAAAAATAGCACGGAAATGTTCCAAATGTTATTCCAAAGATTTGCTATAAATAGGTATATCATCAAAATAGACTACCAAAAATCGTCCAACGAAAGCATGTAAAACTTCGTTCATTAATCTCATGAAAGTACTAGGTGCATTAGTTAACCCAAAAGGCATGACTAACCACTCATATAAACCAAATTAAGTTTTAAATGTTGTTTTCCATTCATCTCCCAATTTCATAAAATTTTTATGGTATCCACTATTCAAATCAACTTTGGAGAATATTGTAGAGCCACTCAATTCATCAAGCATATCATCTAGCCCTGGAATAGGATGACGATAATGAATAGTAATATTATTAATGCCTCTACAATCAAGGCTACGAACTATCCTTTTTTGGCACTAGTATAATAGGAACAACACAAGGACTTGACACAAGAGATACGCGTATATAAACTTTGTTGAGCAGCTCCTGTACTTGACGCATAATCTTCTTCGTTTCCTCTGGATTGGTACGGTATGATGCATGGTTTGGCAGCGAAGCATCGGGAATTAAGTCAATCTGATGCTCAATCCCACGAATAGGTTGGTAATACTGGTGGCACGTTTTGTGGAAAGATGTCAGAGAACTACTGCAAAATGTTAGTGACAATAGGAGGCAAAGAAGAAGGCACATCCTCGAATGAAAATAATGCATCTTTGCACATAAAGCGTAGCAAACAGATTTGCTGAAATCTAGCTCATCAATATCAGATTTGGTTGCAAGCAAACATGCACTTTTCAATTTCATTTCAGAAGCAACACATGATGGTTTATTATTAGGCTTCATTTATTGCTCAAATTACTTTGCCACAATCTGATTTTTCTCATGTTTTGCTTTATTAGCTCTATTAATATCATCTTTCAAAATGGAATCAGGAGTCATAGGAAGGAAAGCAATATGTTTATCGTTATGAACAAGAGTATACTGATTGTTTCTACCATGGTGTATAGAATTTTTATCAAATTTCCATTTTCTACCAAGTAATAAGGAACATGCTTGCATGGGTACCATATCACAATCAACATAATCAACATATGTAGAGATACTAAAATGCAGTATGTACTACCTTAACCTTGCCACTGTTGTTGAACCATTGGATGTACTAAGGATGTGGATGTGGTCTTGTGTTGAGAGATGGCTTCTCCACCATCTACATGCTAGCCAAGTTGTTGCAACTCCCTCCATCTATGATGACGCGAATATAAAATTCCTTCACAACTCCCTTTGTATGGAACAAATTATGCTTCTTCTTTTGCTCAGCTTGTGTGACCTGCACACTCAAAACACGTTGAGCAACTAAACTTTCATACTTGTCAGCATGTTCAGCAGCCATGTATTGCACCTCATTATCAGAATCATCTCCACCGTGTTCTTCACATGTAATAAGAACCAAAGTCTCCCCATCATAGTCACTAGCTAACTCGTACCGACCATCATAACACGCGGAGATTAGCATTCTCTCGCATAATGACCTCTTCCTTACAACACGACAAATAATATCATGTGTGTTCCCTGTTGATGCCATGGATGAAGAAGAGCTCTGGGCAGGCCCATAAGGTGTACTCCTCGCATATGGTGGTGGTTGTGCCTGTTTTCTTGTATCTCGGTTGGAATTGGCGGCTGAAGTCAGTGGTGCTGCAGTAGGATGTGTGGGAGTAGAGGATGTATGTGGTGTCCATGATGAAGATCGACCTGCAGAAAAATTACTTCGCGCCAATGCATGTCGATCCTGCACTTCACGTTCAGCTTTGCAAGCAAGATGAAATAAATGAGCGTTATTATTATACTCCTTATACCCTAGAATGGTCTAAGTCTCTTTATTTAATCCACCCATAAAACATGCAAGCATAACTTCATTATCCTCAACAATACCACATCTAATCATGCCAGTTTATAATTCCTGATAATATTCTTCTATATAATCTTTTTCCTTGTCTTAAACGCTGAAATTTTTGAACTAATTCATGTTAATTAGATGGTGGAACCCAACGAGTACACATAGCATTTTTAAAGCAGCCCAAGTTGCTAGAATAGGATATATTGTACAATGTTCAGACAACCAAACAAAGGCAAAACTAGTGAAATCACAAACAGCAGCAGGAACACGTCTCTCCTAAGGATATTGTAAACATGTAAAATGTTGTTCAGTTTCTAACTCACAAGTAAAATATATATCAGGAACATATCTACCCTCAAATGGTGGAATATTCTATTTTAATATAGGAAGATGGTCATGATCTCGTACCTCAGGTGGTGGTGCAGCCCTACTGTTGCGATGATATGCATGAGGATGACCTGGTGATGGTGCTGGTGGTGGTTGCACATAGTTCTAATTTTGATCAACCTCATCCTCGTAATGGTCCACCACATCACTAGTGCATAAAATCCTATCTATGGTGTGCCAAAAACAGCCTTGCTGGCATAGGATCCCCACGCCACCAATATGGCGCTAGTGTTAAAAAATAGTGGTGGCGCTCGACCTACGTCAGTAGTATTGTATGTATTTCTGGCATACGATTTTCGCAATGCCACCACTATATTGACTCACGTAGAGGTGCACAATGCAGTTTGCATGCCACAAACGTTTCATGCACACAAAAAAGGTTTTTCAACACCATGTAACATTTAGCATTTCACATTAACACTAACTACATTTTATATAACATTACACCGTAGAATAGTACCAGATAATAGAACGCTTGGAGTTGGTATATATATATATATAGGGTGGGTCTATTCTAATAACACCCCTGAAGAGTCTTATTCTGCACATCACTTTTCTATTCTGCTAACACCGCCACATCCTCTCGAACCGGGCTGCTGGATTGGAAACAGACCCCCAATCCACCCCACCTTCTTCCCCGCAGGATCCGCACCCGTCACCCTTCCACGCACACACGATCCCCCAGCCCGATTCCAACCCACCACGGCCACCTCTCTCCCCCCACGACCACCTCAATCCCATCCCGGTTCCGGCCACCAAGATCACCCCATGGAGGCGACCTCCCACCGCTGCCACGCCTCCACCTAGCCGGCCCATCCCGGATCCACTCCGCTCCATCCCCGCTACCTTCCCCTGGTGTCAAGGCAGCCAAGATGCGTGGTGCCCCGGCGACCTCTTGCCCCGAGACAACCGGCGCGCCCCCCTACAACCATCTCCGTGCGCCACCGGCGCTCATCTCCACCTCGTGCATCCGTGCGCGCGGAACCTCTGCTACCCACGGCCGCATCCTCGCCATGCCCCGCCTACTTCAGATCCAAGGCCAGCTCGGCTCCTGTCCGGCCCCCCTGCTTCGGCGAGCTCTCCTCCCTCTTGCTCTTGAGCCATGCAATCCGCTGTCACAGCCGAGGGACTTAGCCAACCCATGGGGTCAGGGGCAGCTGGCTTGAAAAATTGGTAGGGGATCGGTTATCTCGGGGGTCCGCGACAAGGGATCCGAGGCAGCCACCGCGCCGCCAGTCACGTGCAGCTCGGTTGTGGGCCCCGTGCAGCTCGGTTGCCACCCATGTGCAGCTCGGTCCTCCTCGCACCGGATCCCGGCACCGTCGACACGAAGTGCACCACCAGTCCCCGCCACTGCACCTCATCTTGGTTCGTTGCCTCGCCACCACGTCAGGCTTCCTAGCTGTTGGGGATATAACTAGTTGTGTAAGTCGCCCAGGAGGGGCCGGGTTACACAAAGGTGATTCATCATATGAAGCCCAAGATCAAGCGTGAAGATGGCGGTTCAATAAAGTGTCTAAATCCCACAGGCGACTTAAGGCACATAGTGATAAACCGTTGTAATGGCATGACTTGTATTATAAGGCAGGATTAACCAGTCACCGAGCCGGACACTGTTTATGAGCCGGCTGGGACACTGTAGGACGCAGGGCGTCAACCCGTGTATATAAGGGGATGACCCGCTGGCGGCTTGGGGCAAGTAACATCAAATCAGAGCCGGGCATAGCGTATTTCGCTCCCTGGTCATCGAAACCCTAGTAATACCAACCCAACTAGATGTAGGTTTTACCTTCATTGTAAGGGGCCGAACTATTATAAAACCTCTCTCGTGTCCCTTGTCCGGTTAACCCCTTTAAGCTTCCTAGTTGCGATGGCTCCACGACTAAGTACTTGCAAGAGGACATCTGCCGTGACAATCCCACAACAGTTGGCTCCCACCGTGGGGCCAGCGCACGATGGATTTGAGTTCTTGAAGGGCAACTTCGAAGGGCTCAAGGGATATGCTATGGGCCGGATGACCAAGAGTCGTCGTGGCAAGATCTACATCGAGTATGAAGGCTGGGGCCCCGACGCCGGCTCAATTGAGTACGGGTACCGGGTTCCCTTCAGCGGAATCCACATCTTCATCGGCTGGATCGGTGAGCCGGGCCCTGAGCCGGACAACTGCACCGACCTTGTCGAGACGGCTCACCGTGCGAGACCCGCCCGTGCTCAACCCATCGTGAAGCGTGCCTTTGTGGGTTGCATCCATGGAGGAGAACTTTCCGAAGGACATGTAGATGGCAGTGAGACGGTCGTCCACTCCGATGGTGATTCGTCCACTTGTGAGACGGATTCGTTGTATCAACTACAAGATGGCAGGCTTGGGGGCTGCTCCGATGGCAGCAGTATTCCGGACCCCTTTGAGCCGCCAAGCTGGGTAGGTGTTTTCATGGTTGGTACTCAACCCTCGGCCAAATCTATACAGCTGCAGCAGCGATAACGTCCGGGTCAGGAGCAGCCGGGGCAGGAGGCCCTGTGCGCCCGCCGACTCAGGTGCTGCTTGATCTCATGGATAAGCTGACAGCCATGTTAACCGCCACAGTTATTCCTGCAAATCAAGATGAGCGTGATGCACAGGTGGCACAGGTGCGTGAGGAAATAGCTCGGGCCAAGGAGGCCTTAGCAGCTGAGGACACCAGGTTGGCCGCAGAACGGGCGGCTTTGGATGAACGCATCTAACGAGGTGATGAGGAGGAGACACCAGAAAACTCAATCCCGTTTGCCTCCGGTTTATTATCCTCGGAGCCTTTTTTCCACACCTGGAGCCGGCCCTAGTAACCCGCCAGAAGCAAACCAGTTCATAACACCCGGAGCAGGGGGACCGGTTCAGCCTCGGGTGATGGCACCTCCTCATGTGAATATGGCCCCACACCGCTACGTACCAACACCATCGGGTCATTTTTCTAACCCCATGGAGAACATGATTGCAGCGTCGGCACGTTTGGCGGCTCTCCCAGTGGACGGCGACGATCCAACAACGGTGGAGATGCGAAGGATCAGAGAACTCGTCCAGACGGCTCTGGCTCAGCAAGAGGCTTATTCCTATAATCGAGACAGGATTCATTCGACTCCTCGCCCAAGCCGGAGTCCGAGTTATAGTAGGCACATGGAATCTGAGGCTTTGTCAAGCAACGCCCAGCACCGTAACCAACCCGGCGGTTATAACCTGGTGCAGGACCGGATACGTCAGGAGGACGAGCGGGCGGCTCAACTGGCGGCTCAGCAGACGGCTCATCAAGCTTTCCCGGATTATCCGACGACTTCGGTTGAGGCAGGAGTGGCCACCAGAACCGGCGGTGTTCCTTGTTTGGTGCAGGCTTTACGTAATGTACGTCTGCCTAAGGATTTCAAGGGACCCCGAAAGGTGCCAAATTACACGGCCGACTTACAGCCCGGGGCGTGGATCGAAAGCTAAGAGATGGCCATGGAGCTGTTGGAGGTCAGTGGCGTGGCAATGGCTAAGTATTTCACCATGATGTTGGATGGAATGACCTAGACTTGGTTAAAGGGCCTGCCACCTAATTCCGTTAACTCATGGGCGGAGTTAAAGGCCCGGTTCATTCAGAACGTCAAGGACACCTGCAAGCAGTCCATGTCAATTGTGGACTTAACTAATTGTAAGCAAGAGGAGGGTGAATCTACCACTCATTGGGTGCGCCGGGTCAAGGAGATAATACATTCGTCTGACAAGATGGATGCCGGCTCTGCAGTCCTCATGTTGGAGAAAAATTGCCGAGTTTTACCGCTAAGACAGAAGCTGGGGCGCCTCAAGCGTGATTGTAATGATATGGGTCAGCTGATGGCGGCTCTAGTCAAATACGCTGATTCTGATAGTACCAACGATCCTGCGTCTGATGAGGAAAAGACAGGGAAGGGAAAGAAGAACGGCAACGAAAAGGGCCAGCAACATGACCCGTCAAATCAAGGAGGCAACAAGCGTAAAGCCGATGGTAATCCGGAGTTTGTGGCCAACGCTAATGCGCAGGGTAACAATCAGAGACGCAAGGGGAGGCCGCTCCCTCGATCTGGCGAGTCAGGTCCATCTCTTGAGCAGCTACTCAATGAGCCCTATCCGAGACACGGCACCCGGGAAAGGCCGGCCACTCACTTACGGAAGGATTGCGTGATCATGAAGGCTTTCAAGAATTCTAACATGTTTGACGGCAATCATGGGTCGGGTGGTGGCTCAGGTGCCAGCGGTTTTCATGGCCCGGGTGGCGGTTCAAATTCCGGCTTTCAGGGAAATCAAGGTGGCCATAGTCACTAGCAGTCTGGTCAGGGAGGTCAACAGCAGCAGCAGTCAGGTTATCAGAGCAATCCAAAGCAGCTGAATAGTGGACAGTATCATGTGTTCACTACAAGCCTATGCAAGCGGGACCAGAAGCTTCATAAAATAGCTGTGAACGCTGTTGAGCCGGCGATTCCCCGTTATTTAAGGTGGTCAGAGCAGCCTATTGTGTGGAGCAGAGAGGATCACCCTCCCCGGGTTGACAATCCGGGTCAGTTAGCCTTGGTGGTAGCACCTCAAGTCGGTGGATATAAATTTACTAAGGTACTCATGGATGGAGGTAGCAGCATCAACATCCTCTATTATGAAACATTTCGACGTATGGGGTTGACTGACAAAAATTTCAAGACATCCAACACCGTTTTCCATAGAGTGGTGCCTGGTAAGTTGGCGTACCCAGTTGGAAAGATTGAGCTGGAGGTGGCCTTTTGGAGACAAATATGATTCTAGGGCTGAGAAATTAACCTTTGAGGTGGTCAAGATCAAAAGCCCATATCACGCTCTGTTTGGATGACCGGCTTATGCCAAGTTCATGGCACGGTCGTGTTATGTTTATTTGCAGCTCAAGATGCTGGGTCATAAGGGCACTATTACTGTGCATGGGAGTCGGAACATAGCCCTGGAATGTGAGGAAGGAAATGCGGCTTATGCCGAGTCAGTTTGCGCAGCGGAGGAGCTAAAGTTTTATCAAGATAATGTTGACCCGGCGGATATGACATCCCTGAAGAAGCCGACCATAGAGCATGACCCGGCGATGAAGTTTAAGTCAGCTGATGAAACCAAGCTTGTTGACTTTACTTCGGGTGACTCATCTAAACAATTCAGCGTCAGTGCCAATCTGGATCCTAAATAGGAAAGCGCGCTCATCGAGTTCATCCGTGAGAATTGGGACATATTTGTATGGAAACCTTCTGACATGTCAGGTGTACCGAGGGAACTCTCTGAGCAAACTCTTAATATTGATCCGAAGTTTAAGCCAGTCAGGTAGTTTCTTCGGCGGTTCAACGAAGAGAGGCGGAAAGCTATTGGTGAGGAGGTGGCCCGACTCTTGGCGTCCGGGTTTATTGTTGAGGTTTTTCACACTGAATGGTTGGATAACCCGATGCTTGTACTTAAGAAGAATGGCACCTGGCAAATGTGTCTAGATTACACGGACTTAAATAAGGCTTGTCCGGCTGATCCTTTTGCTCTCCCCCGTAATGATCAAATCATTGATGCTACGGCAGGTTGTGAGCGCTTAAGCTTTTTGGATGCTTACTTTGGTTATCATAAGATCAAGATGGCAGTTAAGGACCAGGAGAAGACAGCCTTCATTACTCCGTCTGGAGCCTTCTGCTATGTGTCTATGCCTTTTGGGCTCAAGAGTGCCCATGCAGCTTATCAGCGGTGTGTACAAAACTGTCTTCACAATCAGATTGGGCGCAATGTTCACGCTTCTGTGGATGATATAGTGGTGAAGTCTAGAGAGAAGGAAACCTTGATAGATGATCTGAAGGAAACCTTTGATAATCTCCGGGTCTACAAAATGATGCTTAACCCGGCCAAATGTGTGTTCGGCATGCCAGCAGGAAAACCTGTGGGTTTTTTGGTCTCCAACAGAGGTATTGGAGCCAATCTAGAGAAGATCAAGGCAATCACCTCTTTGGCTAAACCGGCGTGCATCAATGATGTTCAGCGACTGGCGGGTCGTATCGCTGCCTTAAGCCGGTTTATAAGCCGGTTAGGCGAGAAGTCCATACCGCTGTATCAGCTGATGAAGAAAAGCAGAGCAGTTTTATGCGGGTGATCTTGCTAATGCTGCCTTTGAAGATTTAAAGAGACAATTATGCGAACCACCCATTCTTGCGGCTCCCATTGATAAAGAGCCGCTGCTATTATATCGTGGCTGCTAACTCACGTCTTTGTCGGTGTTGCAATTGTGGTGGGCGCAAGGAGGCTGGCAAGGAGCATCCGGTTCAACGACCGGTTTACTACATCAGTGAGGTGCTCATTGAGTCTAAGCAAAGATATCTGCATTGGCAGAAGCTTCTTTATGGGGTGTTCATGGCGAGCCCGAAGCTTAAGTAATACTTCCAGGGTCACCCCATCACTGTTGTAAGCTCTGCTCCTTTGGGAGACATCATCCAGAATAGAGAGGCCACAGGACGAGTCACCAAGTGGGCCATCGAGCTTGGGCCTCATGGTTTGAAGTATGAGCCACGTACTGCTATTAAGTCTCAAGCCCTGGTGGACTTTATCAATGATTGGACAGAGCTGCAGACACCTGAGGAGAAGCCGGATAACACGTATTAGACTATTCACTTTGATGGATCCAGGCAGTTGGAAGGCTCGGGGGCTAGAGTCGTTTTAACTTCCCCTCGAGGTGACAAATTTTGCTATGTGCTCTGGCTCATGTTTCCTTGTACTAATAATGCAGATGAATATGAGGCCTTAGTCCATGGTCTTCGGATGGACAAAGAGATGAATTTGAGCCGGGTAAGGTGTTTGGGCGACTCAAATCTCATGGCTCAACAAGGGTCAGGCAAGTGGGACTCCAAGGACCCCCTCATGGCGGCTTATCGTCGTGAACTTGATGCTATAGCTGGGCACTTCAACGGTTATCAAGTGGAGCACATTGATCGAAGGAAGAATGAGGCGGCTGATGCTTTAAGCTGGCTGGGATCTCAACATAAGCCAGTACTGCCTAACACCTTTTTGGATGTTTTGCATAATCCTTCTGTCAAGTTAGCCGCAGAGGAGGATTTAGCTTTTCCAGACCCGGAAGCACAGTTGGTGGCAGCTCTCCATGTCATCCCGGATTGGACAGTGGCATATTTGGCTTGCATGACCCGGGGAGAGTTGCCTGAGGATGAGACCTTGGCGAGGCAAATCATCCGGCGGTCTAAATCCATGACCATTGTTCATGGTGAGCTGCATCATCGCAGTGTCACTGGGGCGTTTCAACGTTGTGTATCGCCTGCGGAAGGTCAGGAAATACTTCGGGAGATCCATGTAGGCGATTGTGGTCATCATGCCGGCTCAAAATCTCTTGTGGCCAAGGCTTTCTGTCATGGTTTTTATTGGCTGACGCTCATGCTGATGCGGATGATCTGGTCAGTAAATGTGACGTTTGTCAAAAATTCTCACGACGAGCTCATGTACCGGCCCAAGAATTGAGGATGATTCCAATTACTTGGCCGTTTGCAGTCTGGGGGCTTGATATGGTCGGGCCTTTCAAAAGGTCTAAGGATAAAAAGACACACCTCTTAGTGGCGGTGGATAAATTTACAAAGTGGGTTGAGGCAGAGCCGGTCAGTAAGTGTGATGCAGCCATGGCGGTTCAGTTCATGAAAAAGGTGATTTTTCGCTTTGGTTTTCCACACAGCATCATAACTCATAATGGCACTAATCTATCCAAAGGTGCTATGGAAGAGTTCTGTCAACGAGAACATATCCGGCTTGATGTTTCGGCGGTAGCTCATCCTCAATCCAATGGTCAAGCAGAAAGATCCAATCAGTAGATCTTGAAAGGTATAAAACCCCGGCTCTTGGTCCCCTTACAGCGGACGCCGGGTTGTTGGGTGGAGGAATTACCCTCTGTGATTTGGAGCATCAACACTACACCTAACAGATCTACGGGTTATACACCTTTCTTCATGGTATACGGAGCAGAGGCGGTCCTGCCAAGTGACATCCGTCATGACTCGCCCCGCGTGGCGGCTTACATTGAGGCTAATAATGAAAAAGCTCGTCAGGATGCACTTGACTTGTTGGATGAAGAGCAAGACTTGGCAATAGCCCGCTCGGCGATTTACCAGCAAGACCTGCGCCGCTACCACAGCCACCTGGTTAGATCCAGAACCTTTCAGGAAGGTGACTTAGTGCTCAGGCTCATCCAGGATCAATCCGATATGCACAAGCTATCCCCCCCTTGGGAAGGACCCTTTGTGGTCAGCAAGAACCCGAACAATGGGTCATACTACCTCATCGATGTTCGAGAGCACAAAGACTCATGTAAGTCGGAAGAGGAGACCCGTCGGCCGTGGAATATAGCTCATCTTCAGACTTACTACACTTGAGCCACTGGCTCTCAGGATGTACATATTTTGATGTATATATTATGAAAAGCAATAAAGCAGGACCTCTGTCCTTTTCATCCTCAAATGTTTGCATTTTTTCATTATTATGTTGTTGAAACAACCAATAGGAAGCGGATTATATTTGAATCCGGCTTTCCCTTTGGTACGACCTATGATCATACCTGAATCTAGCCATGATCACTAGGGGGCTTCCTGTCGATACCCTCTTGATCGGCATACTGCCAAACCCACTAGGGGGCTTCTTGATCATATCTGAATCATAGCTCAACCCCTTTGGGTCTGACATGGATCGTATTCGAATCAGCGTCATTAAACAACTCTTATGGTCACTTGGGGGCTTCCTTTTCAAACATAGCTCGTATTCAAACCAAAGAGAACATAGCTGTCGATACCCACTTGATCGGCATCGCCAGAGCCACTAGGGGCTATATGATCATATCCGAATCTTAGCTTAACCCCTTTGGAACGGTTTTCTGATCGTCTTCGAATCAGAAGCCTTTGAACTTTATCTATTTTTCATAGAACTTTGCAAATCTCAATTGTTTGACGGTTTGCAGATCTTTTTCTGATAGCACTTATGGGGTGATTTTTATCCCACCGGCTTACTTTTGCTCAAATACAGTTGTTGGTGCATAGCAAGCATCATATGTGCAAGGTTTCAGGATTAAAAAGCTTACTCTCATTGTTCGGGTCGCATAAGCCGGCAAGGTAATCAAAGGATCACATGTATGATATTATGATTATGTCTTAAGAATATAATTGAGAACCGGCCTTTTTATGATTTTTGATTCATACTCCGGGTTATCTGTAAAATATATGACCCGCCATGCAGTAAGACGCCAAGGGACTTGAGTTTTTGTTATGTATGCGGGGTAATTAAAGGAGAAGATCCATATAAACCGGAAGAGTATGACGACGGCGGCTTGAACAAGTGTTGAGCGCCTCGAACGTGCGCGATGGCACAACAAAATCAAGTCTTTCTTCTACCCTATTACAAGACTCCCCGAGTCTCGATAAGGAACCATTGTTTTCTACAAGGAATAAAAATAAGAAGCCCGACACGGTTGGTTGCGATCCTCTGATTTTGGCTGCCGTAACCCGGTTGGTACTTGGTGAGATCCGGATCATTCCCGACCAGAGTGGCCACAACACGTATTTCTTTCACGCTGGCGGTGAAGTCCTTCTCCTCAAATGGGGTGCCATCCTCCCTAAAGCTTGGATATCCAAGGGAGATGTCCGCCGGGTCCAGCTCTGGTAACCGTGCCTTGGCCCGGCTTAAGGCGGCTATGGCTCCGGCTCTTATAGAAGCACATCTCAACTCTTGAACCCGTTGAGGGAGCACAGCAAGCCGCTTCAAAACATCAGCCATGAGATTGGGAACATCATTTGACAAAGCCACAACGGCTATAGCGCGTTGTGACCCGGTGTAGAGTTGCTCCACCAATGTGTAAACCGCCTTCAGCTTTGTTAACATGTTCTGATTCAGATTAGAGCTTCTGGGGCATGTGTTAACAAACATCAGCTGAGCCGGAGATGACAAACATGGTACTTGTCGGAAAAAGATTTACAATATTTAACACTGGCAGAATAACTTACCAAAGATTGCTGAGACCATCTGAGATATATGGCGTTTTAAGACGGTTAACTCGGCCGTTGTATCTGCGAGAGCCGCTTCTGCTTTCTTTGCCCGGGTGACCAAGGAGGCCTTTTCATCAGCCCATACCTTCTTATCAGCTTCAAAGCTTTTCTTCAATTTCTCTTGTTCAGATATGCTGAACTCAAATTTGGAGTTGGCCTTTTGGATTTCAGTCTCTCGAGCTGCCAGGCGACTCTTCAAATCAGCAATCTCTGACTCAAATTGACTTATGGTGGCCTAAATCAAAGCCGGTATACAGTCAGCATTGGTATAATATAGCATTAAGTCCCAAGCACTTTGCAAGAAAAGATACTTGACACTTGGGGGCTAATGTATGCTGAAGAACTCTGAATTACTGCGGCGGTTCATGGAAATTAAGTCCCAAGCACTTTGCAAGCAAAAATACTTGGCACTTGGGGGCTAATGCATATTGCAGTTCAAAGTATTATACTGCGCCGGTTCAATTATCTTCTTTTAAAGCCGGCCTTCGAGCGTTACAGGATAAGCCGGGTGTCTGACAAGCGGTGCTAAGCGAATTCTAAGTCTAAATTATAGTTTTTCTCATAAGCAATAGACATGGTAGCTGGCATAGTAAGGAGGAATAAGGAATATATACAAGAGTTATACCTCAGACTTTTGGTGTATTTGCTTCACTGTATCAACTTCCAGGTCACGACTGCTGTGCACTTGACTTACATAGCTAGAGACAATTCTCCAATACTGAGATGAGTATAATCAGTGACGTCCAGCTTGGCTTTTTGGCGCTCCAAAAGTTCTTCCTTGGCAGAGCACTTAGCAAGTACAGTGGGTCTTCCCGGTTCAACAAATTGAGTCTTAAGAATCTCGACTTCCGGGTCATCTGTTCTTGCCGGGCTAGGAACCTCCGGGTTATCAGAACTGTTAAGAGTTTGTTCGTGAAAGGATCGAAGTTGGTGCTGGAATATCATGGGCGGTTCGGTGGCGGCTCATGTGTGGAGGTGTCGAAGCGGTTGTTCCGAGCTCGGGTCGATCCTGATCGGCTCTTTGGCCGGCTTATTTTTCTTCGCCCTTTTGGTGGGCTTCACTTGTACGTTGTGTGCAAATTAGAAGGGTTAGTACAAAAACATGAGTAAGATAAACATAAACATAAATAAGTTGACATTACCCTGGAGCAGTCTTGAAATCCGGCATGTTAGATTGCATGGATTCACCGGAGGAAGGTGAAGTATCCTGATAGTTTGAGTCAGATGAATTGAGGGGTTGACGAATGACACCCGCCAAAGGTAAAAAATAACGTAAATCGGAGATAAACTCAGTCCGACGCTTCCTTATTACGTCAGGTAAGCCGGAGGAGAGTTCCGTGTCTTTGCTGGTCCGGGTCTGCCTCTGGCTCTCATGAATCTGTTGCTTGAAAAGAAATTTAGGATCTTGGTAAGCTAAAGGATGTGAAAATCTTACTTTCTGGGTCACTCTTCGGACTTTCTGCCTTGGCAAAGGCTCGGAGTCGGAGGAAATTATAGTTACCTCTTCCTCAACTGCTTGGCTATTTCCCGTGTCCCCCTGAAGGAAATTAATGTCAATAGGATTATGGTAAAGGAATCAGGGGAGTTAAGAATTACCTCTTCCTCATCTTTAGAGGAGTCATCCAGTTTGAGCAAATCTGAAGCACTTGGCTTCTTCTTCCTCTGAGTTCCAGCTTTGGCGGTTTTCCTTTCGGCTCTCTTGGCCGCTCTGGCCTGTTTGGCAGCCTCATGATCATATTTGACCTTCTAGAAATTGTCTTTTGCCTGTGAATAATGAGAAAAGGTTATGAGTAAAAGCAAGGCATTCCACAAAAAGAGTAAATTCTTACATTGATAACTTACTGAAGGAGCCGGATTATTCTTGCAGAATGGAAGTAAGCCGAAGGTGTTACTGACCACTGAGCCCTCTTTCAAAAGAGATTGGGTCGTGGCTTCAATCATGTCATCAGGCAAGTCATTAGGACAATGACGCAGCAAGTCATCTTTTTCGCCTGTGTAAGTGCACATCAAGCCGGGGCGGCGGCTTAACGGTATCACCCGCCATGAGATACAAACACGGACCAAATCAATGCCATCTAAGCCATTCCCCAAGAGAGCTTTCATTTTCTTTATGGTAGGAGCAATCTGTAGGCGTTCAGCGGCAGATAACTTGCCCGACAGTGGATGGTTGGATTCAAGGCGCAGAGCGCGAAAGCCGGGCAGTGGGTTCTCATCAGCCGGAGAAGTGTCCTGGCACTAGAACCACGTCTGGTTCCAATCCTTAGGGTGGCTTGGCAGTTCAGCATATGGGATAAGGCAGTGACTCCGTCGCTGAATGGAGATACCACCAAGTTCCAGGCTGGGCCCGTTGGCACGTTCATTCTGACGGTTTAAATCAAAAAATTCTCTGAAAAGCAATAGGTTGGATTCTTCTCCAAGATATACCTCGCAAAACACTTGGAAGTTGCAAATGTTTGACACGGAGTTGGGCCTGATATCTTGAGGTCTGAGGTCAAAAAAGTGTAAAACATCCTTGAAGAATTTTGAGCCGGGTGGAGAAAAGCCCCGGTTCATATGATCAGTAAAAACGATCACTTCCCCTCCTTGGGTTGAGGTTTTTCTTCTGACGGATTAGGAGCACGATAGGTCATGACTTCTTTCTTGGGCAGATAGCCAGTCTTCACGAAATCAGACAAGGTGTTTTCAGTGACAAAAGATTTGATCCAGTTGCAGGTCACATGTGCTTTGGGAGCATTGGGTGCCATTATACAGATGCAAGCCTATGAGAAAAAAAAAATTCCGGCTCAACTTAACCCGGAGGGGAATATTTTAAAATCTCTTCAAGATGGCAGCTTGCAACGGGGCCTAATGACATATGGCTAAATATATCTGGTTATTTAAGCCGACATGGGAATCAGAAACAGTTATGTTATTTTTAGGGAACGTAGTAATTTCAAAAAAATTCCGACGCACACGCAAGATCATGGTGATGCATAGCAACGAGCGGGGAGAGTGTTTTCCACGTACCCTCGTAGACCGAAAGCGGAAACATTAGCACAACGCGGTTGATGTAGTCGTACGTCTTCACGATCCGACCGATCAAGTACCGAACGCACGGCACCTCCGAGTTCAGCACACGTTCAGCCTGATGACGTCCCTCGAAGTCCGATCCAGCCGAGTGTTGAGGGAGAGTTTCGTCAGCACGACGGCGTGGTGACAATGATGATGTTCTACCTACGCAGGGCTTCACCTAAGCACCGCTACAGTATTATCGAGTTGGACTATGGTGGAGGGGGGCACCGGACACGGGTAAAAAGATCAAATGATCAATTGTTGTGTCTATGGAGTGCCCCTCTGCCCCAGTATATAAAGGAGCAAGTGAGGAGGAGGCCGGCCGTAGGAGGGGCGCGCCAAGGGAGTAGGATTCCTACTCCTAGTTGGAGTAGGTTTCCTCCTTTCCTAGTCCAACTAGGAGAAGGTGGGAAAGGGGGGAAGAGGAGAAGGAAGGGAGAGGGGCCGCGCCCAAACCCTTTGTCCAATTCGGACTGGGCTTGGGAGGCGCGCGCCACCTCCCCGGCTGCTGCCTCTCCTTCCCACTAAGGCCGTTAAGGCCCAATACTTCTTTCCTGTATTCCCGTAACTCCCGGTACTCCGAAAAATACCCGAATCACTCGTAACCTTTCCGATGTCCGAATATAGTCGTCCAATATATCGATCTTTACGTCTCGACCATTTCGAGACTCCTCGTCATGGCCCCGATCTCATCCGGGACTCCGAACTACCTTCGGTACATCAAAACTCATAAACTCATAATATAACCGTCATCGAAACTTTAAGCGTGCGCACCCTACGGGTTCGAGAACAATGTAGACATGACGGAGACACGTCTCCGGTCAATAACCAATAGCGAAACCTGGATGCTCATATTGGCTCCCACATATTCTACGAAGATCTTTATCGGTCAAACCGCATAACAACATACGTTGTTCCCTTTGTCATCGGTATGTTACTTGCCCAAGATTCGATCATCGGTATCTCAATATCTAGCTCAATCCCGCTACCGGCAAGTCTCTTTACTCATTCCATAATACATCATCCCGCAACTAACTCATTAGTTACAATGCTTGCAAGGCTTATAGTTATGTGCATTACCGAGTGGGCCCAGAGATACCTCTCTGACAATCAGAGTGACAAATCCTAATCTCGAAATACGCCAACCCAACAAATACCTTTGGAGACACCTGTAGAGCACCTTTATAATCGCCCAGTTACATTGTGACGTTTGGTAGCACACAAAGTGTTCCTCCTGTAAACGGGAGTTGCATAATCTCATAGTCATAGGAACATGTATAAGTCATGAAGAAAGCAATAGCAACATACTAATCAATCGAGTGGTAAGCTAACGGAATGGGTCAATTCAATCACATCATTCTCCTAATGATGTGATCCCGTTAATCAAATGACAACTCATGTCTATGGTTAGGAAACATAACCATCTTCGATTAACGAGCTAGTCAAGTAGAGGCATACTAGTGACACTCTGTTTGTCTATGTATTCACACATGTATTATGTTTCCGGTTAATACATTTCTAGCATGAATAATAAACATTTATCATGATATAAGGAAATAAATAATAACTTTATTATTGCCTCTAGGGCATATTTCCTTCAGTCTCCCACTTGCACTAGAGTCAATAATCTAGTTCACATCGCCATGTGATTTAACATCAATAGTTCACATCTTTATGTGGTTAACACCCATAGTTCACATCGACATGTGACCAACACCCAAAGGTTTTACTAAGTCAGTAATCTAGTTCACATTGCTATGTGATTAACACTCAAAGAGTACTAAGGTGTGATTAACATCGCAACGCTTCACAGGCATTCGCCTTCTTCATAGGCACCGGGCCTTTTCCAAAACGCAACGCTTCAAAGGCATTCGCCTTCTTCACAGGCACCGGGCCTTTTCCAAAACGCAACGCTTCACAGGCATTCGCCTTCTTCAAAGGAACCGGGCCTTTTCCAAAACGCAACGCTTCACAGGCATTCGCCTTCTTCACAGGCACCGGGCCTTTTCCAAAACGCAACGCTTCACAGGCATTCGCCTTCTTCACAGGCTCTGGGCCTTTTTAGGGGTACCTAGGTGCATCCTATGACAAGCGACGGTCAGCCGTTGGTTGCTTTGGAGGGGTGACGAGGCACTGAAGGCCTGACGAGGTGGCACCGTGCGGGGCTGCCGTGGCCAGAGCTCAGCCATTCAGGTTTGTCGGCGTTGCAGGGACAGACCCATGAGCAAGAGTCGTGCCGTTGGGGAGCAGCTCCATCAGTTGGTGTTAGTCAAGCGGGCAACTAGGTCAAGCACGTTAATCACGAAGGAGCAAGTTCATTTAGATAGGTGCGGGGAAGGCATACGTCGCTGGATCTGGCCCGAGCGACTTGGGGATGATGCAGCCCGAGGGGCGCCCCCGATAAGGTAAGCTAGGAACATGAAGTAAAAGGGATACACGCCGCAGGGACGGACTCACGCGGCCTGGGAATGATGCAGCCCTGTGGGGCGCTCCCAGCTAAAAATGAAACTTGAAGGATGTCACCTGGTAACGTTGAAGACGAAGGGATGCTGAAGTAGCAAACGTCGTGGGCTACGGAAGGCTATCCTCACGAGCCCCCAGGCCCAGGAGCCTTGGGAGGCTCCGGAGGCGCTGGTGGCTCCTCGCCGACCATCTCCATCTCCGCCAGGACTGCGGAACGCATGGCCTCTTGAGCCTCCAGGATGCTCCCCATGAGGCGCTGGCGCGTGGCGTCCGCGTTCGGCACGCCGTAGGGCATGCGAATGTAGCTGTGGGGTGGACCTTCGCAGCGCTCCGCGCGTGAGGGCCAAAATTGCTCCTGAGAGGCGGCTCGGTTGAGCCCCGATATGTCAATGCAGACGCGCAGCCCACCATCCTCGCCTGTATGGGGAGCTACGGTGGGTAAGCGGCGGCTGCCACTCATGACTCTTGACTCCTGCAGCTCCTGAATGATTTGGCTGACGAACTCCCGAGGGTTTGGCCCTCCTTGCCTCGCTCCTTCCTGAGGGAAACATGCTTTTAAACACACCTCCAAATGGTGCCCAAATGCCTCCCTCGTGACCCTAGCAAGGTCGATGGCCCTCCAGGAGAGAGCCCCCGAGCCTTGATTGAGGAGGGCGCCGGGCGCGCCTTCCTATGCGACAGAAGGGGGTGCCCCCTGAACAGGCACGGACCCTGAGGGGCCTACCTCCCGAGGGGTCGAGCCTGCTGATGTCTTCTTCTTCTTGGGAGCAGTCTCGGGGAGCCTCCCGCTCCTGCGATCTGGGTCTCCAAGTGACGCGGCTTGAAAAGCTCGCTCCAGGGAGCACACTGCGTCTCTCTCTTCACAAGGCACCGTGATGACTCCGCCGCTTCCTGGCATTTTGAGGACGTTGTAGCCGTGATGAGTCACGGCCATGAACTTGGCCAGAGCTGGGTACCCGAGGATGGCATTGTATGGCAGACGAATCTGGGCGACATCGAAGTCGATGAGCTCGGCGCGGTAGTTTTCGCACGCCCCGAAGGTGACGGGGAGGCGGACTTTCCCAATCGGAACTGTGGAGCCATCGGTGACTCCGGAGAAAGGCTTAGTTGGCTGAAGCTGATTGTAAGGCACTTGGAGATTGTTGAATGTCTCTACGGACAGGACATTGAGCCCTGCTCCGCTATCGATGAGGGTCCTGGTGACTTGCACGTTGCTGATGATTGGGGAACAAAGCGTCGGGAGGACTTCGGCTGTGGCCGCGCACTTGAGCTGATCTGCTGAGCCGAACGTGATGGCGCCGCGACCACTGAGAGGGCGTAGAGCCGAGCTTGGGGAGGACTGCATTCACTTCGCGGGCGAACTGCTAGAAGATGCGTTGAGAGGCTGGGGCTTGAGCTCCGCCCAGGATGCAAGCGATCGCGCGCGGCTCCTGGAAGCCGCCAGCCCCCTCGTCCTGATGATGGTCCTCATTTCTCCTTGGCTGCTGCGGTAGTGGAGGGAGGCCTGCGTTTCCTTGCGGGCGATCCTCGCGAGGCTGATCCCTCCAGCCTCCCTCACGAGGCTGGTCCTGCCAATGATCCTCGCGAGGTCGGTCACGCCACCCTTGGCGAGGGCCACGGTCTTCCCAGCGTCTTGCGTTTCTTCCTCGTCCTCGGCCGTAGCCTCGATCGTCGCGGTCGGGGCGTTGACTGATTCTCCCTTCTCACACGGCTCAGCGCTCTTGACATTCGTTGGTGTTGTGGGTGTGGAGGTCGTCGTACACACAGTACCGACTGCCCTTGCAAGACTCGGGCTGATCTCTGCCTCGCTTGGTATCCGGTTCTGCCGCGAGCACGACAGCCCCCTTGCGCTTCACGTCCTTGGCCTTGGGCTTCTTCTCTTCTGGGTCTGCGACTGGCAGCTCGAGGAGGGAAAGGCGTCCTTCCTCAGCCCTGGCGCACTTGGTCGCCAAGTTGAACAACTGCAAGGATGTGCATAGATCTTCATGCATTGCCAGCTCCTCCTTCATCTTGACGTCACGCACACCGTCGGAGAAGGCTGAGATGATGGCCTCCTCGATCACCTTGGGAATCTTGAGGCGTGCGTTGTTGAAGCACTGGATGTACTTCTGCAGGGTCTCCCCTAGCTGCTGCTTGATGCGGCGCATGTCGCTCACGGCAGGAGGCCGGTCACGAGTGCCTTGGAAGTTGGCGATGAAGTGGGTGCGCATCTCGTCCCAGGAGGAGATCGTGCCAGGAGCCAGGTGCGAGCTCCGTCCTTGAGTGCCATGGGAAACTGTCGGATTTCAGATTCCGGCAGACCCTCTAGGTTCGAACACTGGGGTGCGCGCGGAGATCTCGCCCTCTACTTACCTGCACCTCGTCGCCTCGCTAGGATCTAAACTATGAAAGGAACAACACAAGAGACACAGGGTTTATACTGGTTCGTGCCACCATTGTGGTGTAACACCCAACTCCAGTGTGTGGTGTGGTGGATTGCCTCTTGGGCCGATGATGAACAATACAAGGAAGAAGAGCCTCACGAGGGTCTGTTCTTGGCTGGTGCAATGAACTGCTAGGGGGAGTTCAGTCGCTCTCTCTCTGCTGATTCAAGATGCCTCTTGCTCTGTCTGGATTCCGGATTGAGCTGCCTCTACCCTGGGGGTGGCTAGTCCTATTTATAGGCAAGGGCCATGGGCCTCTTCCCAAATATTGAGCGGGAAGGGCGCCAACAATTGGCCATTTTGAAGGGGAACATCTATGTCGGGGAGGCTGATCGGACCCACGAACACCTATGGGACCGGCGGACCGAGCCCCTTTCGGTTCGATGGGGGACGGAGGTCGCCGAAGAGCAGATCGAGGCGGCACACGAGCAGTTACCCAGCTTCGAGCTCTCCGGAGAGATAATACTCCTCTGCTGCTTGTCCGATTGTATTGTGTTCTTGCTAGGGGCGCCGAGAGCTACAAGACCTAGCTTGAGTGTTCTCTGGTTTGAATGAACCGAACCTCCTCTCGCTTGCATGGGCCTCCTTTTATAAGCTAAAGGGTCACCGACGGTGGCAACGTGAACAAGGGCAAAAAGGGAAAATGAGTTGCGGTTGGTACAACTACTTGTACAATGTATCATACCTAACCACGACGGCGGGGACAAAAGCATTAAATGCCCGTCTAAGTCGACTAAGCAAAGGCAAAAGGACCGTCGGGGGCGCCACGCTTACACGATGGCCATCTTGTCGTGCCGCTTACCACAGCGCTCCGCTGGTCGCTGGCGTCTTGCCACGCAGCTACCGAAAGGTCCCATGGCGACATGTTGGTGGATGTGCTGGAGCGGAGGAAAAGAGTGGTAGCCTACCGCGACAAGCGGCTTGCCGCAGTTGTTGCCTTGTCGCACCTGGAAGCTTGTCGCTCACCGGGCCTTCCCGGCAAGCTCCTCTTGCCGGGGCCTTGTTTTCTAGGAGCCTTGAGTGGCCTTCCCGGCAAGCTCCTCTTGCCGGGGCCTTGTTTTCTAGGAGCCTTGAGTGGCCTTCCCGGCAAGCTCCTCTTGCCGGGGCCTTGTCTCCTTGGCTTAAATACTTTGTTCTTGAATGGCTCCAAAGGAACCACGGAGGACCTTGGCGGTCACCTGGCAAGCCTTGCCGCAGTGCTGCGATCGCCCGTGCGAGTTCGGGATACTAGGGTACCCTACTCTAGTTCACCGACAGAGCCCCGGCTGGGCCACACACGATGCCGAGCGCTGTTGGGCCAGGCCCAAAACAGTCACGGCACACGCGCCTTGGTTACGCCATAACTCACTCCGGTCCCACCACGCCCTCCACGAACGGCACACATCGATCGTGGCATCGTGGGAGAGATCATGGGGGGTTTCTCTATTCAGAAAAGCGGGCGTCTGCTCCCCCTCTTTATAAGCAGGGAAGCAGGGCAGTTAAGCCCACCTCGCCATTTGCTGTCAATCGAAAAAACCACCGCTCCCCCTTCTTCCCAAGTCTGAAGAGAGCAGCGCTCCGCCCCCCAATGCCACCAGTACCACCAACGCCGTCGGTCTCCCCCACCGCCTCCACCATGGCTCCGAAAGCCGACAAGGGGAAGGGCGTGAAGTCGGCCGAGGCGCAGCGGCTCACGGCGCTGCGAAAGGAGCGGGCCATCTTCCCCCTAGCTCGCCACAAGGGAGCTGAGGGAGAACTACTACCTCTTCTGGTCGACGGAGGCGCAGAAGATCCGCATCCACGAAGGTACTCCCGACCGCTGCTTCGAACTAGCCCCAACTGGGTACCCTTTCTTCGCACTGTTCTTCTATTGCGGGCTCTGCCCGCCCTTCTCTGAATTTTTCTGCGATATCATGAACACCTACGGGTTCCGCCTCCTTGACTTCACCCCCAATGTTGTCCTGACCATGGCAGTTTTCACACATCTTTGCGAAAACTTTGTCGGAGTCCACCCAAACGTAGCCCTTTTCCGCCACTTCTTCATGCCTCGAGTTGAGAGAGGAGAGCCCCTTGCCGGAGGAATCGCTTGGATCTCAAGGATCGGCAAGAAAGAAGCTTATCTGGGAGGAGAGCTCCGCAGCAAGTGGGAAGAGTGGAGGGCAGATTGGTGTTGGATTGTAGAGGAGAACCCGTAGCCTTTTACCGCCCAGCGCCAAACCCCAATAGTGCGCGGCAACCATTGGAGCAACTTGGCGCCGGAAGATGCTAGATTGAAGATTGCCATCACCCGGATCCTGCGCCTCAGGCTTGCCGGACTCACTGTAGGCGCTGTTGGCGCAGATTTCCTTCACCGCCGCATCGCCCCCTTGGAGGAGAGGAGGAGACCTGCTTGGGAGTTCCAGAATGCGGCGGATATCATGAGGCTGCGCCCGGGCCTCAACTTCAATTTCACCGTCTTGGAGTTGGATGCGATGCTCCTGGAGCTGTTCAAGCATGACCCTGATCATCCCGAATGGCTCAGGTTGCTGAGGGGAGTCGTTCCATTGTGCAACAATTCCTCGCTCGACCGCATCCGTGCAATGATGCCGTTGTGCGACTCGCATGGAATTGTTCCAACCTGGCAAGAGCTGCAGATGGCGTCGTCGGGTGTTCTTCGACAGCTTGGAAGAAGTGCCGATCCGCCCGATGAGCGAAGGGCCTCACCGCGACACCATCGGCGACTTAGATGCAGCGACGCCACCAGCCGGAAGAGGCGGCAGATCGCCGCACGGGCGAATCGGGTTCACCGTGGAGGCGGCAGGCAGCAGAGGCGGCAAGCCTTGTCGAGCGAGGAGTTTGCGGCGAGGAGGAGCTTGCGAACCTGAAGCCGAGTCGAACGAGCCACGAGGGCGCCTCTTCCCACCATCTAGCAGCTTGCATGGAGCGGAGCCCCAGCTCCACCAAGAAAGCGCTCCGCAAGGCTGAGACAAGCGGGCGGCAGACGGGCCCATAGCCGCCCGCGCCACATGACGCGCTCCACCGCAACAAGCATTGTTGCAGCAGGAGCACCTCACGCCGCTGCGGCAATCAAGGGCCCTCCCAGCCACGCTGCTACTCACTTGGCGGTCAAGGGAACCCACTCCTTCGCCTCGTCGCAAGCAGTAGCAGCAGGCAATTGATCTCTCCGCTCAGCTCCGACGAGGAAGATGAAGAGTAAGCTTCATGTTGTACTTGTAGTTCTTCAATTTTGTTGCTTTGTCTTGTATCTGATTTGCTTCATTCTCGAACTCTTTCCTTTTCAGACGCTGGCTCGTAGAGCGTCGAAGAGAGCCAAGACCCGGTGGTTGTCATCGAGGATGATCCCCCAGCAGCGAGGAGGCGCGTCAAGACCACCTTGCGGATCGGCAACTCTTCCTCAAAGCAGCCCCCAGCACAGCCCCCAGCGTAAGTATACGGTTTTACTTTTTGCCGTGGAGCGTACATGGGTGCTCTTTCTTTGCTGATATCTGACTGTTGGTTTGTGTAGGAGCAGAGCAGCCCCACCAGAGTGCCCTAAGCCGCCCCCGGCGTGCCATCTGCGTCCGACTACACCGCCAAGGGCGATCCCCGGCAGGGGGCGTTCTCCGGCAAGGGAGGCTTCTCCAAAGAAGGGATAGCGCCAACGACCCTCCGTTGTTGAGACCGCGGCTGCAGATCCCATCGCAGTAATCCTCTTGCTGAAAACTTCCTTGCGTTCTCTTCTTCGATTTTCTTTTGAACATTTGCTTGACTGTTCCTTCTTTTTTCTGGTCGTCGATCCATCCGCCGCAGAGCCGATAGAGACCGAGGTCGCGGCGAGGACGACGTCTTGTAACTTATCTTGACGACGCCGCCGCTTATTGAGGAAGGGCTGGCGCCGATGAGTCCGCCCGGCGAGGAGGCCGCCAAGGCTGCTGCCGCAGAGGCTGGCGAGGTCTGCGATCGACCGACGGCCACGAGGCCGCAGGAGCGCCAGCGCTACACCGACCGCCGATCCTCCGCCATCGCTGCAGCGCCAGCTCGAAGAGCCTCGCCCCTGACGCCTATCAAGGCCGGGCGACGGCGTCTTCATCAAGCTCCCCCGCATCGAGCTCCAGGCGCCCGGTCGAAGGAGAGACCTTTGACGAAGAGCTGCTCGCCTCCTGGCTGAGGCTGGTCGACGCGCCAAGCAAAGCAGCAGCCGCGAAGTCCGAGGAGGAGCAGTTGCGGAAGCTGCTGCCGCTCTACCGCACCCGACAAGCCAAGTTGGAATCCGGGAAGCGCTTATCGCGAAGGCGGAGCAGATATAGAGAACGCGGAGGAGCTCCGGGCATCAATCAGGAAGCTCTCCGGCCTTGGCAGAGGAGCGGAGCAAATCGTCAAAGCGCAAGAAAGCCTTCATCCTCGAGAAGGCTGAGGTTGAAGAGAAACAATGGCTTGCCGTCGAGAGACTGTCTCTGCAAGAAGAAGGCGAGCTGGCGCGCGGAAGATCAACCTTGACAGCCATGAGGAGGAGCTTGTCAGCGAAAAACATTTGGCGGAGCCCTCAAGGAAGCAAAGGACGCCATGCAGCTGCCGAGGCCGCCAAGAAGGAGTTGGAGACGAAGGTGACGAGCTGGAGGCCACCAAGAAGGACGGTGAAGAGCTTGCTGCACTCAAGCATGAGCGAGAGAAGGACGCCTACACTCTTGGCGAGCTGCAGGGCTGCCTCGCCGAGAGGAGCAAGGAGCTCAAGCGCAGCCAAGGACTCCAAAGCAGATCTCGAAGTTGAAGCTGACCACCTTGACTCGAGACGCTGAAGGCGCCAGGAGCGGGAGGTGGCCTTGTTGGAGAAGATCAAAACCGACGAGGCGCTGCCGGCGAAGTCTTGTGCCGCCAGAACACCTTCAGAGAGAATGTGGAGCACTAGACCGAGGGTCTCGTGAACGCTGCCGCCGCCATCGACAGGAGCCACGGAGCCGGGATGGTGGATCTTGGATATTCTCCGATGAGCACCTCCAACCCAGCGCCAAGCTCAGCTTGTTCTTCAAGGGCGTGGTGACGGCTCTCCAACGACCCGGGAAGAGATTCCAAAGCAGCTGGCCAAGGAGTCGAGCCTGATCTGCGCGAGCTCTCTGGAAGGTGCCGATGAAGGTGGCCTTCCGCAATCCAGGCTCAACCTCACCGCGGCCCTCAAGTCCTTGCCACGGATGTGATGTGGAGGCGCCAAGACCCTTGTCGCACCCATTGTGGACAGGGTGAGCGGGATCAAGAGGGTTGATGGCCGCGTAGATTAGGCCGCCCATTTTATCTTTTCCTTGTCGCTGCTGGTCATGTTAGGAGAACAATCTATTAGAGCTGCGCCAAGCTATTTTGTAATATAACTCTATCTCGGGCAATGATTGCTATGTTATTTCCTTTACTTGATTCCTTCCTTTGTATGTTTTTGCCCTACGCTTTTAGGGAACTTGTTGGCGCAGGCACCTTTGTCATGAAGCGCCGAAAAGCGAACGTCAAGAGTCTGTTGGCGGTGCCGCTCCGACAAGCAACCTTGTCGCAACTAGTTGCAGCTCACTTGTTGTTGAGCGGACTCAAAAAAGTAAGGGCGCAACTAGCTACGAGTTGGTTCCTCCGCGACAGGTTTTCCATACAAAGTACGGTCGCTCGAGGAAGATAACTTAAAATTTAAAACTGATTGCTCAAACTTTGGCAACTTAGCTTTTCCGTTGCTTGCTTCCGGTAAGGCGAATTTCCTCGAGCGACGCTTGGTCCGCACCATTATCTTCTCCTTCCCCTCGCTAACTTGTGTGCGAGGGAACCTTCCTTTCTTTAAGAAAGAGAAAGAAGAGAAAATAAAGTCATGGAGCCTTGCGGCTCGTTATTGCTTACCGGGTGTAGGTGCTGCACAAGGTGTCAGATAAAACATGCAATAAAATGATGAAAGCATGAAATTGACAAGTTGTGCGAAACACATGAGCTTTACTTATGCACGGGATCTGCGCCCAGCTTTGTACAAAGGATTACATGCAACATCGGCAAGACTTGTACAAAAGGTGATTGCCGGAACAGGTTCCGGCAACCGCGCCCTACGGGTGAAACTTACGAAGATGCTCAATATTCCAGGAGTTGCTCACAGGAATGCCATCTTCGGTCTCAAGGCGGACAGTGCCAGGCCTAGTGACTCGTCTCACCTGGTAAGGGCCTTCCCACTTCGGCGTCAACTTGTTGGAATTCTTGGCGGACTGAACGCGCCGAAGAAAAAGGTCGCCTTCCTCGAGACTTCTGGCATTAACTTTGCGGCTATGGTAGCGGTGCAAAGCTTGCTGGTATCGAGCAGCTCGTACAGCAGCCTGAAGACGGTCCTCCTCAAGGAGCAACGCATCATCTTGTCGCGGCTGCTCTTGCTCAAGCTCATCTTAAGCGAGCACTCGAGGTGACCCGAATACGAGTTCCGTGGGGAGGACTGCCTCGCTCCATAGACTAGAGCGAAGGTGTCCGCCGCTGGCTCGATTTGGCGTCGTTCCGATCGACCAAAGAACCACCGCAACTCGTCAATCCAGTTTCTTCCGCGACTTGTGCAGCCTGTCGAAAGTTCTGGTCTTGAGCCCACGCAGCACTTCAAGATTTGCCCTCTCCGCTTGACCGCTACTTTCTGATGAGCAATGTAAAGCGCACCATGGCGCCAAGATCTTGGACGACAGCATGAAGGTGCGGCTTGTGAATTGTTTACCGTTATTTGTGATGATCCCGTTAGGAATCCCAAATGGCAAACAATCGACCAAGAACTTGATCGCGATGCGGTTGTCACCTTCCTCATCGCTTCCACTTCCGCCACTTTGTGAACTTGTCGATTGCAACGCATAAGTACTCAAAGCCCCGACAGCTCTGGGAAGGGGCGAGATGTCGAACCCCTGCATCAAAATGGCCGTGATAAAGGGATCGCCCGAGAGCTTGAGCTGGCTGGTGTATTCGCTTGGAATGGAATCGCACGCTTCACACTTGGTTACTTGTGCAGTTGCATCCCGGAGGGTCTGTCGGCCAAAAGAAACCTTTGCCGGAAAGCTTTGTCGGCAGTGTTTTGCGCAATGTGGTGACCACATATGCCTCCGTATCTCTCGCCAACAGCTTCGCCCATCTTCCCGTGGATACACTTCAATTTCACACCGTTGAGTCTTCTTCTGCATGCAGTGTTGTCGACAAACCGGTACATACTTGACTGCCGGGCTACTTTTTCGCTTCTTCTTGCTCTTCGAAGTTCTCCGTCTCAAGGAAATGGACAATCTGCATGCGCCCATGTTGGAGCTATGCTCGACAACAAGGACTAAAGGCACATCTCTGCTGCAAGGAACATCCGCTTCTCGGCAAGAACCTGCGGCTCACCGAGCTTGATGTTCCCCGGCAAGCTTGCCGGAGCAAAACTTGTCGGGAGTGTCTACTTCAACGAAACAAACCCTATGGCTTGTCGGAGCAGACTACTCCTCAGCGCTCTTGGTGTTGATCTTGGGGACCTTCTTGGCGGCGGCTTCAAGAAGCTCTGCCGGAAAATAGTCACCAAAAAGCAACTTCCTCTTCTTGTTCTGTCCAGTTGATGGCGTCATAGTCGGTTGAGTCAGCTTGAGCACAAAGATCCCTGGTTCCACAGGTAACTTGAGTGCGGCGCACTTTGACAAGCCATCGGCAATGTCTTTCTGAGCCCATGGAAAATACGCCATCTGTAGGCCGTCAAAGTGCTCTTCTAGCTTCCTCACTTCATCAACATAGGCTTCCATCAACGGACTCTGATAATCTTTGTTCACTTGGCGGACGACAAGCTATGAGTCACCCCTGACAATGAGCTTCTTGATCACAAGGTCTACTGCGATCCTGAGACCGGCAAGCAAACCTTCATACTCTGTAGTATTGTTTGTTCATTGCTCCTTGGGAAAGTGCATTTGGACTATGTACTTGAGGTGCTCTCCGGGTGCGATAAGCAGCATGCAAAGATCGGGCGCTTTGCAGCGAGAAGGCACCATCAAAGTACATCAGCCACTCTTTGCTTGCTTCCTTGACGGGATGCTCATTTCTGAATTTCTTCATCTTGCATTGGCGCCCATTCTGCTATGAACTCTGCCAATGCTCTACTTTGGATAGTTGAAGTGCTTTCAAACTTGAGGCCAAAGCTTGACAGCCCAAAGGCCCACTCGACAATCTTGCCTGCTTCTTCGGATTTTGCAAGATCCTCTTCAGCGAAAGCGAGTGACGATCGTGATGTCATGTGCTTGAAAGTAATGGCGCAGCTTTCTCGAGGCCATGAGGAGGCCAAAAGCAATTTCTGCACACCGTAGTACCTTGACCTAGCCCCCGCAGAAGGGAACCGACAAAATAAACTGGCGCTGCACCATCCTTTTCTCAGATCTTCTCACACGCTGCAAGCAGATCCATCTTTGTCGGGACCAGAGCTTGCCGGTAAAGTTCCTTGCTTGTCATGGATGTCCCTGCCGTGGTTGCCGGCTCATCATCCGCCTCCCTCTCCGCTACTTAACGCAGCACTAACCACTTGATTGGTTGCCGCTATATATAGCAAAGAACTTCTCTTGTGGCTTAGGTGCGATAAGTGTTGGAGTGGAGGACAGGTATCTTTAAGTCTCTGCAGCGCAGCCTCCGCTTCTAGAGTCCATTTCATTGACCTGCCTTTTTCAATATTTTGAAAATGGCGTAGGCTACCAGCAGACTTAGAGATAAACCTCGCCGAGAGCAGCTACGCGAACCGCAAGTCTTCGTGACATCCTTGACGCGCTTTGGTGCTTCAATCTGCTCAATGGCCTTGATCTTGTCGGGATTGGCTTCAATTCCCGCTGAGACATTTAAGAACCCGAGAAGCTTGCCGGAGGGGACTCCAAACACACACTTCTCGGGTTGAGCTTGAGGTTGATCTTGCAGATTTGCAAAGGTTTCATCCAAATCTTGAATCGAGTCGCTTTGTCCTTGCTCTTGACCACTATGTCATCCATGTAGGCTTCCACATTTCGTGGATTTGTGACTCAAAAGCGCCATGGACTACTCTTGCAAATGTTGAACCAGCATTCTTTAAACCGAAGGCATCCGTATGAAACAGTATGTGCCACATGGGGTGATGAATGCGGTTTTCCTCATCCTCTTCTCGCCATGAAGATCTAATGGTACCTGAGTATGCATCAAGAAATGAAAGCAAATCACATCCGCCGTGGAGTCAACAATCGATCGATGCGCGGCAAGGAAATGGGTCTTTGGGACAAGCTTTATTAACATCGGTAAAGTCGATACAAAGCCTCCATTTTCCGCTTTGCCTTTACGCACGACTACAGTGATTGGCCAACCACGAGGATGGAGCACCTCCGACAAGGCCTGCTGCTTCCAATTTCTTGATCTCTTCTGCGATGAATTCTTGGCGCTCCACTGCTTGCTTTCTGACTTTCTGCTTGACGGGCCGCGTGTGAGGACAGACGGCAAGATGGTGCTCAATTACTTTCCTGGGAACACCGGGGATGTCAGACGGTTGCCACGCAAACACGTCGACGTTTCGCCCGCAGGAAAGCAACGAGCGCGCCTTCCTATTTAGGGTCGAGAGTGGCACCGATGGTGAAGGTACCACCAGCTGCCGCCCTCCTTGGCGACACCTTCTTGGTCTTTGGTGGAGCTGCCATCGCCTTCTTGCACTTGCCGGTGGAGCTCGATGGTGCGCCCTCGACGGTAGCGCAGCACCAAGAGGTGCGCTTGCCGGAGTGGGCATCGAGCTCTTGCCGGACTTGGTCTTCTTCTTCCCCCGGAGCTTCAGCGCAAGTGACTTGTGATCTGCTCATGCGGCTGCCGCTTCCCGGTAGATCTTGTCGGCGCGGATAAGAGCATCCTTCTTGTCGCCAGGGACAGAGATGACACTTATTGGGCCTGGCATCTTCAACAAGTTGTATGCATAGTGAGTGGCTGCCATGAACTTGGCGAGTGCTGGGCGGCCAAGTATCCCATTGTAAGGCAATGGAAAATCAGCAACATCAAAAGTGACCCTCTCAGTCCTGAAGTTCAACTCGCTGCCAAACGTCATCGGCAACGTGATCTTTCCCTTCGGCTTGCTCCTTCCCGGATTGATTCCTTGGAATGTGCCGGTCTCTTCGAGCTCGCTGTCAGGGATTTGGAGTTTCTGGAGCACCGCTGAGGAGATCAGGTTTAAGCCGGCCCCGCCGTCAACTAGCATCTTGGTGACCTTGAGGTTGCGGATAGTTGGTGAAACCAACATCGGCAAGCACCCGACCGCTGTTATGCGATCAGGGTGGTCCTCAATATCAAAGATGATAGGCGTCTTGACCATTTCGAGGCTTGCGGACTTGATGGATGGTTCACGCCGCATTGACTTCCCGTGATCTACCGCTTGAGTTGGCGGTGTGAAGTATGCGAGATGCACCACCGCCAATGCACAGGACCTCTCGTGGCTTTACTCGAACTCCCGCCATCGGTCCATCATCATCCATGTCTTCATCGTCGCCGCCATCTTCATCCTTGTCGCGCCGCGAGGAGGTCTGCCTCCTTGCCGCTGCTTGGCCTTGCACAAGGCCCTCCCCCCGCCGGGGCGCTTCTTGCTAGGTCCTCCAAAGACCTTCCCGAGCCTTCTCCTTGTCTCGCCGCCATATTCAGCCTTCTGCTGTTCAACAAGCTGCTCGACCTTCTTGCAGCTCTGGAGGTCATGGCCCTTGGTGCGGTGGATCTTGCAGTACTGTTTGTTGGCGCTGTCATGCTTGTCGGCGACAGCCACAGCCTGGCAGTTGGTGTCCGCGGCAACCTCCTTGCCGGAGCTACCACTTTTCGCTTTCTTGGCGCCACCTCCGTTGCCGGACTGCTCGACAACTAGCACATCTCTGCCTTTCTTCTTTCTGTTGCTCCGCCGCCGGCTTTTCTTTGCCGGGGCAGCCCCTTCACTATCAGATCCTACTTCCTCCATATTCTCTCCGGGGAGTCTCCTCCCTTCTTCAAAGACGCACACTTCTCGCCAGGCATATAGCTCATCGACGCCCTTGATCTTGTACATCGCCATCTCCTCCAAGCATCCCGCGGTTCCGCGACGCTCGATGGAATGCGCTGATTACCGCGCAGGGTGGACATTTGGGATGTTGTGCCGTACACGGCTGAATCTCCGAATGAACTTGCGCAGGGCTCTCCTTCCTTCGGCGAAGCAGATGAAGGTCGCCTTCTTGGCCATGGGGCTTGTGGTCACCGTGAAGGCGCCGACAAACTGATGGCATAGATCCGCCCAAGAGGATATGGAATTGTCCGCAAGTGCATGAGCCAAGATCTGACATTGGGCTTGAGTACCGCCGGGAAGTAGTTGGCCGTAATCTTGTTGTCTCGCCCCGTAGCTTGCACCGCAATGGTGTAGATGCCGAGGAACTCCGACGGATGCGCCTTGCCGCCGCATTTCTCTCGTACATCCGCTTGAAATTCTTCTTGCTAGGCCATCGGACTTGCCGCAGCTCACGAAAGTGAACGCAGGGCAACCTACCGTATCGAAAGTCGCCGTTCTCTCGGCGTAATGCATATCGACAGAGGGCCCAGCCGCTGGTCGGATTGACGCCGCTTCTTCTTCGCGCCGATGCGAAGTTCGAAGCGCCTTTCTTGTTGTCGTCAGGAAGAACTTGGCGCTGATCGCGACGAGCTCAGATCCGATGACGCGGTGGAGTCGCTGCCGAGGTGGATCCGACGAGTCGGCGATCTTGGCCTTCGGGTGGAGAGTGCATGGTGGTTGCACCCCACAGGTTTTGTCGCCACCGCTCGTGTTGGCAGTCTTGCCGCAGCGGCGTACTTAGTTGCCGCGAGTGTCGCTGCTGGCAAAGCCGATGAGACTCTCAATGGTGGCTCTCCATTCATCGACCTTGTCGGCCGCTGAGGGTAATCTAGAGCAGCTTGAGCTCGCCAAAGCTTCGCTGAGTGGTGGGTGGCAAGGGCGAACGGCGCGAGGAGCGGATATGCTCGGACTTCTAACTATGTTAGAAGGAGCAGATCCCGCCCAGCGATCGTGTCTCACTCGCTGCCAAGATGTTGGCGCAAGCTGGTCTTGAGGGCCTCGATCCACTAGCTCGATCTTGATCCAACGAGCGATGGTACTATGAATACCATGACGCTGCCGGTCCCGCTGCCTCCCGAGATGGGCGCGGCGCGTACGGACGCCGAGGTCTGCGCTGCCTTGTCATTGGACTTGGCAGCATCATGAGCTCCCTCGCCGGCGCCGCTTCTTCCACAGGTTTCACCCCACCACCCATTTGCTCCGGTGGTGGTGGATCGACGTGACGGCTCCGCTGCCGACGGCCTTCTTCTTTCTTCTATGGCATTCACAGCCTCGACGCCTTTACCGGGCGCGCCAAAGATGTCGGGAGGTTGATCGACCCATTTAACACCTATGGGACCGGCGGACCGAGCCCCTTCGCTCGGTGGGGACGGAGGTCGACGAAGAGTAGATCGAGGCGGCACACAGCAGTTTACCCAGCTTCGAGCTCTCCGGAGATAATACTCCTACCGCTGCTTGTCCGATTGTATTGTGTTCTTGCTAGGGAGCGCCAGAGCTACAAGACCTAGCTTGAGTGTTCTCTGGTTTCGAATGAACTGAACCTCCCCACGCTATGCATGGGCCTCCTTTTATATGCTAAAGGGTCACCGACAGGTGGCAACGTAGACAAGGGAAAAAAGGGGAAATGAGTTGCGGTTGGTACAACTACTTGTACAGTGTATCATACCTAACCATGACGGCAGGGGACAAAAGAATTAAATGCCCGTCTAAGTCGACTAAATAGTGCAGAAAGGGACCGTCAGGGACGCCACCGCTTTCCACGATGGCCATCTTGTCAGCGCCGCTTACCACCGCGCTCCGCTGGCCGCACAATGTCTTGCCACGCTACCGAAAGGTCCCATGGCGACACATTGGTGGATGTGCTGGAGCGGAGGAAAAGAGTGAGTCAGTCGCGCAAGCGCCTTGTCACGGTTGTTGCCTTGTCGCATCCTAAGCTTGTTGCTCATCAGCCTTCCCGGCAAGCTCCTCTTGCCGGGCCTTGTTTTCTAGGTGCCTTGAGGCCTTCCCGGCAAGCTCCTCTTGCCGGGCCTTGTCTCCTTGGCTTAAATACTTTGTTCTTGAATGGCTCCAAAGGAACCACGGAGGACCTTGGCGGTCACCGGCAAGCCTTGCCATGGGTGTCAGGATCGCCAGTGCACTAGTTCGGGATACTAGGGTACCCCTACTCTAGTACACCGACAATCTAGTACACTTACCCTGAATAAAGTTGGTCCTCTCCTGTCAAAGGCTCTGGTGGTAACCCCGACTTGGGCTCCACGGTGACCTCCTTCCTGCCGTTGCGACGGTCTTTGTCTTGTTGCACCAAAGCGGATGCCTTTGCTTGATGCTATCACCTGCGCTTGCCCCTTTGCACCAAAGAGGAAAGGAGGACACTGCTGGCTGGCGCCTCACCGCGACCTTGGTCGTCATGGCTTGCGCCATGGGCACCTCGTGAGGTACCCCGCCTTGATCTCTCCGCCTCCTCATGAGCCAGCCGACGAGGTCGTGGCTCGAGGAAGCTTCTCTCGTCCGCCTCATGAGGCTTGGCCCTCGCGAGGGTCTTGAGCTTGTGCCGATGAAGATGGGCCGGGCTGGGCCACCCTTGAGCCACGCCTGCAGGCCGCAGGCAGAAAGTTTGGAGACCCCATTTCCTGTAACACCGACAAGAGCCCCGGCCCAAGGCGCGCCTCGGACTTGGCTGAGCAGAAGCGAAGGGCAGTAGTGGCGCCATGGGCCCTACAAGCTCATGGCCTTGGGCTCAAGGTGGCGTTGATTGGACGGGCGCTTTAGCAACTGCATGAATCGTTAAAGGAGCGGCATCTGTCTAGGCTTTGCTTCCCTTGCCTCCTCTGGTCATTGCCCAGATCCCCTTTCTTTCGCCTTTCCTTCCTGCCTCTGAAATCTCCAGATCTACTTGGACCGCGTGCCCTAGCAAGACATGGTGCCTCGCCAGTCCCCGGCCGGAGCTTGGTACTCAGCCGCCTTGGACTCGCCGAACGTGTCGGAGAAGGGCCTTGCCCGGGTGCGCCGGATGGTGACGGCGCAAGGCATAGACGGGGCAGAGGTGCTCAAGGCCGGCTCCGCCCTTCCCGAGGTCCAAGGGAGCACCTTCTATCCGCTCTTCGTGAGCGCCATTGCTACCGGTCTGGTGCCTCCCTTTTCCGAGTTCTTCTTCTCTGTCCTCCGCCATTACAAACTGCAAGCTCTGCACCTCCACCCCAACTCTGTTCATCTTTCCGCGATCTTCGCCACTATTGTGAGGCTCATGTCGGGTGCAGCCCTCAAGGGCCTTGCTGCGCCACTACTTCTACCTCCAGACCTCATGCGTCCCATCTCCACAGGCGCAAGCTTTATCACAGATGGCACCTCCAGCGCCATCTCAAGCTCGGAAGAGGATTGAGGGCTTCAGGAGCAAGTGGGTTATGGCAGATGTCACGATCCACCCTCGCTGATCCTACCCATGGAGCACCCCACGACCTCCGACGATTGGTCTCGCTGCTGAACTCGTGGATCCCCGCCAAGCCGGTGCCGGAGAAGAAGAATGCGACCATGGTCGGGCAACATGGCGATGGCGGCTGACTGCAAGGCCGCCTCCCGAGGGAGTTCCTGAGCATCGTGTGGCCCCGCTTGCCACAAGACCGCTCGGCTGTGGAGGCCCCGCCCGAGCCCCGCAGTCTTGGCCGACGAAGATCTGGCCGCGGTCCTCCAATCTTTGGTCGGGGGAGACATGGCAAGGCTGGAGAGCGCTCCTATATCCCTGTTCCTTCGAGATGATTGGGAGCAGGTGGTGGAATCCAGGCCCGTCTTCAATGGGGACGGGCCCGTGCCCGCGGAGCTTCCCGAGGACCCGCCGGCCCTGGCGACGGTGAACGTGTCCTCCGAAGACTCCAGCGAGGAGGAGGAAGAAGAGGAGCGGGAAGAGGGGCCTGACTCCGAGGCGACCGACGAGGAGTCCAGAGCGCCCCTCCCCCGGCGCAGGTCCCGCGCACTCCGCCTCTTGCCGAGCGACGACGAGGATGGCAATGAGAGGGGCGGCGAGAGCTTGCCCCCGATCCCGAAGAAGGACAGGACTGGGCTGGTCCTCCGCGGGTCTGCCCCGGCTCCGAGGCGATCCGCGGACATGCCTCCTGCTCCTGGGCCTCTTGATGCTGATCCCTGCAGCCGGCTCCCGGGCTTCAAGTCTGGCCGGAGGTTGCTCGAGCTCGCGAGCGATGACCAGTAAGTGCTTGATTCTTGTTTTATTCCTTGCTTTGTCACTGAGGCTTGATATCTGTATCTCTTGGCTAGGTTGGCGCCTGCGGCGAAGAAGCTGAATTGAGCTCCTGAGGCTTTGTCTGGGGCAGCGCCTCTGCCCGCGAAAGAAGGTGACAGCAAGGCACGGGCCTCTCCTGCCCGGTCGTCCTCGCGAGGCCTGGCGGAGCTGGCTGGGGCGAGCTCAGCCCCCATGGCCCAAGCGACTCCTGAGGTATCCTTGTCTGATGCCACCGCCACAGCTGTTGGGGCGCAGCAGGTCCCACCTCTGGATACTGTGGTTACGCTGCCGTCCTCTCCTCCTACTCCACCAACTGCTATCTCTCTGACTCCTCCCACTGTCCTGGATCGTGCTGCCACTGAATTGGACCGGCTGCGGCAAGATCTTCCGGCGCCGACCTCGCCAGGCCGCAGGCGCTTGAGCTGGCCTCTGGCTGGATTCGCTCTGACACTTCGATTCGAGCGGCGCTGGTTCAGGCCTCGACGGCTTGCGACGAGGAGAAGCAGGTCGTCCTTGGGGTGAAGGCTGCTCGCGACGCTGCCTTGGGGGAGGTAGCCGATGTCCGAGGTCGCTGCAAGGCGCTGGAGAGCGAGCTGCAGGGCCTGCGTGACCAGCTTGCCAAGGAGGCCCGCATTCGCCAAGTGAAGGAGGAAGACATGAAGGCTCGCGAGGCGGCCATCAAGGACCGGGACGCCAAGCTTAACAAGCGCCGTGACCACCTGGGTGCGCTGGAGCAGGAGTTGGAGGCGAAGAAGGTCGAGCTGGACGGCAAGGCGCGAGTCCATGCTGAGGACCGCGAGGGCCTTCGCGGAGATGGAGGTGAAGGCTCGCCTCGCCGATGTCGCCACGACACGCGGCCTCGGAAAGCCCGGGCGGCCGGCACCAAGGACGGCCCCGCTGCTGCTTCCTTCCCGATCCGTGTCCTTGAAGATGTCACCTTGGCCTTGGCCCTACGCTGAGGCCGAGGCGCGTGTCCTGTCTTCTGCAGCGCTGATGCGTGTCCTTACCCACGTCTACCTTCGCGATCCCGACATCGACCTCGACAGCTCTGGCTGGAGCCCGTGAGCGGGCGAGCTTGCTAGCTGCCGCTGCCGAGGCCGGAAGGGTCGAGCGGAGGCTCTGGCGGCGGTTCGGCCTTCAAAGACCAAGCCGGGCGAGGCGCTGCTGGTCCCCGAGGTTCACGAGGTGACCCGGCTGCCGCTGGGCTCTATCGTCGACAAGTGACACTGTTGTGGCTCCTGTTTTGCTCTCAGCTCCTGCAACATGCATCATGCCTCGGGGAGGAGTTTAAATTTGCGTTTGGTGTTGTGACAACAGTTATGGACTGTAATATTTGCATTTAAATTCCTTGAGATTTGCGCTTTTCCTTCCTACTTGATTATGTTCTCGCCGCAGAGTCTGCCCCAAGATACCTTAGCCGCCGTTAGCCCCGACCGGAAACCAGGACAGGACCAAGGAGTGACGGGCTATGTGACAAGTTAGGCTCCTGAGTCGCGATGCTCAGGAGTCCCCCTTGGCGCACGAACAGCCAGTACGGAGTTGCGATGTGTGGGTGAATCTACTATTCTACGTCTGCAGAGCCCGGCCCCGCGGGTACCTCAACCGCTGTTAGCCTTTCGGAACTAAGGAGTGAGGAGCTACGTGACCAGTTAGGCTCCTGAGTCGCGATGCTCAGGAGTCCCCCTTGACGCTCAAACGGCCTTCGTACCTTGGCTCCGCCGGTGAGGGACGTCATGACGAACCAGGCCCAAGGGGCCTGGCTGGGTGGCGTGCGCTTGGGCGTGACTCCAGCATAGCCCTCGCTGCACTCCCGAGGGGAGGCGCTATGATGAGGCCGACACCCAGCCTGGGCTCCATGAGGTTGATGCGCCAGGCCACCCTCAGTTGTTTATCACCAGCGCGGAGCATAGCACTTCCGTATGTGTACGGGCATAGCCGCTCCTCGGAAGTGTCGTCAGCCAGCGCGGAGCATGGTGCTTCCTCTGGTGCGTGGGAGGGGGCTCCACTCCAGGAGGAGCCCCCGGGGCGTGTAGAACCCCGCCTTGACACGTGGCTGGCACGGTAGGGCCTGACGAGGTGTATCTGGGCACCCGTGATCCAGCGCGGGACTCACGAGGCCCTACCTCAAGGCGGGTTGCGCCTGGCACTGGGCCTTAACTTGTGGTGTGTTCCTGCAAATTTGGTTAGATGACGACGCTCTACGTCCTTGGGTCCCGGCCCTCGAGCGGGTCTCAGCCGTCGCTGGTATGCCAGGTCGCGATGCCGTGGACAAGGCCAGAGGGTGAGGGCTGGAGAGCCAGTAGGAGCCCATGAATCGAGATGCTTAGGTACCCCCCCCCCTTTAACGTGCAAGCAGCCAACATGAAGGAAGAAGGGGTGCCGTGAAGGAAATATGCCCTAGAGGCAATAATAATGTTATTATTTATTTCCTTATATCATGATAAATGTTTATTATTCATGCTAGAATTGTATTAACCGGAAACATAATACATGTGTGAATACATAAACCTACAGAGTGTCACTAGTATGCCTCTACTTGACTAGCTCGTTAATCAAAGATGGTTATGTTTCCTAACCATGAACAAGGAGTTGTTATTTGATTAACGGGATCACATCATTGGTTGAATGATCTGATTGACATGACCCATTCCATTAGCATAGCACCTGATCGTATAGTTTGTTGCTAGTGCTTTTCTTCATGACTTATACATGTTCCTATGACTATGAGATTATGCAACTCCCGCTTGCCCGAGGAACACTTTGGGTGCTACCAAACGTCACAACGTGAATCGGGTGATTATAAAGGTACATTACAGGTGTCTCCGAAGGTACATGTTGGGTTGGCATATTTCGAGATTAGGATTTGTCACTCCGATTGTCGGAGAGGTATCTCTGGCCCTCTCGGTAATGCACATCACATAAGCCTTGCAAGCATTGCAACTAAATGTGTTAGTTGTGAGATGATGTATTACGGAACGAGAAAAGAGACTTGCCAAGAACGAGATTGAACTAGGTATTGATACCGACGATCGAATCTCGGGCAAGTAACATACCGATGACAAAGGAACAACGATGTTGTTATGCGGTCGACCGATAAAGATCTTCAGAGAATATGTAGGAGCCAATATGGGCATCCAGGTCCCGCTATTGGTTATTGACCGAGAGGTGTCTCGGTCATGTCTACATAGTTCTCGAACCCGTAGGGTCCGCACGCTTAACGCTTCGATGATGCTTATTATGAGTTTATATGATATTGATGTACCAAGGTTGTTCGAGTCCCGGATGAGATCACGGACATGACGAGGAGTCTCAAATGGTCGAGACATAAAGATTGATATATTGGAAGCCTATGTTTGATTCGGAATCACTCCGGGTGAAATTGGGAATTTTACCGAGTACCGGGGTTACCTGAACCTCCGGGGGTCAATGGGCCTTGATGGGCCTTAGTGGGAAAGAGAAAGGGGCCATAGTGCTGGTCAGACCTTCCCCTTCCCTAGTCCTATTAGGACTAGGAGAAGGGGCGCCTCTCTCTCTCCCCTTCCCACTTGGGGAAACCTAGTTGGACTAGGATTTGGGGGAATCCTACCCTAGTAGGAGTAGGACACCCCGGCGCACCTCTCCTTGGCCGGCCAGCCCTCCCTTCCCTCCTTTATATACAGGGCAGGGGCACCCCATGACACAAGTTGATCATTGAGATCGCTCCTTAGCTGTGTCGGTGCCCCTTCCACCAAACTACACCTCGAATATACCGATGCGGAGCTTAGGCGAAGCCCCGCGCCGGTGGAACATCATCATCGCCACCACGCCGTCGGTCGACGAAACTCTCCTCAACACTCGGCTGGATCGGAGTTCGAGGGACGCCATCGAGCTGAACGTGTGCAGAACTCGGAGGTGCCGTGACGCTCGGTACTTGGATCGGTTGGATCGGGAAGAAGTACGACTACTTCCTCTACGCTATGCCAACGCTTCCGCTGTTGGTCTCACGAGGGTACGAGACAACACTCTCATCTCGTTGCTATGCATCACCATGATCTTGCGTGATCGTAGGAAATTTTTGAAATTACTACGCTCCCCAACAAAGGGTATCGAGCCTGGTTTTATGCGTTGATGTCATGTGCACGAGTAGAACACAAGTGAGTTGTGGACGATACAAGTCATACTGCCTACCAAAGATGTCATACTTTGGTTCAGCGGTATTGTGAGATGAAGCGCCCGGACCGACATTACGCGTGACGCTTACGCGAGACTGGTTTCACCGCCCGAGCACTCATTGCTTAAAGGTGACCGGCGGTGTCTGTCTCTCTCACTTTAGTTGAATCGAGTGTGGCTACGCCCGTCCTTGAGAAGGTTAAACGGAGTCTATTTGACGAAGTATCGCTGTGGTTTTGATGCGAGGTAAGAACGGTTCTTGCTCAGCCCGTAGCAGCCACGTAAAACTTGCAACAACAAAGTAGAGGACGCCTAACTTGTTTTTGCAGGCATGTTGTGATGTGATATGGTCAAGACGTGATGCTATATTTTATTGTATGAGATGATCATGTTTTGTAACCGAAGTTATCGGCAATCGGCAGGAGCCATATGGTTGTCGCTTATTGTATGAAATGCAACGCCATGTAATTGCTTTACTTTATCACTAAGCAGTAGCGATAGTCGAGAAGCAATAGTTGGCGAGACGACAACGATGCTACGATGGAGATCAAGGTGTCGCTACCGGTGACGATGGTGATCATGACGGTGCTTGGCGATGGAGATCACAAGCACAAGATGATGATGACCATATCATATCACTTATATTGATTGCATGTGATGTTTATCCTTTATGCATCTTATCTTGCTTTGATTGACGGTAGCATTATAAGATGATCTCTCACTAAAATTATCAAGAAGTGTTCTCCCGAGTATGCACCGCTATAAAGTTCTTCGTCTTTGAGACACCACGTGATGATCGGGTGTGATAGGCTCTACGCTCAAATACAACGGGTGCAAAACAGTTGCGCACGCGAATACTCAGGTTAAACTTGACGAGCCTAGCATATAAGATATGGCCTCGGAACACGGAGACCGAAAGGTTGAGCGTGAATCATATAGTAGATATGATCAACATAGTGATGTTCACCATTGAAACTACTCCATCTCACGTGATGATCGGACATGGTTTAGTTGATTTGGATCACGTAATCACTTAGATGACTAGAGAGATGTCTATCTAAGTGGGAGTTCTTAAGTAATATGATTAATTGAACTTTAATTTATCATGAACTTAGTCCTGGTAGTATTTTGCAAATTATGTTGTAGATCAATAGCTCGCGTTGTTGCTTCCCTATGTTTTTATATGTGTTCCTAGAGAAAATTGTATTGAAAAATGTTAGTAGCAATATTACGGATTGGATCCGTGATCTGAGGTTTATCCTCATTGCTGCGCAGAAGAATTATGTCCTTGATGCACCGCTAGGTGATGGACCTATTGCAGGAGCGGATGCGCACGTTATGAACGCTTGGCTAGTTCAATATGAGCAGATATGACGCGTTATGAACGCTTGGCTAGCTCAATATGATGACTACTTGATAGTTTAGTGCACCATGCTTAACGGCTTAGAATCGGGACTTCAAAGACGTTTTGAACGTCATGGACCATATGAGATGTTCCAGAATTGAAGTTAATATTTCAAGCAAATACCCGAGTTGAGAGATATGAAGTCTCCAACAAGTTCTATAGCTAAAAGATGGAGGAGAATCGCTCAACTAGTGAGCATGTGCTCAGATTGTCCGAGTACTTCAATCGCTTGAATCAAGTGGGAGTTAATCTTCCGATAAGATAGTGATTGACAGAATTCTCTAGTCACCATCACTAAGTTAGTAGAACTTCGTGATGAACTATAGTATGCAAGGGATGACGAAAAGATTCTCCAGCTCTTCGCGATGCTAAAATCGGCGAAGGTAGAAATCAAGAAAACATCAAGTGTTGATGGTTGACAAGACCACTAGTCTCAAGGAAAATGGCAAAGGAAGAAGGGAACTTCAAAAGGAACGGCAAGCAAGTTGTTGCTCGAGTGAAGAAGCCCAAGTCTAGACCTAAGCCCGAGACCGAGTACTTACACTGCATAGGAAATGGTCATCGAAACGGTAATACCCCAAATATTTGGTGGATAAGAAGGATGGAAAAGTGAACAAGAGTATATTTGATATACAGGTTATTGATGTGTGCTTTACTAGTGTTTATAGTAGCCCCTGAGTATTTGATACTTGATCGGTTGTTAAGATTAGTAACTCAAACGGAGTTGCGAATGAACAGAGACTAGTTAAGGGTGAAGTGACGATGAGAGTTGGAAGTAGTTCCAAGATTGATATGATCATCATCGCACACTCCCTATACTTTCGGGATTAGTGTGGAACCTAAATAAGTGTTATTTGGTGTTGAGCATAAATATGATTTGATCATGTTTATTGCAATACGGTTATTCATTTAAGTAATAGAATAAATTGTTGTTCTGTTTACATGAATAAAACCTTATATGGTTACACACCCAATGAAAATGGTTCATTGGATCTCGATCATAGTGATACACATATTCATAATATTGAAGCCAAAAGATGCAAAGTTAATAATGATAGTGCAACTTATTTGTGGCAATCGCCGCTTAGGTCATATTGGTGTAAAGCGCATGAAGAAACTCCATGTCGATGGACTTTGGAATCACTTGATTATGAATCATTTGATACTTGCGAACCGTGCCTTTTGGGCAAGATGACTAAAACTCCGCTTCTCCGAACAATGGAACAAGCTACTGACTTATTGGGAATAATACATACCGATGTATGCGATCCAATGAGTGTTGATGCTCGTGGCAAGTATCGTTATTTTCTAACCTTCACAAGATGATTTGAGCAGATATGGGTATATCTACTTGATGAAACACAAGTCTGAAACATTTGAAAAGTTCAAAGAATTTCAGAGTGAAGTGGAAAATCATCGCAACAAGAAAATAAAGTTTCTGCGATCTGATCGTGGAGATCAATATTTGAGTTACGAGTTTGGTCTTCAATGAAAACAATGTGGAATAGTTTCACAGCTCACGCCACCGCAACACCACAATGTTATGGTGTGTCCGAACGTCAGAATCATTTACTTTATTTTGATATGGTGCGATCTATGATGTATCTTACCGATTTACCACTATCGCTTTGGGGTTATGCATTAGAGACAGCTGCATTCACGCTTAATAGGGCACCATCTAAACCGCTGAGATGACACCGTATGAACTATGGTTTAACAAGAAACCTAAGCTGTCGTTTCTTAAAGTTTGGAGTTATGATGCTTATGTGAAAAGTTTTCAACCGATAAGCTCGAACCCAAATCGAGAAGTGCGTCTTCATAGAATACCCAAAGGTAACTATTGGGTACACCTTCTATCACAGATCCGAAGGCAAGTTATTCGTTGTTAAGATGGATCCTTTCTAGAGAAGGAGTTTTCTCTCGAAAGAAGTGAGTGGGAGGAAAGTAGAACTTGATGAGGTAATTGTACCTTCTCCCTTATTGGAAAGTAGTTCATCACGTAAATCAGTTTCAGTGATTCCTACACCAATTAGTGAGGAAGTTAATGATGATGATCATGAAACTTCAGATCAAGTTGCTACCAAACCTCGTAGGTCTTCCAGAGTAAGATCCGCACTGAGTGGTACGGTAATCCTATTCTAGAAGTCATGTTACTAGACCATGATGAACCTACGAACTATGAGGAAGCGATGATGAGCCCAGATTCCGCGAAATGGCTTGAGGCCATGAAATCTGAGATAGGATCCATGTATGAGAACAAAGTATGGACTTTGATTGACTTGCTCGATGATCGCAAGCCATGTTAAATAAATGGATCTTCAAGAGGAGGACGACACCGATAGTAGTGTTACTATCTACAAAGCTTGACTTGTTGCAAAAGGTTTTCGACAAGATCAATGTGTTGAATACAATGAGATTTTCTCACTCGTAACGATGCTTATGTCTGTCCGAATCATGTTAGCAATCGCCACATTTTATGAAATCTGGCAAATGGATGTCAAAACTACATTCTTTAATGGATTTATTAAAGAAGAGTTGTATATGATGCAACCGAAGGTTTTGTCAATCCTAAAGGAGCTAACAAAATGTGCAAGCTCCAATGATCCATCTATGGACTGGTGCAAGCATCTCGAGTTGGAATAAACGCTTTGATAGTGTGATCAAAGCATATGGTTTTATACTGAGACTTTTGGAGAAACCTGTATTTACAAGAAAGTGAGTGGAAGCACTACAAGATTTCGATAAGTATATGTGAATGACATATTGTTGATCGGAAATAATGTAGAATTATTCTCAGAAAGCATAAAGGAGTATTTGAAAGGAGTTTTTCAAAGAAGGGCCTCGGTGAAGCTAACGTTACAAATTGAGCATCAAGATCTATTGAGATAGATCAAAATGCTTGATAAGTGTTTTCAATAAGTACATACCTTGTCAAGATTTTGAAGTAGTTCAAAATGGAACAGTGAAAGAAAAGTTCTTGCCTGTGTTGCAAAGGTGTGAAATTGAGTAAGACTCAAATCCCGACCACGGCAGAAAATAGAAAAGAGAATGAAAGTCATTCCTATGCCTCAATCATAGGTTCTATAAAGTATGTCATGTTGTGTGCTGATCTATTGCATACCATACCACTAAGATTGGCAAGGAGTGCAATAGAGATCTAGGAGTAGATCAATGGACAGCGGTCAAAATTATCCTTAGTAGAATAAGGATATGTTTCTCGATTATGGAAGTGAAAATAGGTTCGCCGTAAAGGTTACGCCGATGCAAGTTTTAACACTAATCTAGATGACTCGAGTCTCAATCTGGATACATATTGAAAGTGGGAGCAATTAGCTAGAGTAGCTCCGCAAGAGCATTGTAGACATAGAAATTTGCAAAATACTTACGGCTCTGAATGTGATGTAATCTGCTGACTAAAATTATCTCACAAGCAAAACATGATCACACCTTAGTACTCTTTGGGTGTTAATCACATAGCGATGTGAACTAGATTATCGACTCTAGTAAACCCTTTGGGTGTTGGTCACATGTCGATGTGAACTATGGGTGTTAACCACATATAGATGTGAACTATTGATGTTAAATCACATGGCGATGTGAACTAGATTATTGACTCTAGTGCAAGTGGGAGATCAAGGAAATATGCCCTAGAGGCAATAATAATGTTATTATTTATTTCCTTATATCATGATAAATGTTTATTATTCATGCTAGAATTGTATTAACCGAAACATAATACATGTGTGAATACATAAACCTCAGAGTGTCACTAGTATGCCTCTACTTGACTAGCTCGTTAATCAAAGATGGTTATGTTTCCTAACCATGAACAAGGAGTTGTTATTTGATTAACGGGATCACATCATTGGTTGAATGATCTGATTGACATGACCCATTCCATTAGCATAGCACCTGATCGTATAGTTTGTTGCTAGTGCTTTTCTTCATGACTTATACATGTTCCTATGACTATGAGATTATGCAACTCCGTGCTTGCCCGAGGAACACTTTTGGTGCTACCAAACGTCCACAACGTAATCGGGTGATTATAAAGGTACATTACAGGTGTCTCCGAAGGTACATGTTGGGTTGGCATATTTCGAGATTAGGATTTGTCACTCCGATTGCCTGGAGAGGTATCTCTGGCCCTCTCGGTAATGCACATCACATAAGCCTTGCAAGCATTGCAACTAAATGTGTTAGTTGTGAGATGATGTATTACGGAACGAGAAAAGAGACTTGCCAAGAACGAGATTGAACTAGGTATTGGATACCGACGATCGAATCTCGGGCAAGTAACATACCGATGACAAAGGGAACAACGATGTTGTTATGCGGTCGACCGATAAAGATCTTCGAGAATATGTAGGAGCCAATATGGGCATCCAGGTCCCGCTATTGGTTATTGACCGAGAGGTGTCTCGGTCATGTCTACATAGTTCTCGAACCCGTAGGGTCCGCACGCTTAACGCTTCGATGATGCTTATTATGAGTTTATATGATATTGATGTACCAAGGTTGTTCGAGTCCCGATGAGATCACGGACATGACGAGGAGTCTCAAATGGTCGAGACATAAAGATTGATATATTGGAAGCCTATGTTTGACTCGGAATCACTCCGGGTGAAATTGGGAATTTTACTTGAGTACCGGGTTACTGGAACCTCCCGGGGTCAATGGGCCTTGATGGGCCTTAGTGGGAAGAGAAAAGGGGCCATAGTGCTGGTCGCACCTTCCCCCTTCCCTAGTCCTATTAGGACTAGGAGAAGGGCGCCTCTCTCTCTCCCTTCCCACTTGGGGAAACCTAGTTGGACTAGGATTTGGGGGAATCCTACTCCTAGTAGGAGTAGGACACCCCGGCGCACCTCTCCTTGGCGGCCAGCCCTCCCTTCCCTCCTTTATATACAGGGGCAGGGGCACCCCATGACACAAGTTGATCATTGAGATCGCTCCTTAGCCGTGTGCGGTGCCCCTTCCACTAAACTACACCTCGAATATACCGATGCGGAGCTTAGGCGAAGCCTCGCGCCGTGGAACATCATCATCGCCACCACGCCGTCGTCTTGTTTAAACTCTCCTCAACACTCGGCTGGATCGGAGTTCGAGGGACGCCATCGAGCTGAACGTGTGCAGAACTCGGAGGTGCCGTCGCTCGGTACTTGGATCGGTTGGATCGGGAAGAAGTACGACTACTTCCTCTACGCTGCGTCAACGCTTCGCTGCTGGTCTACGAGGGTACGAGACAACACTCTCATCTCGTTGCTATGCATCACCATGATCTTGCGTGATCGTAGGAAATTTTTTGAAATTACTACGTTCCCCAACATGCCGTGGACAGGCATCAAATAACAATCATGATGGGTCGAACGCATGACCCGAAATAAACGCAAGAATGGTACATGCCGCTGGGCCTGGCCCGAGCGACTTGGGGATGATGTAGCCCGAGGGTGCCCCCAACAAGGTAAGCTAGGAACATGAAGTAAAAGGGATACACGCCGTAGGGACGGACCCAAGCGGCCTAGGAATGATGCAGCCCTGGGGGGCGCTCCCAGCTGGAAATGAAACTTGAAGGATGTCACCTGATAACATTGAAGACGAAGGGATGTTGAAGCAGCGGACGTCGTAGGCTGCGGAAGCCGATCTTCACGAGCCCCCAGGCCCAGGAGCCTCGGGGGGCTCCGGAGGCGCTGGCGGCTCCTCGCGGACAATCTCCATCTCCGCCAGGACTGCGGAACGCCTGGCCTCTTGAGCCTCCAGAATGCTCCCCATGAGGCGCTGGTATGTGGCGGCCGCGTTCGGCACGCCGTAGGGCATGCAAACGTAGCTGTGGGGTGGACCTTCGCAGCGCGCCGCGCGTGAGGGCCAGAAGCTATCCTGAGAGGCGGCTCGGTTGAGCCCTGGTACGTCGATGCAGACGCGCAGCCCACCATCCTCGCCTGGATGGGGGGCTGCGGCGGGTAAGCGGCGGCTGCCACTCAAGACTCTTGACTCCTGCAACTCCTGCGTGATCTGGCTGACGAACTCCTGAGGGTTGGCCCTCCTTGCCTTGCTCCTTCCTGAGGGAAACGTGCTTCGAAATACGCCTCCAAGTGGTGCCCAAGCGCCTCCCTCGTGACCTTAGCAAGGTCGGTGGCCCTCCAGGAGAGAGCCCCCGAGCCTTGCTTGAGGAGGGTGCCGGGCCCGCCTTCCTATGCGACAGAAGGAGGTGCCCCCTGAACAGGCGCGGACCCTGAGGGGCCTGCCTCCTGAGGGGTCGGGCCTGGCGATGTCTTCTTCTTCTTGGGAGTGGTCTCAGGGAGCCTCACGCTCCTGCGATCTGGGTCTTCAAGTGATGCGGCTTGAAAAGCTCACTCCAGGGAGCACACTGCGTCTCTTTCTTCACAAGGCACCGCGGTGACTCCGCCGCTTCCTGGCATCTTGAGGACATTGTAGCCGTGATGAGTCACGGCCATGAACTTGGCCAGAGCTAGCTAGCCGACGATGGCATTTTATGGCAGGCGAATGTGGGCGACGTCGAAGTCGATGACCTTGGTGCGGTAGTTGTCGCGCGCCCCGAAGGTTACAGGGATGCGGACCTGCCCAATTGGAACTGTGGAGCCATCGGTGACTCCGGAGAAAGATTTGGTTGGCTGATGCTGATTGTAAGGCACTTGGAGATTGTTGAATGTCTCTACGGACAGGACATGGAGCCCTGCTCCGCCATCGATGAGGGTCCTGCTGACTTGCACGTTGCTGATGATTTGGGAACAAAGCATCGGGAGGACGCCGGCTGTGTCCGCGCACTTGAGCTGACCACCTGAGAGGGCATGTGGCTTCGAGCTTGGGGAGGACTGCATTCACTTCGCGGGCGAACTGCTTGAAGATGCGTTGAGAGGCTGGGGCTTGAGCTCTGCCCAGGATGCAAGCGATCGCTTGCGGCTCCTGGAAGCCCCTAGCCCCCTCGTCCTGATGATGGTCCTCATTTCTCCTTGGCCGTGGCGGTAGATGTGGGAGGTCTGTGTTTCCTTGCGGGCGATCCTCGTGAGGCTGAACCCTCCAGCAGCCCTCGCGAGGCTGATCCTGCCAGCGATCCTCGCGAGGTCGGTCACGCCACCCTTGGAGGGGGCCACGATCTTCCCAGCGTCCTGCGTTTCTTCCTCCTCCTCGGCCGTAGCCTCGATCATTGTGGTCGGGGCGTCGGCCGATCCTCCCTTCTCGCACGGCTCGGAGCTCTTGACATTCGTTGGTGTTGTGGGTGTGGAGGTCGTGGTACACATAGTACCGGCTGCCCTTGGAAGACTCGGGCTGATCTCTACCCCGCTTGGTGTCTGGTTCTGCCGCGAGCACGGCAGCCCCCTTGCGCTTCACATCCTTGGCCTTGGACTTCTTCTCTTCTGGGTCTGCGGCTGGCAGCTCGAGGAGGGAAAGGCGTCCTTCCTCAGCCCTGGCGCACTTGGTCGCCAAGTTGAACAACTCCAAGGATGTGCACAGATCTTCATGCATCGCCAGCTCCTCCTTCATCTTTACGTCATGCACACCATCGGAGAAGGCTGAGATGATGGCCTCCTCGGTCACCTTTGGAATCTTGAGGCGTGCGTTGTTGAAGCGCTGGATGTACTTCTGCAGGGTCTCCCCTAGTTGCTGCTTGATGCGGCGCATGTCGCTCACGGCAGGAGTCCAATCGCGAGTACCTTAGAAGTTGGCGATGAAGCGGGTGCGCATCTCGTCCCAGGAGGAGCTCGTGCCAGGAGCAAGGTTCAGGAGCCAGGTGCGGGCCCCGTCCTTGAGTGCCATGGGAAACTAGTACGCCATGACCTTCTCGTCCTCGTTGGCGGCTTCGATGCCCAGCTCGTAGAGTTGAAGGAACTCCGCAGGGTCGGCCGTGCCGTCGTAGCAAGGATGCAGGTCTGGCTTGAACTTGCCGGGCCGCGCGACGATGCGCAGCTCCGTGGTGAAGGCGCGGCGGCTTGCTGTGGCCATGGGAGGCCTTTGGTGATGAATAGCCTGATCTTGCGGGTCCCCATGCCCTGTCGCTGGGAGTAGCGCGGGGTCTTAGCGTGCTGGAGCAGGAGCGTGGTCGTGACGAGCCGGTGCAGGGAGCACTCGGGCAGCTTCTTGGGGGCGAGGGACCTCTTGACAGCTCTGCTCTTGCTGTGCTGGCGCCGGACGGAGTGGGTTCCGCCCAGGGGCCACGCGCCTTGGGGCCAGGGCGCCTTTTTGAGGGGGAGGCGGCTGAGGCGCCCCCGGAGCTTCATCGCCCGCGCAGGGCGGGGCGCGGTGCAGCGAGAAGGACTGCGCAGGGGAGCCCCCTGCGGCGCGGACGAGCTCGGCGATGCGGTCGAGCCACTCTTCGTAGACGTCGTCGACAGGGCGGTAGCGCAGGAGCTCGTTCGCCGCGATGAGCGCAGCTTGAGCCTCCATGGGCGCGCGGAGCGTGCGAGACGAAGAACCAGCTGGGGCGAGTGAGGGAGTAGCAGTACGGCCGTCTCGCCTCACAAACGGATGCTGGGACGATGCTTGCTGCTCGTTCCCCGCCGGGCCGGTGGCGACATTGACGGCAGGCGACGGGGAACGGCGGGGGCGGCCGCCGACGTGGGCCGTCTGACGACGCGGTGGCGAGCGGCTCGGCGCTTCGGCGGGCCCGACGAAGTCGACATGGATGCGATGGTCGGCGAAGAATAGGGCGGCGGAAGACGAATTCCGGCGCACCCCGACCTTGCGCGCCAAATGTCGGATTTCGGGTTCCGGCAGACCCTCTAGGTTCGAACACTGTGGTGCGTGCGGAGATCTCGCCCTCTACCTGCCTGCACCTTGTCGCCTCGCTAGGATCTAAACTATGAAATGAACAACACAAGAGACACTGGGTTTATACTCGTTCGGGCCACCATTGTGGTGTAACACCCTACTCTAGTGTGTGGTGTGGTGGATTGCCTGTTGACCTAATGATGAACAATACAAGGAAGAACAGCCTCGCGAGGGTTTGTTCTTGGCTGGTGCGATGAACTGCTAGGGGGAGTTCAGTCGCTCTCTCTCTGCTGATTCAAGATGCCTCTTGCTCTGTCTGGATTCCGGATTGAGCTGCCTCTACACTGGGGGGGGGGCTAGTCCTATTTATAGGCAAGGCCCATGGGCCTCTTCCCAAATATTGAGCGGGAAGGGCACCAACAATTGGCCATTTTGAAGGGGAACATCTAATACTTGTCCTGACTAAAGTTGGTCCTCGCCTGTCAAAGGCTCTGGTGCTGACGCCGACTTGGGCTCCACGGTGACCTCCTTCCTGCCGTTGCGACGGTCTTGGTCTTGTTGCACCGAAACGGATGCCTTTGCTTGATGATCTCGCCTGCGCTTGCCCCCTTTGCACCAAAGAGGAAAGGAGGACATGCGCGGACTGGCGCCCGCCTGGCGCCCTTGGTTGTCATGGTTTGCATCATGGGCACCTCGTGAGGTACCCCGCCTTGATCTCTCCGCCTCCTCGCGAGCCAGCCTGACGATGCCGTGCATGAGGAAGCTTCTGTAAATCCACCCTCATGAGGCTTGGCCCCTCGCGAGGGTCTTGAGCTTATGCTGATGAAGATGGGCCGTGCTGGGCCACCCCTTGAGCCACGCCGCAGGCCGCAGGAAGGCAAGTCTGGGGACCCCCGTTCCCAGAACACCGACAGAAACCAGTTCGCCATGACCTTCTCGTCCCCGTTGGCGGCTTCGATACCCAGCTCGTAGAGATGAAGGAACTCCGCAGGGTCGGCCGTGCCGTCGTAGCGAGGAGGCAGGTCCGGCTTGAACTTGCCAGGCCACGCGATGCTGCGCAGCTCGGTGGTGAAGGCGCGGTAGCCTGCTGTGGCCAGAGGGGGCCTTTGGTGACGAAGAGCCTGGTCTTGCGGGTCCCCATGCACTGCCAATGGGAGCAGCGAGGGGTCTTAGCGTCTTTGGAGCAGGGCCTTGATCGTGTGACGGGCCAGCGCAGGAGCACTCGGGCAGCTTCTTGGGGTGAGGGACCTCTTGACAGCTCTGCTCTTGCTGCTTGCTGTTGCGGACGGAGTGGGTTCCGCCCAAGGGCACGCGCCTGGGGCCAGGCGCCTTCTTGAGGGGAGGCGGCTGAGGCGCCTCGAGCTTCATCGCCTGCAGTAGGCGGGCGGTGCAGCGAGAAGGACGGCGCTGGGAGCCTCTACGGCGCGGACGAGCTCGGCGACGCGGTCGAGCCACTCTTCGTAGACGTCATCGACAGGATGGTAGCGTAGGAGCACGTTTGCCGCGATGAGCGCGGCCCGAGCCTGCATGGGCGTGCGGAGCGCGCGAGACGAAGAACCAGCTGGGGCGATTGAAGGAGTGGTGGTACGGCCGTCTCGCCTTGCAGACGGATGCTGGGACGATGCTTGCTGCTCGTTCCCCGCCGGGCCGATGGCGGCGTTGACGGCAGGCGACGGGGAACGACGGGGGCCGTCTGGGCGACGCGGGTAGCAAGAGCGGCTCGGCGCTCGGCGCGGGCCCGACGAGCGTCTGACATGGATGCGATGGGCGGCGAAGAACAGGGCCGCGGAAGACGGATTCTGGTGCACCCCTACCTGGCGCGCCAAATGTTGGATTTCGGGTTCCGGCAGACCCTCTAGGTTCGAACTCTAGGGTGCGCACGGAGATCTCCCCCCCCCTACCTACCTGCACCTCGTCGCCTCGCCAGGATCTAAACTACCAAAGGAACAACACGAGAGACACAAGGTTTATACTGGTTCAAGGCCACCATTGTGGTGTAACACCCTACTCCAGTGTGTGGTGTGGTGGATTGCCTCTTGGGCTGATGATGAACATTACAAGGAAGAACAGCCTCGCGAGGGTCTGTTCTTGGCCGGTGCGATGAACTGCTAGGAGGAGTTCAGTCGCTCTCTCTCTCTCTAGATTGCTTGATCTCTAGCTCTGTTCATGATTCCGGATCCTGGATCCCCCTACCCTTTGGGTGGCTAGTCCTATTTATAGGCAGAGGCCCTGGGCCTCTTCCCAAATATTGAGCGGGAAGGGCGCCAACAATTGGCCATTTTGAAGGGGAACATCTAGTACACTTATCCTGACTAAAGTTGGTCCTCGCCTGCCAAAGGCTCTGTCGGTGACGCCGGTTTGGGCTCCACGATTACCTCCTTCCTGCCATTGGGCTGGTCTTGGTCTTGTTGCACCGAAATGGACGCCTTTTCTTGATGCCCTCGCCTGTGCTTGCCCCCTTTGCACCAAAGAGGAAATGAGGACACTGCGCGGGCTGGCGCCCGCCTGGTGCCCTTGGTCATCATGGCTTGCGTCATGGGCACCTCGTGAGGTACCCCACCTTGACCTCTCCGCCTCCTCGCGAGCCAGTCTGAGGAGGCCGTGCCAGAGGAAGCTTCCTGTCGTCCGCCTCATGAGGCTTGGCCCCTCGCGAGGGTCTTTAGCTTGTGCTGATGAAGATGGGCCGTACTGGGCCACCCCTTGAGCCACGCCGCTGGCCGCAGGCAGGCAAGTGTGGGTACCCCCGTTCCCAGAACGCCGACACCACTGCCGCGTCTTCCCCAGTTCCGCGTCGTCCCCTTCCTAGGCCTCGCCGTCGTCCACCGCCTTGGTGCTCTCGGCACGGCGTGGTCCATGTGGTCAACGACCGACTTCCATCGGAAGAGTACTATACGTGGAGAGGCTGACAGCTGGGTCCAAGGCCACAACCCAGTTTTTTTGTGATTTGCCTAGTAAGTCGCTTTGTCAGGCCTGTTGGGCTGCAAATCTATCAAGACGAGGAGAGCTTCATTCGGCTGGCCGAGAAAATGGCCTATCAGTAATGAGAAATGGGTTGTACATTTTTAAAACACATCAAACCGGCAATTAGTTTCAAATATCTTTTTTCATTTCAAGATTTTAAATTACATTAATTTTTATGCATGGAGAATTTGTTGGATTTTATATTGATATTCATTTATTTTTAAAATCAGTTTGAATGTGAGTAGAAATTTCAGGATTAAAAACAGTTCGGACGACACCGAAATATGCAAAATTTTGTATAATTTTTTAACCGTGGCCACAATATGGGCTGTAATCTATACGTACTATTAAAAGAAGGTGATACTCTTGGTTTCGTCCCGCTTTGTTTGGTCCCGCTTCAATTAATTTCACGTATGCTATTTGGTTTTGTTACTTGCAACCCATTTTTGCCCAACGAAGAAAGCCCACCTGGCGGCGAACTGAGGCCCATGTTCGAAGAGCTGGCAAAAAATAAAATTACCGATGGGAGGGTTCCATCTCATAGCCTATGAACCGGCCACGCACAGTTTGTCCAACTGACCCAGCTAGAAATATGAGAGATTTTTTTCTCCCGTTGCAACGCACGGGCCTTTTTGCTAGTGCTAACAAAAAGAATATGGGCTCCCAAAAAACCTTAAGAATTAGCAAATGGGGCTGTAAATTATTAGAAATAATGGCAGATGGGCTGTATGCTGTTTTCCATAGATTTGAGGCTTTCCTGAAAAAAAGGTTGACGACAAGCAAAGGATCGTTGGATGTCCATCCAATGGCCGTCGTGCTTCATCAATCTCTGCTCTTCTGCTCGGCCGCCAAACAAGCGCCAGCTGGACTGCTGCTCCCTCCTCCCTGAGGCCGATCAGGCTGCCCAGCAAGCCTTACCACCCCACCGTACTCCCATCACTGGCCTAGCCATCCCTCTACTCACCCACACCTGCTGTTATTCTCCGGCGACGGTAGATGAACCAGTAAACCCTCGTACAGTCATACTCCCCTCCGCGTGTGAAACAACTGCCGGGTCTTCCCTGCCTCCGTGTCGTTCCCTTCCTAGGCCTCGCCGTCGTCCACCGCCCTATTGCTCTCGGCGCGGCCTAGTCAACATGGTCAACGACCGACATGCATCTGAAGTGGACTGTACGTGGAGAGGCCGATAGCTGGGTCCACGGCTGCACGCAAGGAAATGCCTCCTTATTACGCGCAAAATAATGATTCCTCCACCTGACATCAGGGACCTGTCGGATTTCGGGTTCCGGCAGACCCTCTAGGTTCGAACTCTGGGGTGCACGCGGAGATCACACCTCCAACCTACCTATGCCTCGTCGCCTCTCAAGGATCTAAACTACACAAAGAACAACACAAGGGACAAGAGGTTTATACTGGTTCGGGCCACCATTGTGGTGTAACACCCTACTCAAGTGTGTGGTGTGGTGGATTGCCTCAGGGGCTGATGGTGAACAATACAAGGAAGAACAGCCTCGCGAGGGTCTGTTCTTGGCTGGTGCTATGAAATGCTAGGGGGAGTTCAGTCGCTTCTCTCTCTCTCTCTCTTGCCTATTTTCCAGTCGATCAGGTCTCGATCTCCCCTGCTTCTACCCTGTGGGTGGCTAGCTCTATTTATAGTGGGAGGACCTGGGCCTCTTCCCAAATATTGAGCGGGAAGGGCGCCAACAATTGGCCATTTTGAAGGGGAACATCTACTACACTTATCCTGACTAAAGTCGGTCCTCGCCTGCCAAAGACTCTGACGGTGACGCCGGCTTGGGCTCCACGGTGACCTCCTTCCTGCCGTTCTGCTGGTCTTGGTCTTGTTGCACCGAAATGGTTGCCTTTGCTTGATGCTCTCACCTGCGCTTGCCTCCTTTGCACCAAAGGGGAAATAAGGACACTTCATGGGCTGGCACCCGCCTGGCGCCCTCGGTCGTCATAGCTTGCGTCATGGGCACCTCGTAGGTACCCCGCCTTGATCTCTCCGTCTCTCATGAGCCAGCCGACGAGGCTGTGCTCGAGGAAGCTTCTGACGTCCCGCCTCATGAGGCTTGGCCTCGCGAGGGTCTTGAGCTTGTGTTGATGACGATGGGCGTCTTGGGCCACCTTGAGCCATGCCGCAGGCCGCAGTGAGCAAGTCTGGTACCCCATTCCCGAGCAACGCCGGCGAAGCCCCGGCCCAAGGCGCGCTGGACTTGGCCTAGCAGAGAAGCGAAGTGGCAAGTCTGCGAAGCGCGGGCTAACAACAGCTGCGGCCTTGGGCGCCGCGTGGCAGTTGATTGGACATGGGCGTCCCCACTTCCCCACGATGCCTCGGCAACTGCACAAATTGACAAGTCCCTGCATGCAAAGCGGGTCATGATTACCTATGATCGTGGAGGTCGACGGTTGGCCTTCTCCGGCCATAAGTACGGAACGACGCGAGCCCTTCCAGTCCATCTCTTCTTTCTTTTCCTTCTTCTCCATCCTTGCCCTTGATCCACATTGCGGCAATGTCTCCGTTCCGCCGGTTCTCCTCAGAAGAGAAAGGAAAGGCCCCCCGGGAGGGTCCCGATCCGCTTCCGCTGAAGAAACGGCTAGCCCTCTGCCGCCGAGATGAGGGCGCCCGGCAGGAGGTGTCGAGGCCCTGGTACGAGCGGCCACCGCCAGGGTTCCCGCTGCCCTTGTACGCTCCCATTGAGGGCTCGGAAGGAGTTGACGCCGAGCGCCACGGACGACGCCGCCTCGGCGTCGGCGGGTCACGTCGGTGCGCGTTGTTCTTCCCGGAGTCCATGCCGAGGGCTCCTTCCGAGAGTTTGTGCTCCACGCCGCCATGCCTCCTCAGTCTTGGATTCGCCTTCCTCCCTCCTTCGCCTTCGTGATTCCGCAGAGGGACTCTCTGGAGCTCTGGTTGCAGCACGCCGGCTGCAGCACCCTTGCGACCGGAGCGGAGGTTGCGGTCGTCGCTCCGGGCAAGGTCTTCATGACTCGAGGCTGGGGCGAGATCGCCCGGGTCTACAGGATGAGGGGTGCCCTCGTGATCCACCTGGAGTACGACGGCGATTCCGTGATGTTCTTCAAGGTCTTCGACGCGGAAGGACGCCGGCTGGAGTGCTTCCCTGAGAGAGGCGGTCGGGGCCCTGCCGTGGCGAGGACTAGGCTCGCCGACCGCTCCCCCGGCAGCTCCTCAGGCAGCGGAGGCGTCGAAGGATCCAGTGACTCCGCCGAGCTCCTCGCGACTCCGGAGACGAGCGACGACATCTACGAGCCCCCGAGCTCGCACCGCGCTCGGAGCCGGGTGGGTGCGTCAGGCCGCCGCCGCCACTGATCTGGATGAGGTTGGCGGCGGTGTCTGACGGCCCACTATTGATGATGGCGTCTTTCGCAGAGGCGTGTGTAGTTAGTGCTCTTTAGGATCTGATGCTTTTGTTCCCTACTAGGAATCGAAAAACACACCCCGTGGGGGCTGGTAAGGTGCTTGCGGTTCCGTTTGTTAATATGATCATTGTCGTGAAGTGGTGCGAGATGCTCATCCCATCTTAGCTTAGCTCCTCCTTTCGAACCTCGCGAGGGCTTGACGCTCTTCGCCGACAGGTCCTGGTCCCAAGGCAGGCTTCAGCCGTCGCTGGTTTGCCAGGTCGCGATGCCGTGGTCAAGGCCAGGAGCTGAGCGGCACGGGGTCCAGTAAGAGCCCCTGAGTCGCGATGCTCAGGAGGTCCCCTCCTTCTATCCTGTGGGTGGCTAGCTCTGTTTATAGTGGGAGGCCCTGGGCCTCTTCCCAAATATTGAGCGGGAAGGGCGCCAACAATTGGCCATTTTGAAGGGGAACATCTAGTACACTTATCCTGATTAAAGTCGGTCCTTGCCTGCCAAAGACTCTGACGGTGACGCCGGCTTGGGCTCCACGGTGACCTCCTTCCTGCCGTTCTGCTGGTCCTTGTCTTGTTGCACCGAAATGGTTGCCTTTGCTTGATGCTCTTGCCTGCGCTTGCCCCCTTTGCACCAAAGGGGAAATGAGGACATCATGCGGGCTGGCGCCAGCCTGGCGCCCTCGGTCGTCATGGCTTGCGTCATGGGCACCTCGTGAGGTACCCCGCCTTGATCTCTCCACCTCCTCGCGAACCAGCCTGACGAGGCCGACCCTAAGGAAACTTCCTGTCGTCTGTCCCGCGAGGCTTGGCTTCTCGCGAGGGTCTTGAGCTTGTGTTGATGAAGATGGGCCGTACTGGGCCACCCCTTGAGCCACGCCGCAGGCCGCAGGCAGGCAAGTCTGGGTACCCCTGTTGCCAGAACGCCGACAGGACCCACCGAAAGGGCCTCTATATTTCGCGAAAAAACCGTTACCGCCGCTGATAGCTAGGACCCATCAGCTATATCTTCGCACGCAAGGAAGTGCCTTCTTATTACGCACAACAAAAATGAATACTCCCCTTGTTAGCTGGGACCTAGTATAGTGGCAGGCTGACTTGTGGGCCTACTAAGTTGACGGGGACGGAGGGCTTTGTCAATTTAGTCTATATGCACGATTCTAGCTCCAGTGACCGTACGATGTCCATCCAACGGCCATAGTACTTCTTCAACCTCTGGTCTTCTTGCTCCAGCCACCTAAACCAGTGCCAGTCGTGCCTCTTGCCCCTGCCTCCCATGGCCGGCTGCGATGCGGCGGAGGCCTCACCGCCCCCTACTACTACCACCGCTGGCCAGGCCATCCCTCTACTCACCCACACCTCCTGTTATTCTGCGGCAACGGCAGCCTCATACCGCAGCGAACCAGTGAACCCTCGTACTCCTCTACGTGTGGGCATCCAGTGTCGCGTCTTCCCCGGCTCCGCGTCGTCCCCTTCCTAGGCCTCACCGTCGTCCACCGCCCTGGTGCTCTCGGCGCGGCGTGGTCAACGTGGTCAAGGAACGGCTTTCATCGGACATGGACTGTACGTGGAGAGGCTGACAGCTGGGTCCACGGCCGCAGCAAGGAAGTGCCTCCTTATTACGCGCAAAATAATTATTCCTCCACCTGACAGCGAGGGCCCACCGGACGGGCCACCATATTTCGTGAAAAAAATGTTTCCCCCCTGACTGCTGGGACCCACCAGCTACATCTTCGCACGCAAGGAAGTGCGTCCGGGCAAATAAAAGCAAAACGATTCGCCCCCCTGACTGTTGGGACCCACCAGCTACATCTCCGCACGCAAGGAAGTGCCTGACAGTCGGGACCCACCTGGTCGAAGCGTATGTAGTGCTGTCATTCTGGTCGCGAATGTGTAAGTACATATATACTGGTGGATGTAGAGGCGCGCACGTGTCGTAGTAGAGGCGCGCACGTAGCATGTACACGTACGTACAACGGTGAGGGTGCAAGAAAGAAATACTGCCACATACGTATATACGGGCAGGGTCTCGAATGCCTACTCGCGCATACATGGGGAGCCGACCGGCTGGGTCAGAACAGAATGCGTGGTCGTGTTCATCGGGAGGGCCTGGACGGAACAGGCGATGGAAACGAGGCCTGGCGTACCGCACAACAGAGGAAACGGACCTCCTACGCTCGGAACAGGGTCCTGTTGATCGGGAGGGGTGTGGCGTACCGCAAAACAGAGGAAACGGACGTCCTACGGTCGGAACGGGGGTCCTGTTTATCGGGAGGGGTGTGGCGTACCGCAAAACGGAGGAAACAGACCTCCTACGGTCGAAACGGGGATCCTGTTGATCGGGAGGGGTGTGGCGTACCGCAAAACGGACGAAACAGACTTGTGTCTGAGCGCTACGGTCGAAACGGGGGTCCTGTTCATCGGGAGGGGTGTGGCGTACAGCAAAACTTGACTCCACGGGATACTGTTCATCTCCACCGTCGACCTCCTCCAGCCTCCACGGGCTACCGTCGACCTCCTCCAGCCTCCACAGGCTCCTGTTCATCCAGCCTCCACCGCGCTACTCCACGCTCTTCGCTCAACCACCCTCCACGGGCACCCTCCACCGTCTCACTGCTCATCCAGCCCTCCACACCACGGGTCCTGTTCAACCACCCTCCACGGCCACACCTCCACCGCCTACTATTCATCCAGCTCTCCACACCACGTGGTCCTGTTCATCCGAGGCAACGCCACCGCCATCGCTCATCCAACCCCCCCCAACGCTCATCGTTTATCCAATCGATCGGCTTGATTAGCAGCAGCAGCGAAGAATCACTCCATCGTGTTCGCCAACAGCCATCGATCGATCACTCGAGTTCGAATGCGTAGCTGCGGTCTGTCGCCGGGTTCGATTAGAGCCCAACGCCTCGCTTCGAGTTCGCTAGAGCCAACGCCTACACACGCAGCAGCGTCGTGTCGAGAACGCGATCGCTTCGCCCCGACCTCCCACCGTAACTGGCAACTCCCCGAAAATTTCCTCCCCCTCGCTTCTACCATGGTTTTTTCCGTCATGGACGGCCCAAAGAATGTCATGCAGCTGCCTCTCCGGCCCGCCCAGGACGAAAAGCCCATTTTCTGTCATGATTTTTTGTCATGGAAGTAGGAGCCCACCACATCTATGATGATACCGGGTTTTGTCACAATTATCGTCATAGAAGTGTCAAAAAAAATTCGTTCGGCCCAAAATGTCACGGATGTGTCTTTTTTTTGTAGTGTAGGGACTGCCATGGAACGGATGCACTAGGAGCTATAAGTGTATGAAAGCCCAAAAAAGAAAACTAAGTGGGTGTGCATGCAACTTGCTTGCTATAGAAGACCGCAGGAAGTTGAGAAAACCCATCATTGGAATATACCAGCCAAGTTCTATAATGAAGAATTCTCACTAGTTATACGAAAGTGACTACAAAGGAGACTCTCTATATGAAAAAAAAGTGCTACTTTGAAGCACAAGTGTGGAAAAAGATAGTAACATTGCACCTTCTCTCTTTTTCTCTCTTTTTTTATTTTTTTGGTGGGCTCTTTTTAGCTTCTTTTCTTCTGGGCTCTTTTTGGCCTTCTCTTAATTATGTCCTCCTTGAATAATGATGATCATCACAGTTGTATATACTTACAACTCAAAATTACAAGTCGATACTAGAGCAAAATATGACTCTATATGAGTGCCTCTGGTTGTGTACCAGGATGTGCGGTGATCTAGCGTAAAATGTATAAAAATGATGAATGGTTGTTGAGCCACAAATACCATGTCAGCTATATGATCATGCAAAGCAATATGACAATGATGATGTGTGTCATAATAACCGAATGGCGGAAGTTGCATGGTAATATATCTCGGATTGGCTATGGAAATACCATGATAGGTAGGTATGGTGGCTATTTTGAGGAAGATATAAGGAGGCATATGTGTGATAGAGCGCATCATATCATGGGGTTTGGCGAAATTTGCACCAATCTTGAGGTGATAAAGGTAACACACGATATGGAGAGGCTAGCAAATGGCGGAGAAGTGAGAGTGCGTATAATCCATGGACTCACATTAGTCATAAAGAACTCACATACTTATTGTGAAAGTTTGTTAGCCCTCAAAGCAAAGTACTACTACGCATGCCCCTAGGGGGGAGGCTGGTAGGATTTAACCATCGCGCGCTCCCGACCTTCACGCAAAGGAAGACACTCAATGATAAGACGTGCTCCAACTTCTTAGCATAAAGAGAGACTGTACGTGCATGCTTCAGGAATCATAAACCTTAACACCAATGATCTTACTAAACCACAATTATTCACTAGTACCTCCCACATATTACCATCTTTATATCGCAAAACTATTGCAAGGAATCAAACTTGTCATATTCAGTGATCTACATGAAAGATTTTATTATATCCCTCTTGAATACCTATCATATTAGGACCAATTTCATAACCCATGCATATTTCCTTTACTATTATCAAAATCTCAAAATTATATAGTGAAGCACCAGAGTGTATTTATTTCTTTAAAATACAACCACCATGGTGTTCTAAAAGATATAAGTGAAGTACTAAAGCAACCGCCTAGCTCAAAAGATATAAGTGAAGCACAAATATTATTCTAACAAATCATGAATAAATGTGTGTCCGTCACAAAAAAGTGTATCCAGCAAAGATGACTGTGGCAAACTAAAAACCTAACAAATCAAAGATTCATATAAGACACAATTCTCCAGACAAAACTCATATCATGTGATGAATAACAATATAGCTCAAAGTAATATACCGATGGTTGGTAGAAGAAAGTGGGGATGCCATCCGGGGTATCCCCAAGATTAGAGTCTTGGGTTTCCTTGAATATTACCTTGGAGTGCCTTGGGAAACCCCAAGCTTAGGGTCTTGCCACTCCTTATTCCCTCGTCCATATCGATCTTACTCAAAACATGAAAACTTTAGCACACAAAACTCAACAGAAGACTCATGAGATCCATTAGTATAACAAGCTAATCATAAACTTTAGGTACTTTTATAAACCCATTAATATTTAATTATTTCATAATAGCTACTGTATTCTAACTTCACCATGACTTATACCCCATGATACAATCCATAGATTCATTAAAACAAGCAAACAATGCAACGAAAAACAGAATCTCTCAAAAAGAGAACATTGTGTCATGACCTGGAAAAGATCATACTTATGTAAATCCAAAAAATTATGAAATTTTAGGACAACGTGAGCAATTTGTATATCAATCATGTGTAAAAATTTCAGAATTTTATCACGTTTCAGTGAATTTAAGCAATTCTGCTACTAGGCTCAAAAGTTTCTGTTTTTTCGCAGAATCAATCAACTATCAACCAAATCATCCCAAAGGCTTTACTTGGCACAAACACTGAATTAAAACACAAATACATAAAATAAACAAGAAAAATAAAGATAAATACTGGGTTGCCTCCCAACGTGCGCTATTGTTTTATACCACTACCTTGGCGTAATGCATAGTTTGAAGTAGTGTCATCCTTAATTTTTGCATCATTGGGTACGTGTTCATCGGGAGGTGTCCAAAAATATGGGGATCACATCATTAACAATTTTTTTAGCATTGTCAAAGCAACCTTCCTCAATCCCTTGTTGGTTCCCTTTACTATCCAAGAATATTGTTGATTAATACCGTTGAAAACTTGTTGGATAATATGTATGGGAGGAACTTCCTTTTTGGTACTTCCATCATATAAAATTTCATCTATAACAAGAAGTTCATGGCTAATATTGTAAAAACAAAGATTTCTCTAGCCTCACGTACTATATAATCAAATTCATTCATAAGAACAAGATTAGCTATGTTTTAGCCTTAGGTTTATTTATATCAGGTAATTCATAGAACAATCTCTGCAACGTGGGGTGAATACGCATAAATATTCTCTCAAGTTTAAGAACATGTGATGAAATAGCTTCGGTGTAACTCTTAGTTCTTTTGAGAATAGGATTGTCATCACAAACCAATGCCCCATACAATTAAAGAATTCCTGAATAACACTTTCCCTATGATGTTCCCACTTCTGGCAAAAAAACTTTAGAATCCAAATTTGTGGGAATTTAAACTTTAGGAATTTTACCATCCTCACATTTTTCGATAAAGAACTCAAAAATGATAGCAACTTCAAGCAAGCAACAAGCAATCAAGCAAAAAGGCAAACAAAAGTATTTTTGTGTTTATGTGAAAACGTTTTAGAAGTGGGGGAGATGAAAAAAACGTGAGGCAAATGGAAAATGAAAGTAAATGCAAGTAGATGAAAGTTTATGCGATGGTACTTGATAGGTTTTGGTGATGTCTTCCTGGAAACTGTGCCAGAAATTCTTCCTGCTACTCCTAAGCTGCGTTTGGTATTTCCTCGATGAGGAGAGGATCATGCAGTACAGTAGAGATAAGTATTTCCCTCAGTTAAGAACCAAGGTTGTCAATCAAGTAGGACAACCACGAAAGACCTCGTGAACAACACCTACATGCCAAAGAACAAATACTTGCACCCAACGCGATCAAGGGGGTTGTCAATCCCCTCGGTGGTTAACTGCAAGAATCAAGTCTGATAATGGTGGATAGATAAACAAACACACTAAATAAAAGAACGGTAGCTAAATTCCAGAAAAGTATTTTTTGGATTTTAATATATGACAAGGGTAGACCCGCGGGCCATAGTTTTCACTAGAGGCTTCTTCCTCGAACAAAAAGCATACAATGGGTAAACAAATTACTGTTGGGCAATTAGAAAAAGCGCATAGTTTTGTCGATATTCAAGGAAATGATCATGTATATATGCATCATAGTTTTGCCTGCATCTGCTACTATTACTCCATGCATCGACCGCTATCCAGCATGCATCTAGAGTATTGAGTTCATAAAGAACAGAGTAACGCCTTAAGGAAGATGACATGATGTAGACAAAGTAAACTCAACCAATATTAATAAACCCCATCGTTCTCCCATTAATGGAAACAATACAGATACGTGTCTTGTCCCTTTCTGTCACTGGGATATAGATCACCGCATGATTGAACCTATTACAAAGCACCTGTCCCATTCCAAGACAAATCAGTCTAGTTGGCTATCCAAATAGATAGGTCAGAGAGAAATTCAAAGATATAATAACCATGCATATAACAATTCAAAAAAGACAGAGATAATATTCATGAATAATCTGGTCACAAACAAACTATTCATTGGAACCCAACGAAGACACCGCAATAGAATATTACATCAAATAGATCTCCAAGAACATCGCTGAGAACATTGTATTGAAGATCAAGAGAGAGAGAGAGAGAGAGAGAGAGAGAGAGAGAGAGAGAGAAGCCATGTAGCTATGGACCCATAGGTTTGTGGTAAACTACTCACACATCATCAGAAGGGCAGCAAGGTTGATGTAGAAGCCCTCCATGATAGATTCCCCATCTGGCAGAGTACCGAAAAAGGCATCCATATGGGATCACAGAAAAACGAAACTGGCGGCGGGACAATTATTTTGGGTGGCTCTCTGTTGGTTTCCTGATTTTAGAGAATTTATAGAGATGGAATTAGGTTACACGGAGCCCCGAGGGACCCACAAGGTACTAGGGCGAGCCGTAGTGCATTGTCGTTTTCTCGTTTGCCTTTTTGTCTTGCTCGAAGCTTCCAGGGTCTCTTATGTCCAGAAAAAATCATCAAAAAGTTTCATGGCATTTGGACTTTGTTTGGTACTGATTTCCTAGAAAACCCAAAACAGGCAAAAACTAGCAACTGGCATTTGGCACTAAGTTAATAGGTTAGTCCCGAAAATGATATATAATTGCATATGAAACATCCAAGATTGATACTATAATAGCATGGAACAATAAAAAATTATAGATACGTTGGAGATATATCACTCCAACACAAAGCACCCAAACACGAGTAGTTAGTAAGGCAACTGTAGTGCCCAAAGCAGGAGGACCACCAGAGTGAACCCCGACTCAATCCTTAAGGCAGAACATCATTTGTTCTTAGGTGAGATTGCGTAGCTATCAAATATCGACTAATTTCGAATTTGAAGGATCCAATTGGAACTCCAATGGCGCAATAGGTGTGTTTTAAACCTGTTTCTTTAATTGGTTTTCTATTGGAACTTCTTGCTCTATGTTGATTTCAGTTTCAATTGTATAAGAAGTTATGTCCTTATGCCATGCACATTACAAGTGTTGCTAGTGTTGTGTACTTTCCCACACTTATATTCTCTCTATGCTGCTTTTGTGTTGAACAGATATGATTTGAATTATGTCTTTATATTGATTTAGCAACATAAACTACAATTATATAGACAATACAGTGACCGTAGTACATAGATATATGTTTGTTTCATGTTGTTATCATGTCCACCTTACTACTTAACTGGTTTACCAAAGTGGGTTTCATAGACTACGTGCTAAACCTGTGATGTGTCAGCTTGTTCCTCTTTTAGAATGCCAACAATATTGGAGAAGAGTACCCAATTATGAAACGGTAAAGGAAGTAATGCAGATAAGGTTCAACATAGTGAGATAACCCTGTTGGACTCCCAGAAAGCTGTTAAAAACTATCTTGAAGATAGTGAGACAACCTGAAAGTCCTACCTTGATGTAGTGTTCAAGTTACTGACCACTACCGTTGGCACAAGCTCCTTGAACTCGCTGCCTGAATTAGTTCGGCTTCTTGAGTTTCAACTACAAGTAGAAATACAATGATCAGTTGTGCTGCGACCAGAAGCCGAAGGACTGAGGAAGCCCTAGAGACTTCAGATGCATACTTTCTGGTGGAATAGCAAAAGTTGGAGGATTTCAGCACCAAACAAGAGAAATCTAACAAGCTTGATAAGCATCTTGCCAGCATAGTGGGTACCCAGTATATCGTTTCTTGAGCTGTTCTAAAGTGGTTTCAGTTCTGGACTTGTTTTGATGTGGCATTTATTTGCACTGGTGGCCAACTTTGACGCCCAATGTGTGTAATATGCTGCATTGTTGTACTCTATATTTGCAGTAGTGGTGAACTTTGATGCCCAGTGGATGTAATATGTGTAATAGCCATAATAGCCTAGCATTAGTTGCTTGCTATTTATTTCCTTATAGTCTTGTATATTTGCTTGCTTTTAGTCACTTCAGTTCTTTTTCCTCGGTCTTTTAGTGGCCTTCTATAGGTCGTAGGATCCATAGGCCTTCTATAGGTCGTAGGATCCATGGGCCATACATGGGTTTTACTATTCGTATACCATTACTGGACCATAATATGGGCCGTAAACGGACCAAAATAGGATTCATCCGTTCATGGGCCCAGACCATAACGGGCTGGTAACAGGCTGGAATGCAGCATAGGCTTAATTCTATCGATAGGCATAATGGGTCGTTAATGGGCCATAATACATGATGATATGAAAACAACCCAAATGATTAACGGGCCACAAATGGGCCGATTGTAACCACGGGCTATATTTGGCCCATTAGCGGAAGAAGCCAGTTACAGACCGTAACTAACCGAGTGCTGGAAGTGAGCCCAAGAATTTATGGGCCCTTAGAAGGCCGAAAGATAACAAGGGATGGAAACGCCCCAACTGATTCATGGGCCTTTAATGGGTTCAATGTAATTTACTATTCATTAGGGGCCAGAATCACCGTAGGCTGTTAAAAGGCCCATAGATACAAAAGGCCTCATATGGGCCGAAAGACGTCATCAGCCATACATGGACCGAAAGTGACAACCGGCTGGAATCATATTGGATGGCCCATATGAAGCTATTGAGCCGACTTTGGAATGGCCATAACGGGCCGTCAGTACCCGGGCCATGAATGGGCTATATGCGAAAAGGTCATTAATAGGCTTCCCATGGGTTGGCCCGCTAACTTTTGACTAAGTCAAACGGGCCGGCCTTTTTAACCTAAATGGGCCATTATTGGTCCATGCCACTTGTCACTTTTTCATAGGCCCGTCTTGCCCATTGGATGAATGACATATGTCACAATGCCGAGCTGACATGTGGTTCCTTTGGCCAATGACAATTTTACATGTGAAAAATCCCCATTGATCCGGGCTCAATAGCTTCATATGGAAAATCCCCAAAGAGGAAGGGATGATGTAGCGCAACTATGGTAGGTATTTCCCCCAATTGTGAAACCAAGGTATCAATCTAGTAGGAGAACCAAACAACACTATGTAAACGCTACCTGCACACAAAGAACAAATACTAACAACCCGACGCGTAGGAGGGGTTGTCAATCCCTCCACTATAAAAAGATAGATAATTTTGTGGTAGATTGGATAAATAGCTCTTGATAAAACGCGAAATAAAAGATGCAAATAAAAAGTGCAGCGAGGTATTTTTGGGTTTTTGGAATAATAGATCAGAAAATAAAATTGGCAAATAATAGATCGGAAAGCAAATATGATAACGAATAGACCCGAGGGCGCGTAGATTTCACTTGTCGCTTCTCTCGAGAAGTAGCGCACAATGGGTAAACAAATTATTGTTGGGCAATTGATAGAAGATCAGATAATTATGGTGATATCCAAGGAAATGATCAATATATAGGCATCACATCCAAGATTAGTAGACCGACTCCTGCCTGCATCTACTACTATTACACCACACATCCACCGCTATCCAGCATGCATCTAGTGTATTAAGTACATGCAGAAATGGAGTAATACAATAAGAATGATGACATGTTGTAGAGGAGATCTATTCATGTTGGAATATCCCCCATCTTGTTATCCTTAATACCAACGATACATGCGTGTCTTGCTGCCCCCTTCTGTCACTGGGAAAGAACGCCGCAAGATCGAACCCATCACAAAGCATCTCTTCACATGGCAAGAAAAATCAATCTAGTTGGCCTAACTAAACCAAAGATTCGAAGAAGTAGCACGACACTATAAATAATCATGCATATAAGAGATCAAAGAAGACTCAAATAATCTTCATTGATAAAAAATCTGATCATAAACTCAAACATCATCGGATCCCAATAAACACACCGGAAAAATCAGTACATCAAATAGATCTCCAAGAGACCATTGTATTCAGAATCAAAGGTGAGAGAAGGAGCCATCTGGCTACTGCTTACGGACCCGTAGGTCTATGGTGGACTACTCACACAACATCGGAGAGGCACCAATGAGGATGATGAACCCCTCCGTGATAGTGTTAGATTGGATCTCATGGTTCTGGAACTTGCGGCGGCTGGAATTGTGTTTTGTCGACTACCCAAGGGTTTCTAGAATATTTGGGTATTTATAGGGCGAAGAGGAGGTGCAGGAGGGCTCTGTGGGGCCCACAATCTCCCTGGGCGCACTTGGGCTCCTAGGCGCGCCCTGGTGGGCTGTGCTCCCGACGGGCCTGCCCCAAGTGCTTTCTTGATCCCCAAGATGTCTGTTTGTCCAAAAAAATCTCCAAAAAGTTTCGCTACGTGTGGACTCCGTTTGGTACTGATATTCTACGAAGTAAAAAACAAGCAAGAACAACTGACACTGGGAACTATGTCAGTAGGTTAGTCCCAAAAATTGATATAAACTTGCTATAAAATGATGGTAAAACATCCAAGAATGATAATATAAACAACATTGAACAATAAAAAATTATAGGTACGTTCGAGACGTGTCAGCATCCCCAAGATTAATTCCTCATCGTCCTCGAGTAGGTAAATGATAAAAACAGAATTTTTGATGTGTTATGCCGCCTAACATGTTCATCACATATTATTATTTTTTGTAGCATGGACATTTGGACTTTTATATGGTTCAAGGCAATAGTCTAGTCTTGACATGAAGATTTCAATACTCAAGCATATCAACAATCAACCATGTATTTAAAAATATCAACACTAAAGAAAGTTATCCCTAGCCCATCATGCTCAAACATTGATCCATTCACGAAACACACTCACATATTAGGTACATCCAATGCTCACGTATGATCATAGTGCTCCCTAGTTGGTGCTTTATGAGAGAAGATGCAGACTCAAATAAAATTAAAAATTGAATAAAGTAAATAGATAGGCCCTTCGCAGCGGGAAGTAGAGATTTGTTGAGGTGCCTGAGCACAAAGCTTAAATTGAAGATAATTTTTTTTTGAGAGGCATACTTTTCCCGTCAATGAAAATGACCGAGTAATTCCCAACACTTTCCATGCTAGATATATCATATGCGGCTCCCAAACATAAAATAAACTTTATTCCCTTTTCCACCATACTTTCACACTCCACGGCTAGCCATATCCATGAGTACCGTCCAAACCAAAACTTAGCAAGGAATTTATTATTCGACAACATAAAGTAAATTTCTTTTTCATTTCGGGATTAGGCATCCCTTTTACCGCCGTACTCTCGTGCAATGACAAGTGAATAAACACCCATCTTGAGATTAACACATCTAGCATGGAAAATATTGGCCATACCCTGCCGCTTCATGAGTGGTATGAGCATACAAAAAGGAAATTCATTTTGAAAAGTTTGAGATGGCACATACAAATTCACGTAGAACGACACAGAAATACCGCATATAGGTAGGTATGGTGCACTCATATGGCAAAACTGGGTTTAAGGATTCTGGATGCACAAGTAGTATTTCTACTTAGTAAAAATGAAGGCTAGCAAATAGATTTAGAAGCATCCGACCAAGAAACAAAAAATTCACATAAGCAAGCATGAAGCATAACTAAAACCGAATAATGCATCATAAGTAGGATGTAATTTCATTGCATAACTATTGACTTCCGTGCTTTCATAGGGAATCACAAACCTTGACACCAATATTCTTACTAATTACTCACCAACATGACTCACATATCACTATCATCATATCTCAAAACTATTACAAAGAATCAAGCTTTTTTTCCAATGATCTTCATGAAAGTTTTATTATAGACCCCTTGAATATCTATCACATTGGCACTAACTTCATATGTTGCAATTGCTTTTGATAAGCTCAAACAAATTTAAGTGAACAACATAAGCATAAAAAATTTCATATCTTAAAATAATTTAAGTGAAGCATGAGATAATTTATTCAAAAGTTTTACTAACTCTCAAATAAATCTAAGTGAAGCATGAGAAAATTTCTTCAAAAATATTAAAGCTTACCATGCTCAAACAGATATAAGTGAAGTACTAGAGCAATTCCATAGCTCAAAGAAATTAACTGAAGCACATAGAGAAATTCTAACAAATCATAGCCTAATTTTGGTTCTCTCAAATAGGTTGCTTGGTTCTCCTTGAATATTAACTAGGGGTGCCACGGGCATCCCCAAGCTTAGGCTCTTTTCACTCCTTATTCCTTGAGATGTCACCCAAAACTTAACGTAACAAAACCTTCATGAGATCCGTTAGTATAACAAAGCGAATCACCACTCTAAGTATTGTTGTAAACCCATTCATATTTTATTATTGCATTATATCTATTGTATTCGAACTTTACAATGGCTAATACCTCCTGATACAATCCATATATTCATCAAAATAAGCACACAACGCAACGAAAACAAAATCTGTCAAAAACAGAAGAGTCTATAGTAAACTGGACTTCAACCATACTTCTATAACTCCAAAAATTCTGAAATATTTGGATAAGTAGGCAATTTGTATCCAATCTTGTGTAAACAATTCAGAATTTTTCGTCGCTTATGTGAATTTTAACAATTATTTTACTAGATGCAAAAAGTTTTTGTTTTCCAACAAGATCAAATCAATTATCACCAAACATAATCCGAAAGGATTTACTTGGCCCAAACTCTAATTCAAACATAAACACAATCATAACGGTAGCAAAGTTGTGCAAATACTCAAAAACAGAATAAAAAGACAAACATAAATTTTATTCATTGGGTTGCCTCCCAACAAGCGCTATCGTTTTATGCCCCTAGGTAGGCATAAAGAATAGATTCAAGTATTATAATCCTCAGTTTCCAATTCCTCATCGATCAACCAATATCTTCAAAGATTTAGCATGCATATTTTTGATAATAATACTTCTATGATTAAGATTGAAGAATTCATTCTTGCAACTTCAACAAAGTCAGGGTGAATACTAATCATTTTAAGATCTTCTTTGTTATTGTTAAAAGTTGCACCCTTCTTCTTAGTGACTTGAGTAATCTTGCCAATTTTTAAGGGAGTTTTTTCAATAGTTTTAGCAGAATAAAAAGGCGAGCTTAAGTTACTAAAAATTTCTTCCAAGTTATCAATCTGAGAAGGGCTTTCTCCAATTATTTCATTAATTATGGTTTCCTTTTCCTTTAGTTTAAAAACATCGCCCGCGTTTGACCTATATTTATGAGCGAGATTTTGCATCTTTGTATCAAAACATTCAATTTTCTCTAAGGTGACTATCTTCTTTTCAATAGCGTCTAATCTTTGCATAACATGCTCCAGAGTTAATATTGTTTCATTAATAATGATAGGAGGAGCACCCACTAGATCTACCAAGCATCTTTTAGATTCTCCCCTCCCCTTTGTTTAAAATTAAGAACTTCGTTCTCGGGGATACACGCAACAGAGGAAGTACTAGCCATACCAACAAAGTTGGCAAACAAGAACGCAAACAAAAAGATAGATCTGAGAAAAACGGCGAACAAAAAAGAGGGCGAATAAAAAGGCAATTTTTTGTGATGTGGGGGAGATAAAAAAATGATATGCAAATGGCAAATAATGTACTTGCAAGGGGATGTTATTTGTGATTAGGAACCTGATAGATGTTGATGATGTCTCCCCGGCAACGGTGCCAGAAATTCCTTTTGATGGCGCTTGAGACTGTGTCAGTATTTCCCCAAAAGGAATGGATGATGCAGCACAGCTACAGTAGGTATTTCCCTCAGTTGTGAAACCAAGGTATCAATCCAGAAGGAGAACTAAGCAACACTATGTCAATGGTAACTATACACAAAGAACAAATACTTGCAACTCGACGCGTAAGAGGGGTTGTCAATCCCTCCGCGGTAAAAAGATAGATAATTTTGTGGTAGATTGGATAAATAGCTCTTGATAAAACGCGAAATAAAAGATGCAAATAAAAAGTGCAGCATTTTTTGGGTTTTTGGATTAATATATCTGAAAATGAAAGTGGAAAATAATAGATCGGAAAGAAAATATAATAACGAATAGACCTGGGGGCCGTAGATTTCAGTAGTGGCTTCTCTCGAGAAAGAGCACACAATGTGTAAACAAATTACTGTTGGGCAATTGATAGAAGATCAAATAATTTTGACGATATCCAAGGCAATGATCAATATGTAGGCATCACGTCTAAGATTAGTATACCGACTCCTGCCTGCATCTACTACTATTACTCCACACATCGACTTCTATCCAGCATGCATCTAGTGTATTAAGTTCACGAAGAAATGGAGTAATGCAATAACAATGATGCCATGATGTAGACGAAATCTCAAAATGTAGGAAGATTCCCCATCTTGTTATCCTTAGTATCCACGATACATGTGTGTCTTGCTTCGCCTTCTGTCACTGGGAAAGAACACCGCAAGATCGAACCCATTGCAAATCACCTCTTTCCATGGCAAGAAAAATCGATCTAGTTGGCCTAACTAAACAAAGGATTCGACGAAGAAATATGAGGCTATAAATAATTATGCATATAAGATATCAAAGAAGAATCAATTAATATTCACGGATAAAAGATCTGATCATAAAATCAAACTTCATCGGATCTCAACAAACACACAACAAAAATTCACTTCGTCAAATAGTTCTCCAAAAGAACACTGTATTGAGAATGAAAAGAGAGAGAAGAAGCCATCTAGCTACTGCTTACGGATCCGTAGCTCTATGGTGGACTACTCACGCATCATCGGAGAGGCACCAATGAGGATGATGAACCCCTTCGTGATGGTGTTAGATTGGATGTCGTGGTTGTGGAACTTGTGGCGGCTGGAATTATGTTTCATCGACTCCCCTATGGTTTCTGGAATATTTGCGAATTTATAGGGCAAAGAGGCAGTGCAGGAGAGTTCCATGGGGCCCACAACCCCCTGGGCACCCCCTGGTGGGTTGTGCTCCCCCGGGTCTCCCACCAGGTGCTTTCTTGATCCCCAAGGTGTCTTCTGGTCCAAAAATAATCTCCAAAAAGTTTGACTGTGTTTGCAGTCCGTTTGGTATTGATACTCTGCGAAGTAAAAAACAAGAAAAAATAGCAACTGGGACTGGGCACTATGTCAATAGATTAGTCCCAAAAAATGATATAAAGTTTCCATAAAATGATGGTAAAACATCCAAGAATGATAATATAACATCATAGAATAATAATAAATTATAGATACGTTTGGGACGTATCACACCTTTATAAATTCCAAAATATTACCAATGCACTAGAGAGCCACCCGAAACACTTTTTCCGCCGTCACAAGTTTCTGTTCTTCTGTGATCCCATCTGGAGGCTTTTCCAGCACCCTGCCGGAGGGGGAATCTATCAGAAAGTGCTTCTACATCATCATTGCCGCCTTTCCATGTATGCGCGATTAGATTACCATAGACCTACGGGTCAATAGCTAGTAGCTAGATGGCTTCTTCTCGCTCTTTGATCTTCAATACAATGTTCTCCTCGATGTTCTTGGAGTTCTATTCGATGTAATCTTCTTTTGCGGTATGTTTGTTGGGATCTGATGAATTGTTGGTTTATGATCAGATTATTCATGAATATTAATTAAGTCTCCTCTGGATTCTTGTATGCATGATTATTACAACAATGTATTTCTCTCCGATCTATCCATTTTGTTTGGCCAGCTAGATTGATTTTTCTTGGAATGGGAGAGGTGCTTTGTGATGGATTCAATCTTTCGGTGCTCAATCCCAGTGACAGAAAGGGACATGACACGTATTTGTATTGTTGCCATTAAGCATAAACATATGGGGTTTATTCATATTCCTTGGGTATACTTTGTCTACATCATGTCTTCTTGTTTACACTGGTACAACGAGCTACTATACAAACAGTTTTTAACCCCTTTCCGCAATGACATTTTAAACTTTCGCCTTGCTAGTGTGGGCAATAGGGAGTCCTTCCTACACGACCCAGAAACCGTAGGGAATAGGGAATAGGAATGCATACGTTTTCCAGAACAAAGTGTATGCGATGCCCGCACCTATCCCAAACGTGATTGTCGGTGTCAAAACCGGCGGACCTCGGGTAGGGGGTCCCGAACTGTGCGTCTAGGTGGATGGTAACAGGAGACAAGGGACACGATGTTTTTACCCAGGTTCGGGCCCTCTCGTTGGAGGTAATACCCTACTCCTGCTTGATTAATATTGATGATATGGGTAGTACAAGAGTAGATCTACAACGAGATCAAGGAGGCTAAACCCTAGAAGCTAGCCTATGGTATGATTGTTGTTCGTCCTACGGACTAAAACCCTCCGGTTTATATAGACACTGGATAGGTTAGGGTTACACATAGTCGGTTACAATGGTAGGAGATCTACATATTCGTATCGCCAAGCTTGCCTTCCACGCCAAGGAAAGTCCCATCCGGACACGGGACGAAGTCTTCAATCTTGTATCTTCATAGTCTTGGAGTCCGGCCGTGACGATAGTCCGGCTATCCAGACACCCCCTAGTCCGGGACTCCCTCAGTAGCCCCTGAACCAGGCTTCAATGACGATGAGTCCGGCGCGTTGATTGTCTTCGGCATTGCGAGGCGGGTTCCTCCTCTGAATACTTCATAGAAGGTTATGAACACAAGGATAGTGTCTGGCTCTTCAGAACAAGTTCCACATAACACCGTAGAGAGAATAATTTTTGCACAGATTTGCTGACGTATTCCATGGCATGACATCACACCACGGCCAGGCCTTTATATGAATCGTTTTTTACCGTTCCACCTTAGCGCGTTTAGCGAGGCGGTTTCCTTAGCACGTCTTATCAAAGCATAGATCGTCCCCCCTTATTCCGGGATTCTCATGAATACGAACGTGGGTAACCCATCCGCGCCATTGATTACGGCGCTTGGGAAATAAGCGAGTTTTACCAGGCTGGTGGGGGACGTATAGCTTCGTCCGTCCACATAAGGGGATAAGGATCCACCCTTTCACCTACGCCTTCTTCCTCCTTTGCTTATCCATTTCACAAGACTTGAGCTCCAGCGCCCAAGTCCGCTCATCCCACCTCAACCTTCTCCAACCATGTCGAGCGGGAGGCGGTGGATGACCTCCTCTCACACGGGGGCACATCAAAGATCTGCGGAGGCGGATACTTGTCCGCAACATCGCCACAGCTGCCCGATGCGGGCAGCTCATTCCAACCCCGGCCCCATGAGAGGGTGGTGTTTCTCCCCCACTTCCTCCGCGGACTAGGTATTCCAGTTCACCCATTTGTCCGGGGGCTCATGTTCTACTACGGCCTAGAATTTCATGACCTGGCCCCGAATTTTGTCCTCAACATCTCGGCGTTTATCGTCTTGTGCGAGGCCTTCCTCTGCATCCAGCCCCACTTCGGCTTATGGCTGAAGATCTTCAACGTCCGACCGAAGGTAGTGGGCGGCCGTCAAGCGGAGTGCGTAGGCGCCATGGTTGGCAAGATGGCCAAGGTCCCATGGCTCGAGGGCGCCTTCGTGGAGACAATAAAGGGGTGGCAATCGGGGTGGTTCTACATCACCGAGCCACGCGACTCCGAATAGGTGGCGGCCCCCGGATTCTCCCCTGCCAACAACGGGCCTTTAACTTGTGGGAGTTCGATCCGGCACAGCACCGAACCTTGAGCCGGCTCTTCGACACTACGTGGAAGATGCCCGGAAGGTGCTGTTCACGGCGCCGAAGCCCGGCATCCGCTAACAAAGATCGCGGATACAGCTCGCGCGTCAGCCGGCGAGGTAAGTTATTTTACCCTTTACGGGACTCTTTTTTCATAGATTGACTCTATGTGGGATCTAAAAACTCCCTATTCTTTGACAGGACTGGCTGAAGACGTCCGGACAGATTAACTGTCCGGCTCCTTTCCCAGAAGACCCAGCGGACGCACGATTGACGGGGCTGCTGGCTCCAGCACCCCATGTGGTGCCGGAGAAGAAGGCCAAGAAGGAGGCCACGTGAACTCGAAGGAGCTCCCGACGCCAGGTGCTGTCAGATTATGAAGTGGAATCTTCTCCTGAAGACGAAGAGGAAGAAGAAGAAGCTCCTTCCCCAGCGGGGGAGGAGAAGAAAAGGAAGGCCGCCCCAACTGGGGAGGCCGGAGGGTCCAAGAAGGGAAGAACCCTTCCTCCGGACTTCTCCACCAACGTCGACGACGACGAGGAGGATTGGCCTACAAGGGCCAAGCCCCTGGAGAGATCGTAAGTGTCCAGATACCCATGGCTTTTTATTATTGCAGAGTGTTCTCTAATGTCGAACAACCGTGCAGCCCACCCAAGGGCCAGTTTGCTGATTCATCAAGCGGGTCCCTGGGCTCGTTGGAAATGGAGAGTACCTCGCTTCCGACCGCCTCCTTGCGTCACGCTGCGGACGACGCCGCGGCGAGGCCCCAAGAGGGGCTTGGTCAAGAGGAGGTAGCGCAGGAGGTGCCACAAGGCAACCTCACGGACTCCAGGCGCGCGGGGGGCAAGACCCCCAGGGGCTCTAGGCCCGACCCTTGTCCGGTCTCCATGCCGGAACCTTCAGTGGTTCCAGAGTCCGGCAAGCGGACCCTTCGGAAGAAGGGTAAGACGCCGGTGTCCTCCATCCAACCGGAGGCATCGGATAGCTTACTGGAGGTGCTTAACGGTGCTTCCATCAAGGAGGAGCACTGCATTGTTATGAGTGCGGTGATCCGGACAGTTCAGTCCGCCAAGAGCGGACTGACCGAAGCCTGTACCAGCCTTCTAACAGGCTTTGAGGTAAGTTTTAGAATATGTAAAAATATAACCGCATAGACAGTAGCCCCTGATGCTTAGTTCAGTGTTCGGAAAGAAAAGCCGGACTAAGGATCTAAAAAGATATACGCAGGAGTCTAACATAAGTATGTCAATATGGGAGTGCAGGTTGCGCTGCTGACCTCTGCCGCACTGACTACAGAGGTCAATGCATTAAAGCAGAACCTCGAGCGGTCCGAGAACGAGCTCAGACAAGCCAAGAAGCAGCTCGAGGACAAGGAAGGTAAGTAATACCTTATGAAAGAAATACCTTATAGAAAAGGTTTTGGTTGCAAAAAATAACAGGAATAACTTGGGTACTATAGGGGCCACGAACGAGGTGGCGACCCTGAAGGAGGCGGTGTCCGTGGCCGAAAATAAAGCGGCTGCGGAACGCACCAAGCGAGAGAAGGGGGAGGTGCAGCTGGCCAAGGTACGGCAAGAGCTCCAAGCTCTCGTGGAAAAACATGAAGGTTTGGAGCATGACTCGAATACTCGAGAGTCCGAGCTCGCCTTGGCTCTTGAGAGTGCCAAAGCTGCTAAGGCCGAGGCCCAAAAAGCCCTCCAAGAAATTGAGTCGTTAAAGAAGATAGCAGCGGGTAAGGCATTCTTTATGCAAAGCAAGCATGTGAAAGTGAATTACCTATTACTTACCCGGATTCGGAGCTCTCCAGGAGCATTCCCAGATTTGCCCCGTAGTGGGTCTGATGCTGCCGCATTCTACCGCGCAAAGGAGGGGAGCTCGGCGGAAAAGGTTTTCTGGTCTCAGTATGCTGAGCCCGAACATTCGGTGCCCCTGAGCGACCAGCTGAGGCAGCTGGTCGAGCTCCACAAGGTCGCCGAACAGGCCATGAAGGGCCTTATAGCGCGGCTGTGGCCATTGGAGGCCTTGCCCGGGAGCTACTTAGGCTTGGTGCAGCGGCTGGTGAATGCCTGTCCGCGGCTTGAAGTCATCAAGCGCTCCGTCTGTATTGAAGGTGTCCGTCGGGCCCTTGCCCGTGCTAAAGTGCACTGGGGCAAGCTGGATGCAGAGAGGCTTGTGACGGACGGGCCACCAAGGGCCATGAGCATCGCATCCCGAAATGTACTATGAGGGCCTCTCAAGGGTGCCCACTAATAGCGGATAAGTTCTCCAAGGATGTAATTTTTGAATAAACTCGCATTTGTTATCCTGTACGCTGAAAACTTGTTCATATGCGTTAAGCAACACTTATTAATTTAAAATATTACCTTCTGGGCGTCTTCGGGATAAACTTGAGCACTCTTGTTCCCATTCTTGGATCCATCTAGGGAGGCGCTCAACACAACGAACAAGGCAACCGGACTTATAATGCTTGAACACTCTCACTTAGCCATAGAATTCTATAATTTTACATTTCGGCAAAGCCCCTAGTATTCGGAAGACCGAGTTCGGGGCGCTATCCACGCCTTGGCCGGACAATTCCGGTTCCTCTCTCTAAGCGGCATAAGTCTTTAGGGACCCGAAAAATCCTCTCGAACAGCGACCGGTTCTCGCCCTATCATGACGGTCAGTTTTAGCTTTCTCCACTGAGGTGCTCGACCCAGCTCAACTGGGGCACAATCGTAGTGGTTCTCCCGGTGCTACCTTAGCCGATATAGCGGAACGTAAGGTACCAAAACACGGAGCCGGCAAACCCAACTATTGACCCAAGACATGATTCGAGCCATTTCATATAATGCTATAAGTTCAGGGTGCCGACTTGTGAAAGTGTTCGGACTTATCACACCATAATTTTGGGATACTTAAGCCCTCGGTGTATAGGCCGTACTAAAGTGTACTGGTTGCAACATGTCGTGAAATGAACATATGTATATATAAAGGAAGTAGAGCAATAATAAGCAAAAGCTATGTATTGTTTATTCAAAAAGGTACTACAATGGAAGCAGAACGATACAAATAGTGCGACAAGCAAGGGATGGGACTATCTAACATGTCCTTCTCCGTGGGTAAGTCAGAGGATGGTATGTAAAACAGGTATAATGCTCGTAATAGAGACCACCTGAACACTTGACGTGGCTTTCTGCTTCCCTGGTTGTTGTATCGTGAGTTCGGAGATTCTAGTGCCGGACAGGATTGATGAAAGACGGAGTCCTGAAAGTAAAAAAAGGAAGAAAATGGAAAAAAAAGAAAAAGAGTGACACAATCGGGAGCCCCTGGTGTGGTCGATCCGCATTCTTGGCTTGCCGTGGTCTTGCCCCTCCCCATATGCCCATGGTATCTCCAGAGCGTAATTATGTACGCTTAATACTAGCTTCGCAATTTCGCGAGGGCGGGGGTTGGGGCCGGGTTGCTACGCGTGCTTGAATCGTGCCAGGCGGTCTTGTTGTAGGTTACTCCGGGCGCGCTTGACCGTGTCCGGACGCTTAATGGCCGGACTCGAGAGTTGCTGTGAGAGGCTGCTTTGTACCTCCGCCGCGAGGGCCGCCGTGTGCTCCTCCGTTCGGAGAGAGCGTTCGGTGTTTCCATTGACCGTGATTACTCCTCGAGGGCCTGGCATCTTGAGCTTGAGGTATGCGTGAAAGCGGCACCGCATTGAATTTTGCAATGCGGTTCGTCCGAGCAATGGCATGATAGCCGCTGCGAATGGGACGATGTCGAAGATTAACTCTTCGCTTCGTGGTTATCCGGGATCCGGAGACCACTTCGAGTGTAATCGAGCCCGCATAACCGCCTCTACACCGGTATGACGCCTTTAAAGGTCGCCTTTGTAGGTTTAATCCTTGAGGGTCTATGCCCATTTTGCGACTTGTATCCCGATAAAGCAGGTTCAGTTGCTACCGCCGCCCATCAGACTCGGTGAGGTGAAATCCGTCGATTATTGGGTCAAGAACCAATGCGCCAAACCGCCGTGGACGGATGCTAGTGGGTGGTCCTTCGATCAAGGTGATCGGGCAGGAAGACCATGGGTTGAACTTGGCGATCGCTCCATCGCATATGCGCCCCTTAGTGCACTCTTCAGCTCCCTTTTGGGTATATGGGTTGCGATATCATGTTCACCGTCCGCACTTGCGTGGGAAAACCCTTCTGTCCTCTATTGTTCGGCGGCCGGGGCTCTTCCTCGTCATCGCTATGCAGCCCCTTGTCATTGAGTTCGCACTTAACTTGCTCGCTTGTTTGAACACCCAACAGTCCCTGTTGGTGTGATTGGCTGGTTTTTCAGGGGTGCCATGTATCTGGCACAAGCGATCGAGTATTCAGTCCAAGTTGGACGGGCCCTTGGTATTTCTTTTGAAGGGCTTCTTCCGCGACCGGTTTAGAGCTCAAATCCGCATTGACGGTCGATCTTCAGATATATCGCCGCACGCGGTGCTTGTTCTTGTTGCGACGCGACCTGCCATTGTTGTCCTTGGTATCCGGACTATCAGGATGTTTGGCCAAGTTGTTGCTTTGAGCTAGCCAGCTGTCCTCTCCCGCACAAAAGCGAGTCATGGGGGTTGTGAGGGCTGCCATAGATTTCGGCTTTTCCTGTCCTAGGTGCCGGGCAAGCCACTCGTCGCGGATGTTATGTTTGAAGGCTGCAAGGGCCTCTCGCATCCGGACAATCAACGATTTGATTTTTCTTTGTGAGGAACCATGTCCGTAATTGCTCGACCGATTCTTCCGCTGCTGAATTATGTGGCTAAGGTCATCGGCGTCGGTGGTCGCACATATGTGCCCCGGAAGTTATCAAGGAATGCGGCTTCCGTGTCCTCCCAACAACCAATTGATTCTGCTGGCAAGCTGTTGAGCCAATGTCGAGCTGGTCCTTTAAGCTTGAGTGGGAGGTATTTGATGGCATGTAGATCATCACCGCGGGCCATGTGGATATGGAGGAGATAATCCTCGATCCAGACCGCAGGATCTGTGGTACCATCGTATGATTCGATGTTTATGGGCTTGAAGCCCTCGGGGATTTGATGATCCATTACTTCATCTGTGAAGCATAATGGGTGTGCGGCGCCTCTGTATTGGGCTATATCACGATGTAGCTCATATGAACTTTGTCTACTGCGTTCGGCCCGGCCGGGTTTGCTGTATCCGGTGCGACGGTAATCATCCCGCGTCGTTGGGCGCCCACTCGATCCATAGATCGATCTTCTATGTTTTGCCTTATCCTCCAATATATCTCGCAAGTCCGGCGCGTTTTCCCGTGCCTTGGTACTTTTTGAGCGGCGTCGGGGTGTGGCTTGAGTGGAGGGCCGAGAGGCTTCTCCGTCATGCCACGGGTGGCCGGTCTACCATGTCGTCGCTGGTGACTTGGGTGCTTCCTCCTCTAGTCGAGGCAACGGCCTGCGCTTGGGGTAGCTTTTGAGGGGCGCTCGAGTTGATACTCTTGGCTGCAAGGACTTCACCCATTTGTCGCCTAGCGTGTCTTGATCAGCTCTAAGTTGTTGCTGCTTTTCTTGAGGCTGCTTGCCGTGGCTATAAGCCCGCTTTGAAACGCCCTGTTCGGCGGGATCCTCCGCACGACAAATTCATCGTCGCCGAGGCTTGCCTCATCTTCGAGGGAGGCGATAATTATCGCCCTCGACCACTTTTTCTCGCAGACCGTCAGGCGGACTTTCTTCTCCTCCTCCCGCGCTGGGTCCCGCCGAGGGGTTCTCTTCGCGCTGTCCGGGTGTTATTATCTCCGTGCCGGAATCACCGCTTTTATTGTGGCGGATTTAGAGAGGCGCCATCGACGCCGGCGCTTCGGCTGTTTCTTGAGGGGTCATCCTCCGTTGTTCCATCGCCGCTCCCATCTTTTGGGATGTCCACCATATATATGTCATATGACGAGGTGGCCTTCCAGTGCCCTGTAGGCGTTGGGTCTTGGTCGTCTCCGGCATCGTCGTCCATACCGTCGATGTCTTCGGAGTCGAAGTCTAGCATGTCGGTTAAATCATCGATGATGGCTACAAAGTGGGTGGTGGGTGGGCGTTGAATTTATTCGTCGTCCGCATCCCAACCTTCCTGTCCGTAGTCCGGCCAGGGCTCTCCTGATAAAGAGAGAGACTTTAGTGAATTCAAGATGTCGCCAAAGCGCGAGTGCTGAAAGATGTCCGCGCAGTGAACTCCATGACCGGGCGCCCAATCGGATTCGATTGGCGAGGGGCGCGAGGGTTCGAGTCCGGAGAGAAGTCCGCACCACAGGTCGAGGTCTTCGCAGCGACAGGGATGAAGTTTGGCTCGATCGCTGTAGAGATTGTAGCCCCCGAGGTGGTGTCCAACCACTCGTCCTCGATCGGGGAATCCAGCTCCGGATTAAGGGTCGGAGCGGATAATGGTGCGGCCTCCGTGGCAATCGCTCGGCTGCAGAGCTAGATCATGCCCATCGAGACAAGGCGACACGCTTATTGCGGCTCGAATCCGTTGAAGATCAAGTCTCCGCGGATATCGGCTGTATAGTTCAAACTTCCAAATCTGACCGATGGCGGGGCGAAGCTTTCGATCTGCTCCAGATGGCTGCTTAATTGGCCCGCAGGCAAAGCTGCCAATCACGAAGATCTGTCCGGGAGAAAAGTCTCACCCGACCGCGTCGTTGTTGATGATCGAAGGAGCCATCGGGCCTATCGGTGATGACACAGAGGAACTCTCAATGAAAGCACCAATGTCGGTGTCAAAACTGGCGGATCTCGGGTAGGGGGTCCCGAACTGTGCGTCTAGGCGGATGGTAACAGGAAACAAGGGACGCGATGTTTTTATCCAGGTTCAGGCCCTCTCGATGGAGGTAATACCCTACTCATGCTTGATTAATATTGATGATATGGGTAGTACAAGAGTAGATCTTCCACGAGATCAAGGAGGCTAAACCCAAGAAGCTAGCCTATGGTATAATTGTTGTTCGTCCTATGGACTAAAACCCTCCGGTTTATATAGACACCGGATAGGTTAGGGTTACACAGAGTCGGTTACAATGGTAGGAGATCTACATATCCAGACGCCAAGCTTGCCTTCCACGCCAAGGAAAGTCCCATCCGGACACGGGACGAAGTCTTCAATCTTGTATCTTCATAGTCTTGGAGTCCGGCTGTGACGATAGTCCGGCTATCCGGACACCCCCTAGTCCGGGATTCCCTCAGTGATTCTTCACACAACTATTTGGGATATATCTAATATCCCAAACGCTCCGTCCTTGCTACTCGTGTGTTCTAGCATTAGCATTGCAGTCGGTATTCTGTGGTGCTATATTTATGATGCACGACCAATCACAAACAGTTCATTATTATAGAACGTTTATGATAAGCAGACAATCGCACACATTCACTTTTCCTGAACCGTTTGCGATAACTAATTAAGAAGATTAGCTAATGATCATACGAGTGTTGGATAGGATTACAAAATGTTGGACTATCATAACAGTGTCGTATAGGATAACTATCGCACATGCTATTCTGTGGTGCAACGTTTATGATCCATACCACATCAGAAATATTTCATGATTGTAAATCATGTATGATAAGGCGACTATCACAAACATTTAGTTTGCTCACACCGTTTGTGATATTGTCTGATGATAACCTGTCGGCATTCTGGGAACGGGGGTACCCAGACTTGCCTGCATGCGGCCCATGACGTGGCTCCATAGACGGCGTAGTACGGCCCAGCTTCAACAACAACAACTCAAGACCCTCACGGGGGGCCAAGCCTCGCGAGGCGGACGACACGAAGACCCCCACAAGGGGCAGCCTCCTTAGGCTAGCTCCCGAGGAGCGGAGATCTCGATGCATGGCTCACCTCGCGAGGTCCAGATGACGTGAGCAGTGAAGACCAAGGCCAAGCGGGCGCCAGCGGGCGCAGTGTACCAGTTTCCTCTTTGGTGCTAAGGAGGGAAGAGCAGGCGTGGAGTCCCGAGGAATCAGGCAAAGGTTTTCATTCTGGTGCAACAAGACCAAGACCGCCAGGAAGGCAGGACGGAGGTCATCGCCGACCCCACCACGGCGTCACGACTAGAGGCTTTTGCAGGCGAAGACTACTTTTGTCAGGATAGCTTGTACTAGCTGTCCCCCTTCGAATTTGGCCGTTGTGGGATCCCTTCCTGCCTACATTTGGGAAGAGGACCAAGGCCACTATAAATAGGACTTAGCCACCACCATATAGGGGACGGATCATTCGGATCATTATCTCACCCACCAGCTAACTTGAGCCCAAGAACACCCCTCCTCCTGAGGCTGTTCTCCCACTTTACTAGTTCATCCTCAGCCCCTCGAGGCTAATCCACCACAAAGCAGGAGTAGGGTATTACACTGTGAGGTGGCCCGAACCTGGGTAAAATGCTGTGTCTATTTTCCATTCAGTTCATCGAGCTAGGCCGTGAGATTAGCGAGCAGGCAGACTGGGGAGGACGAGTTCTTCGCATGCACCCTGGAGTTCGAACCTCTCAAGGGTCTGCGGAACCCGAAATTCGACATTTCACGCACCAGGTAGGGGTGCATCGAAGCTTCGCTTCTCCGTCCGTTTTGCCTCTCCATTCGCTTCGCCCCTCCGTTCAGCTCTCATGGTGGGCACCGCTCCTCCGGCCAGATTGACGGGCGCGCATGGAGGCGCTGTGGGTCTCCGGGCCTTCACCCCCTCCTTATAGCAAGTGCAGTGGCCGCCCAAGTTCACGCCGGAGATGACGCATTGCTACAACGGCGCGGCGGATCCGGCATGATTTCTCTAGGCGTAGGAGGAAGCCCTTTGGGCGGTAGGCGGCAACGACACCGTCATGGCCAACTGGTTTCCCATGGCCCTCGCTCGCGTAGTGCATGCCTGGCTGCACAGCCTACCAGGATCTTCTGTAGCCTCCTGGAGGAGCTATGCAACCTCTTCGTCACGCACTTCAAGGCACCGGCGCCCCTCGCCGTTGGAGCCCTCCTCGGCGGTTCGTAGGTGCATCCCTCGGATCGCCACGTCAAGCAGTTCTTCCGCCAAGTGGGTACCGCCCGCGTGCAGTAGGGAGCTCCTTTGGGATGGGCGGGGCCTAAGGACCACCTCACGTTTGACTCGCAGTACCACCCAACGACCATCGCAGGCGCAGGCTTGCTCCCGATGTTCTGCAACCCACCATCTGCAACGTGGCGGTTACCAAGTCTCTCACCGACGGAGGAGCCGGCCTCAATGTGCTCTCCGTGGAAGCTTTCCGCTTGCTTCACGTACCCCAAGGCCGGCTCCGCCCCACCAAGCCTTCTCTGGGGTCCTCGACGGTTCCACCTGCCCCCTGGGGCAGATCCGCCTCCCCGTCACCTTTGGCACCCGCGACAACTACCCCACCGAGCTTATCTACTTCGACATCGCCCGCATCAGCCTCCCGTACAATGCCATCCTCGGGTACCCGACTGTGGCCAAGTTCATGGCAGTGACTCACCCTGCCTAGAACCTCATAAAGATGTCAGGAAGCAGTGGCGCCCTCACCATGGCAGGAGATACCAAGGACGCACTGCTGGCCCTCAAGCTGGCCTTCAGGTCCGCAGCGGCAGCGCGCCTGGCTGAGGAAGGGGCCCAAAAATCCCGGGAGCTGCGCCAGCCAAGAAGAAGTAGTTGTTCTCTCAAGATCGGGCCGAGACGACGCAGGTGCCGGTCGATGAAGATGGGGCGTCGGGTGAGGGAGTCCTGGACTAACGGGTCTTCGGGCGTCTGGCTTGTTATCCATTGGGCCGGACTGATGGGCTGTGAAGACATGAAGGCCGAAGACTGTACCCGTGTCCGGATTAGACTCTACTTGGCCTGGAAGGCAAGCTTGGCAACCGACTATGTAGATTCCCTCTGATGTAACCGACTCCATGTAACTCTAGATCTCTTCGGTGCCTATATAAACCGCAGAGCGTAGTCCGGATAGACAGATACACATTACCATAGTCATACAGGCTAGGCTTCTAGGAATTAACCATTACGATCTCGTGGTAGATCAACTCTTGTAACACTCATATTCATCAAGATCAATCAAGCAGGAAGTAGGGTATTACCTCCATAGAGAGGGCCCGAACCTGGGTAAACATCGTGTCCCCCGTCTCCTGTTACCATCGACCCTAGACACACAGTTCAGGACCCCCTACCGAGATCCGCCGGTTTTGACACCGACATTGGTGCTTTCATTGAGAGCTCCACTGTGCCGTCGCCAAAAGGGTTGATGGCTCACCTTGTTGTCAAGGATAATATCATCTTTGAAGGAGCCTTGGCCCTAGGCCAAACCCTCCGGCTGGGCGGCTTCGTCATGACCGCCTGTTCGGCCCTTAAGCCAATGATGACCTCTCAAGTAATCAAAAATCGCCTCCGCGTTGATCCGGAACACTCCGACCGGATGGATCCGACAGAGTTGTCGTCGTTGAACAAACTCCTGGATGCATGGCGGCCTTGGGGGTCGCCACAGACTATGATTAGGTTGGGCTCAAACCCGACTAGAGAGATATTAAGACTCCGCCGATCACCCACCAGGTAGCGGTAGTGGAGGACTGGGACAACTCTTCCGCTATATTGAAGACGAATTATGTTCAGACCTCCGATCTCGAAGGGCCGGATATTCTCCGGCAAAAAGGCATACCTTGTCCTCCGAACATAGAGTCGGACAATGAGCCTAAAAAATCAGTCGATATACCGGGGCCCGAACTGTCAGGTCCGGTAGATCTTCAAACTCCGGACCCAAAATTGGGTCAGGGTTTGGATTTAATTCCACCCACCCGCCCGGACATAGACACTCTCATGAGCATCCAACAACAGTCTCAAGAAATGGTCCACCACTTCTGGGCCAGATTCCTCCTTGTCAAAGATAACGTAAAGGCTTGCCGCGACGAAGACGCGATAGCAACGTTTTGCAACAACTGCGCGGATGAAGGTATCCTCAACGCCATCAATCGCCGCCGCATACTAAAGTTTGCTGACTTAGCAACTATTGTACAAAATTACAGCACGATGGAAAGCGCCTGGAAAACTCAGGAAGCTTGCTGGGAACCGTCGGGCCCAACTCAACTCCTCATAAGAGCGAAGAGGACGCACCCCCGTGGCACTCCCAGCCCAACAGTCAAAAAACATAAACCCATTGCGCTTCACGACACCGTTCTGGAGGGATGGCTCAATGGCCCATGCAAAATACACACAATGCAAGACACCGTGGCAACCCATAGCCTTAGAGCATGTTGGATACTTCGGCAGGTAGCCAAGAGCGGCGAGGACATCCTTATCAAGGATACCCCAGAACAGTACACTCTAGAAAACGACGACACAAGAGTATTGACGGTCTTCGAGACATTCGCTTCAAACAATAAGTGTAAAAGGGCACTACACGATCTTGCTGAAGTTTGCCAGGTCGCCGCAATTGACCCCTGGAATGACACGGCCATAACCTTTAACACCAGTGAAGAACCTAAATATAGAACAGTATGAGCGCCAGCCGCGTTAGTCCTCGGTCCCATCATGGAAGGTTTCCGACTTACAAAAGTCCTCATTGACGGCGGCAGCGGACTAAACCTCATTTATGTGGACATGTTCCACAAGATGGGAATAGACAGGAGCCGCATCGAGAGAAGCAACACAACCTTTTGAGGTATCATTCCAAGTCGGGAAGCATGATGTGCGGGAAAAATTATACTTGATGTGGTATTCGGCATGCTGGAGAACTATCGGTCCAAAGAAATAACTTTCCAGGTAGCCCCTTTCAACAGTGGATACCACGCCCTGTTAGGGCAAGAGGCCTTCATGCGCTTTCAAGCCATACCTCATTATGGTATATGAAGCTAAAAATGCCCGGGTCTAATGGAATAATCACCCTCGTCAGCGATCCGGATACATCACTCCGCGCCGAGAACTAAACCGCATCCTTGGCCCTCGAGGCATTATCTAAGGCCCTTGCGGCCGAAGAACTAACCTCGCTACGCTCCACTGTGGATAGGGACGATGTGTTCATGGAAAAACGACCCAAATCTACTTCCTTCAAGCCAGCAGAAGAAACAGTCAAATTTCAGGTCCATCCAACAGACCCGAAGGAGACAGCATCTAACGGAGCGCAACTCAGCCCCACAGTCGATGCCGCACTAAGAGACTTCATGCGTGAAAACTGGGATATATTCGCCTGGCACCCCTCAGATATGCCAGGAATCCCGCGCGAGTTGGCCGAACACAACCTCAACATACTAATGGGGTACAAACTAGTCAAACAAACAATGTGACGCTTTTACGAACCCAAACGACAAGCTATGCGGGAAGAGCTGGCCAAACTCATCGAGGCCGGATTCATCAGAGATATCGAACAACCGGACTGGCTGGCAAACTTGGTAATGGTACCATAGAAGGATAAATCCTGGCACCTGTGCGTCGATTTCAAAGACCTTAACAAGGCTTGCCCTAAGGATACCTTCCCCGTCCCTCGCATTTATCAAATCATTGATGCTATCGCAGGACACGGCTCGCTGTGCTTCCTTGATGCATATTCCGGATACCATCAAATCAAAATAAAGGAGTCCGATCAAGCTGCAACTGCATTTATCACACCATACGGGCCGTTTTGCTTCAACACCATGCCTTTCAGACTCAAGAACGCCGGCGCCACCTACCAGCGCATGATCCAAACATGCCTCGAGAAACAGATCGGCAAGACAGTGGACGCCTACGAGGACGACGTCGTCATCAAAACTAGACACGTCGAAACACTAATAGACGATTTGCGTCTCACATTCAACAACCTCCGCACATACGACATCAAGCTTAACCCGGAAAAGTGCATCTTCGGCGTCGCCGCTGGAAAACTACTCGTCTTCATCGTTTCCAACACAGGGATTGAAGCAAATGCAGCCAAAATCCGAGCTCTGTCACAATTGGCTACGCTAGCCGAACTTAAACAGGTCCAAAAACTTGCTGGGTGCATGGCAGCTTTAAGCCGCTTTATCTCCAGGTTGGGGGAAATGGCGCTGCCACTTTATCGCCTTCTACGGCACACCGATAACTTCTAGTGGACAGACGCAGCGATGGCCGGACTGGAAGAAATAAAAGCCCTTCTGGCAAGCAATCCAATCTTGGCCACGCCAAATGTCGGCGAACCAATGCTCCTATATATATCGGCAAAACACCAGGTGGTGAGCGCCATACTCGTCGTCGAGTGAGAACAAGACGGACACAAATTTCCGCTCCAAAATCCGGTATACTACGTATCCACCGTCCTCACACCATGCAAATCCCGGTACCCTTACTATCAAAAGATAGCATATGCAGTCTTCATGGCATCTCGAAAGTTATGACACTACTTTCAGGAGTGTTCGATCACGGTGGCTTCTGAAGTGCCCCTCAATCATATAATAAACAACCGGGATGCCACGGGCGGATTGCCAAATGGGCCATTGAGCTCCTTCCATTCGACATCACGTACGAACCACGTCGAACCATCAAATCCCAAGTACTGGCTGACTTCGTCGCCGAATGGACAGAGGCCGAACTCCCTAAAGAGTACGCCGCGTATTCCAACTGGGTTATGCATCTTGATGGCTCCAAAATGTTGGTGGGGCTAGGAGCGGGCGTCGTATTAACGTCCCCCACGGGAGATATCGTCCAGTACTTCCAAATATTATACACAGACTCGAACAACGCAGCCGAATACGAGGCCTTGCTACATGTCCTTCGGATGGCCGTATCGATGGGCATACAACGTGTCAGGACCCCGATCCTAAGTCACACCGATCTAGCATGTAACACATCATATCACTTTGCGGCCTCACGCACGGTATTCCCACGGGTGTCGCCTTACCATGGCCGGACCGTTTATGCCTTTTGGCTCACGATATGATAGTGTCGCTAGCATCCATATGACAGAAACCGGGCCGACATGGCTAGTTGTGAACCCAAAGCGGCGCTAACCTATGGGGACAGGCATACATGAATCACATCGAGCATGTCGGTCATCAACGTATGTATTCGGCTGTAGCACTGGGCTAACAGGACTCCGGTATCCCGGCTGTAGCAGCTAGGCGAGACTCAATAGCACCGCGTGACATTTCCCGAAGGGATGTATATAGGCACGGTGAAACACATGCCGCCAGTCAAGTGTCCAAGCAGTAGTCTTGGGCTAGCAGGACTCGTGAACCGGCTGTAGCGGACTACTATCGCCGTAATCACGAGACTACATTTCCCCATATGAGAGGCTGCCAAGGATAAACAACTAGTTTGTCGGATCCCACACATACCAAGCATTTCAAACATACACGCAATATGCTCAATATGTGTAAATACGACGTGGCATCACAACATAACTCTACGACTCAAATATTATTCATTAGGCTCCAAGAGCGAGATATTACAAACAGGGTCTCATGACCCAACACTCGAAGCATACAAGTCAAAACACAAGCGAAGCTAATCATGTCCGAGTACGCATAACTATAAATGAAGAAGGCTGAGAAGCCCGACTATCTACCAGATCCTGCCAGGCACAAGATCGTGGCTGAGGTAACAAGCTAAACGTCGAAGTCCACGTGGAACTACTAGCGAGACTGACGTCTCTCTGCAAAAACATAGAATAGGCAAACGTGAGTACAATTGTACTCAGCAAGACTTACATCAGATCTAACTACATATGCATCATTATCAAAAGGGGTGGTGGAGTTTGACTGCAGCAAGCCAGCTTTGACTCGGTGGCTATCCTGAACTACGACTGCAAGTAACTCTTTTGAGGTGGCGCACACGAGTCCACATATTCACCATATCAATACACCACTATGGATCCGCTCCCGTCTCCCTACGAGAACGCCATCCATAGCACTCACGCTTATCTTGCGCATTTTAGAGTATCCACTTTCACTTGTCTATGAACTGATATAGGCAACCCAGAAGTCCTTCTCCGTGGACACGGCTATTCGAATAGATCATATTAAACCCTGCAGGGGTGTACTTCTTCACACACTCACCACTTACCGCCGTTTACGACATGTACTGCAACCTTCAAGCGGAAGCCCAACGTGGGTGTCGGCCACGGCCTACCTAAACACTCAAGTCCCTAGTCCAGTTTATCGCCTATTCGGGTTCCATCCGCAGGAGTCCGGCGAGGTTTCCCATACAGCCCGAACGATGTGTGCAGGGTTCCCGAGATACCAAACGGGCACTTTCGGTACACCGGGCCACGGTGCCTACCGCAACACAACCCACCCCTAAGGTCAGCGTTGCGTCGGCCCCCAAAGATGCTACAAACACGAAACTACTTGCAACTCCTTGACCGAGGACAAGGGTGGTCAAGAAGCCGAGAGGGTCCATTGGTTTCGGGCCCAATGCGTGGTAGTAGCTAGTTCATGGATCACAAACACGAACTCAGTTCACGAGGACGGCTGCAATGAGACAACCCACCATGTACTCCTACATGGCCTCTCACCGCTACCTTTACCAAATCGTGTTCACACACTTAGCTCACACACAATAGGACATGTTCACACAACCATTCCAATTCATTCCCGATGAATCAGACCCGACTCAACTTTAAGCGAGAGCAGGCATGACAACAAGCATAAATGAGTAGGCACAACATGGGCTCAAACAACTCCTACTCATGCTAGTGGGTTTCATCTAATTACTGTGGAATGACAGGTCATGCAAAGGATCAAGGGGTTCAGCTACCGCAGCAAGTAACACATGAGTCGTTGTTGTCCTAATGCAATAAAATAGAGCAGGAGCGAGAGAGTGGGATTGTATCGGAATGAACAAGGGGTTTTGCTTGCACGGCACTTCAAGATAATAGTTCTTCATCGGTGTCATCGAATAACCATCGTCGGTACATATCGCTCTACCGAGAGGGGACAATTCTGCATCGCAGACAAGAGAGAACACAATCAATGCAATGCACATATATGATGTATGATCATGTTAAGGTACTGAATTCACCTAATGCAGTAATAAACCAAGTTAGTTGGAGTGGAATTCAAGCAAGGTTGAATTCCAACTCAAAATGCTATTTCATAAGTTACCCTAATCATGATTCATCCTATTCAGTGGTGTTAAGTTGTTCAAACATGCATGATCATGGCATAAACAGATTCTTCATATTTTTCTGATCATTTTCATATATAAATTATTTCCATCCGAGTTACGGTTGAATTTATATGATTTTAGAAGTTTAGGACATTTTCTCAAATTTACTGAATTAAATTAAATCTAGAAAAATATATATCGCGTCGACTGACGTCGATGTGACGTCAGCGATCAACTGGCGCGGTCCAGGTCAAACCTGACGTGTGGGGCCACACGTCGGTGTCTAACTAAACTAATCTGGTTAATTAGCACTAACCCTGTTAGTTGTTAGTTTAAAACCTAACTAGAGTAGTTAGTCGGTCGGGGCCCGCATGTCGCTGACACGGGTGGTCAAACCCCGGTCAAAGGGTCATCGCCATCGGCGGCTTGACGCCGGCGACGCCGAACGCGGCGGAGCAAGTGCAGATGGCCATTCCGGCCACCAAAAGAGGCGGGGAGAGTACCTACTGAAAGTCGGGATGCGCTGAGGTTCTTGGTGGGGTGGTTAGAGCTCGGGGCGGCCGGAATCTCGCCGGCGTCGAGCTTTGGCGGCGGCCGGAGCTCGGGTTCGGTGGCTACGGTGCTGTGGTGCACGAGAGGGGAGGGCGGAGGTGCTCGTGCCCACAGGAGTGTCTTGAGCATGTTGACACGCTCCGACGCGAGCGGCAGGGGCTGTGGCCGCGGCGGCGCCATGGCCGGCGGTGAGGAGCGGTCGGCCGTAGTGGAGACGGTGGTTAGGGGGGGCAATCGAGCATGGGGTAAGGGGGAAAGGAATCGTGGCCTCACCGCGGTTGCAGTGGCCATGGAAGCGGGCCCGGGGGAGCTCGGACGGCGGCACATCGACGGTGGGGATCCGAGAGGGGAAAGAACGCCGGGGCGGCGCCTCGGGGCCTCTCCGGTTGAGTGTGACGGCGGGGAGGACGAGGGCGGCACTGCGGAGCTTGGGGGCGTGTTGGAGAGGAGAGGGAGTGGTGGTGGCGGGCGAGCAGCGGCGGTGGCGACGAGGCCGCTCGGTCGGGCGAGAGGGAGGGAGCAGAGGAGAGGAGGCGTTCGAGGAGAGAGAGAGAGAGAGAGCCGAGGATCGGGAGGCGCGTGGCACCGCAAGGAGGTCGGGAGGCCAGGCAGGCAGGGTGGAGGTGGCGCTGGCGCGGCGTGCACGCGTCGGCCACGCTGGCGCTGCCCACCGGGCGCGAGGAAGACGACAGGAGGGGCGGTGGTGGGCTGGGCTGGCCACCGGGCCAGCCAAGCCGCCTGATCTTGGGCCAAGTGGCGCCCGGCCGTGCCAGCAGGCTGGGCTGCGGTGGGGAGGTAAGCCCAGGTAGGGACTTTTACCTAATTTGTTTCCTTTTCTATTTTTCTGACATTTGTTTTGATTTATTTAAAATACCAAACTAATTTATTTAATTATGCCAATTTTTGCAGGAGCTTACTATATTATTCCAGAGCTCCTCAACAAAAGGGCACAATTTTGGACAATATTTTATATACATAGTAATATATATCCAAGACAAATATTTACCGTATTAATTCCAAATGCCCAAAATAAATACTTATGAGATCCTAAAGATATTGGTTAGTTTGTTAACCCTGTCCAATATTTTCAGGGGGCCACATGAGCATTTTCTTGGACCTTTTTGGAGCGATTTTTATTTAGGTCATTTCCAAAAGTGATTCTGAGGGTTTCACAATCCCCATTTCAAAATTAACTGGAATTCAAACATGATGCACAATGAATGCCTTAATGCAACTAATGTCAAGCAGTTCTAGGGCTGTGACAACTCACCCCCACTAAACAAGAATCTCGCCCCGAGATTCAAGACGTGAGGTAAGAGGAAAAGGGGGATCACAAACTATTACAATTCCCATGATCCAATTGCCTTCTCGAAGATGTTGGTTCACTCCATCTTCTTGGTCTTGACGTCTTCGAGATCTTCACCCGACACGACAACAGAAAGAAGGGGAAACCCTACATGATTCGATCTTCACGACGATCAAGCAATTATGATCGACTCACGGACTGAGACGGTGACACATCTCAAGTTGAGACACAAAATGCATCGAGAGGGATGGGTGAACAACAACGAGGTTTGATTAGTGGCCACAATTCCATGCTTTAGGAAGATGGTGGATGGTATCATGGTGGCGAGGAAATATTCACCATGATCCCGTGAACGGGACACCTCGAGAAAGGTGGCGCAAGGAACTATTCCCTTAAGTGGCAAAAAGAATTACTTTTGATCCATAGATCATTGGAACTCTTTGTACCAGCCAAAGGCAATCACAACGATCGTTTGACGGAGTGCAAAGGAGTAGTACACCCGGACTAGAATGGATGATGTGGACTACCTTGTTGAAGACAACGCAATGGATGATTTGCTTATCATCGAAGGTGGGGGGGGCCTATGGTAAGTCCACTTTTGAAGATAACTCTGGACAAGAGTTGCTAAGAAAACAGTCTATAGCGAAATAGCACAAGGACGGTGCAAGCTGGGAACGAAATGCAACTGTTCGAATGTTCCAACCATCATATCTGCCCGAGATTCAGATCTGGTTGGTGTTAGGATATTTCAGACTTAGCATGTCTGAAAAGGAAAGGTTACAACACAATTTGACGAGATAACATTGCGAGATTCTCGGGAAGTGAACTAAGGTAGCAAGCTCCAAAATATGAGCTGGTTCCGCTACAAACCCGTGGACACGCTGTCCTAGACAAGCATGACCACATAGTAGTCTTATAATAAACACTACCGAGTTCAGGTGGGGAACCATCATTGCGGATAACGAAGTCCTTACATAAGTCCGGATTAGCTCTTAGGAAGGAACTTCTTCTCCTTGAACAAATCAATCAGTGGCTTGGTGTGCTATGGAATTCATATGAGATGAAGATGATCAGTCCATCATGCCATAGAATACTTCGCACGTGCATGACTGACTTGGGATGGTTCGAGGAAACAAAACAAACCTTCCTCGTGTTCATGGCGGCAACTTACACCAGATGCATATGAATTAGAGGAAGTCACTACTTTCATCCAAACATATGCTTCATGAACGAAACACGAAGAAATGCTTACACAAGCTTCCAATACTAGGTTGATGTTCAACATGACTCATGGGGAGACAAAATGCTCTTGATGGGCTCAACAGCAACTCATCGGAATTTCCATATCACTGGACTTCCACCATCATGTGAACACGTGATAGTATTGGTCAGACCAAGGATGTAATGGGTATGCTCGAGGAATCAACCACGAGTAAGACAACATCACGGATATCGTTGGTTCTGATTTGACTTGACAATGGCCCATACTCAAATCAAAGAATTGGTAGGACAATAGGTCCAGCAACTGATCACAGGGACCAATCGATGAAGGTATCATCTTTCTTCAACACACACTACACAAGAATATCCCTTTGGATCGAACTAAGTTAGGCAAGCTTTTATCTTCCAACTCTCCAAGTTATTGTCTAGCTTAACCAACTAGCTCAGGAATATCCAACACAGATTCTTGGAGAAAGGGTGGCCCACAGGGAACCAACTTGATCACGAGCTCAACATAACAGTCAGGGAGCAACCCGGTAACACTTCTAAGAAGATATTTGGAAAGTCACGAACCACTGGTATGTTACTAAGCTCGGGAACAATCTTGCTTTTCAGGGCAAGACGATATGATCAAATGAGTGAGGACTTGACACAATCCTAACTCATCAATCGAGGTGTGCACCAGAAATAAGGACTAGGTAGCACGATCAATCTTAGGATGATGGTTTAACAACCAACACGCTAAGAATGAGAATATTGTCCATTCACTACCAAGCAACAAGTTGCTCGGAGTATTGATTTTACACATCACAATTCACTTGCCGGCATTCCGGTTACAATAACACGGAACCGAGGAATGAATAATGATAGCGAGAGTATCACTGCATCAAGAATGCATAAGAGGAGGTGCAATTTCCATGACATTCTTGACGTAAAGATGGTAACACTCCAGGTGGAACAGAATCAAAAGCTGAATTGGCATTTTGATCTGCGGGATACAACTACTTTGACCCAATCCTAGAAATGGATGAGGTACTGGAGTTTGTTTCTCCTAGTCATCCCGGAGTAGAATGGCTTGTCGGACCACAAGGATAAAATGCATCGATGAACACAAATGCACACATACTCTTGGCTATCGATTGATAGATGAAGGTCAGAAGGCATCTAAGAGAACAACTCAAAGGAACATATAATTTTCTGAGTTGTGGATGCACAGATTAGTATGTCGAGCAAGCTCAACATTTCTTCCGGATAACCCATACAGAAAGGTAGAATTGGCAGATTCACAATTATGAATGGAGAACTCCTCAAGAGCACTCTTATTGTGATCTTTTGGTTCAAAAGAACTTCTGCCATAATTAGTTCATGGCATTTGGAAGAAGGAGAATACCACGGACTTTGAGGACTATCGCAAAGGTTACTAATATCCTAAAGGCACTAGCAAATACTAACAACATAAAGTAGGATGAATCTTGGGTTCAACAACCCAGGAGTAGAATACCTGCTACTAAATGGCATCACGGGATGCTTTCGAAAATGATGGCCAGAATCATCGCACTGGGGATACAAAAGCATTACTAGATTGCTAGGTGACTTCCTAAACATCTAGGGTCATAATAATAGTTCCAACATATATGTCGAGGCAACAGAGTACCTCGACCGACTGGTTGGTGTGCTTATTCTGACCAGAAGGACATCGGAATCGGAAGGAAAGGATTTGCAAATGCATCAGACTATCTAGAGACCTGGGATGACTCGGACAGCATAACGGCTGTAAATGCTCAAAATGATTTGAGATATCCTGCAGAAAATGGTGGCATAACCACTCAACAACATCATAACAAGATTCTGAGATCAACAGTTATCATACAGAAATAGTAGGAACTGAACTGGGGATTTAAACCAACAATCTTACAAGTCTATGGATTAGTAACACGTCATCCTAATAGATAGATGAGAAGCCTAGTTCTTAAACCCGTAGAAGAGAAGAGGATGACTCGGATCGAAGGCCATGAGGTATAAGGAGTAAAAAGAGCCTTACGTTCCTTCCACAATCAATTCCCTTATATAACTAGAGCATTTCTAGACACAACTTCACCAGTTTGGCTTGGTAATCCTCTGAGCAATCAGGCTCGATACCAACGCTGTCGGGACCCGATCCTAAGTCACACCGATCTAGCATGTAACACATCATATCACTTTGCGGCCTCACGCACGGTATTCCCACGGTGTCGCCTTACCATGGCCGGGACCGTTTGCGTCTTTTGGCTCACGTATATGATAGTGTCGCTAGCATCCATATGACGAAGAACCGGGCCGACATGGCTAGTTGTGAACCCAAAGCGGCGCTAACCTATGGGGACAGGCATACATGAATCACATCGAGCATGTCGGTCATCAACGTATGTATTCGGGCTGTAGCACTGGCTAACAGGACTCCGGTATCCCGGCTGTAGCAGGCTAGGCAGGACTCGAATAGCACCGCGTGACATTTCCCGAAGGACAGACATAGGAACGAAGTGAAACACATGCCGCCAGTCAAGTGTCCAAGCAGTAGTCTTTGGGCTAGCAGGACTCCGTGAACCGGCTGTAGCGGACTACTATCGCTCGTAATCACGAGACTACATTTCCCCATATGAGAGGCTGCCAAGGATAAACAACTAGTTTGTCGGATCCCACACATACCAAGCATTTCAAACATACACAATATGCTCAATATGTGTAAATACGACGTGGCATCACAACATAACTCTACGACTCAAATATTATTCATTAGGCTCCAAGAGCGAGATATTACAAACAGGGTCTCATGACCCAACACTCGAAAGCATACAAGTCAAAACACAAGCGGAAGCTAATCATGTCCGAGTACGACAACTATAAATGAAGAAGGCCGAGAAGCCCGACTATCTACCAGATCTGCCAGGCACAAGATCGTAGCTGAGGTAACAAGCTAAACGTCAAGTCCACGTGGAACTACTAGCGAGACTGACGTCTCTCTGCAAAAACATAGAATAGGCAAACGTGAGTACAATTGTACTCAGCAAGACTTACATCAGATCTAACTACATATGCATCATTATCAAAAGGGGTGGTGGAGTTTGACCGCAGCAAGCCAGCTTTGACTCGGTGGCTATCCCGAACTACGATTGCAAGTAACTCTTTTGAGGTGGCGCTTTACGAGTCCACATATTCACCATATCAATACACCACTATGGATCCGCTCCGTCTCCCTACGAGAACGCCATCCATAGCACTCACGCTTATCTTGCGCATTTTAGAGTATCCACTTTCACTTGTCTATGAACTGATATAGGCAACCTGAAGTCCTTCTCCGTGGACACGGCTATTCAATAGATCATATTAAACCCTGCGGGGTGTACTTCTTCACACACGCTCTCACCACTTACCGCCGTTTACGACATGTACTCGGCAACCTTCAAGCGGAAGCCCAACGTGGGTGTCGGCCACGGCCTACCTAAACACTCAAGTCCCTAGTCCAGGTTTATCGCCTATTCGGTTCCATCCGCAGGAGTCCGCCGAGGTTTCCCATACAGCCCCGAACGATGTGTGCAGGGTTCCCGAGATACCAAACGGGCACTTTCGGTACATCGACCCACGGTGCCTACCGCAACACAACCCACCCCTAAGGTCAGCGTTGCGTGCGGCCCCCAGCATGCTACAAACACCAGAAACTACTTGCAACTCCCGGACTGAGGACAAGGGTGGTCAAGAAGCCGAGAGGGTCCATTGGTTTCGGGCCCAATGCGTGGTAGTAGCTAGTTCATGGATCACAAACACAGAACTCAGTTCCTGAGGACGGCTGCAATGAGACAACCCACCATGTACTCCTACATGGCCTCTCACCGCTACCTTTACCAAATCGTGTTCACACACTTAGCTCACACACAATAGGACATGTTCACACAACCATTCCAATTCATTCCCGATGAATCAGACCCGACTCAACTTTAAGCAGTAGCAGGCATGACAACAAGCATAAATGAGTAGGCACAACATGGGCTCAAACAACTCCTACTCATGCTAGTGGGTTTCATCTAATTACTGTGGAATGACAGGTCATGCAAAGGATCAAGGGGTTCAGCTACCGCAGCAAGTAACACATGAGTCGTTGTTGTCCTAATGCAATAAAATAGAGCAGGAGCGAGAGAGTGGGATTATATCGGAATGAACAAGGGGGTTTTGCTTGCACGGCACTTCAAGATAATAGTTCTTCATCGGTGTCATCGAATAACCATCGTCGGTACATCGCTCTACGAGAGGGGACAATTCTGCGCAACAAGAGAGAACACAATCAATGCAATGCACATATATGATGTATGATCATGTTAAGGTACTGAATTCACCTAATGCAGTAATAAACCAGGTTAGTTGGAGTGGAATTCAAGCAAGGTTGAATTCCAACTCAAAATGCTATTTCATAAGTTACCCTAATCATGATTCATCCTATTCAGTGGTGTTAAGTTGTTCAAACATGCATGATCATGGCATAAACAGATTCTTCATATTTTTCTGATCATTTTTCATATATAAATTATTTCCATCCGAGTTACGGTTGAATTTATATGATTTTTAGAAGTTTAGGACATTTTCTGAAATTTACGGAATTAAATTAAATCTAGAAAAATATATCTCATACGACTGACGTCGATGTGACGTCAGCGGTCAACTGGGCGCGGTCCAGGTCAAACCTGACGTGTGGGGCCACACGTCGGTGTCTAACTAAACTAATCTGTTAATTAGCACTAACCCGGTTAGTTAAGTTAGTTTAAAACCTAACTAGAGTAGTTAGTCGGGCGGGCCCCGATGTCGATGACACGGGTGGTCAAACCCCCGGTCAAAAGGGTCATCGCCACCGGCGGCTTGACGCCGGCGACGTCGAACGCGGCGGAGCAAGTGCAGATGGCCATTCCGGCCACCAAAAGAGGCGGGGAGAGTACCTACGGAAAGCCGGGATCTTGCCGAGGTTCTTGGTGGGGTGGTTAGAGCTCGGGCGGCGGAATCTCGCCGGCGTCGAGCTTTGGCGGCGGCCGGAGCTCGGGTTCGGTGGCTACGGTGCTGTGGTGCACGAGAGGGGAGGGCGGAGGGTGCTACGTGCCCCAGGAGTGTCTTGAGCATGTTGACACGCCCGACGCGAGCCTTGGCGAGGGCTGTGGCTGGCTGGCGCGCCATGGCCGGGCGGTGAGGAGCGGTCGGCCGTAGTGGAGACGGTGGTTAGGGGGCAATCGAGCATGGGGTAAGGGGAAAGGAATCGTGGCCTCACCGCGGTTGCAGTGGCCATGGAAGCGGGCCCGGGGGAGCTCGGACGGCGGCACATCGACGGTGGGGATCCGAGAGGGGAAAGAACGCCGGGGCGGCGCCTCGGGGCCTCTCCGGTTGAGTGTGACGGCGGGGAGGACGAGGGCGGCACTGCGGAGCTTGGGGGCGTGTTGGAGAGGAGAGGGAGTGGTGGTGGCATGACAGCGGCGGTGGCGACGAGGCCGCTCGGTCGGGCGAGAGGGAGGGAGCAGAGGAGAGGGAGGCGTTCGAGGGAGAGAGTGAGAGAGAGCCAGAGGATCGGGGAGGCGCGTGGCACCGCAAGGAGGTCGGGGAGGCCAGGCAGGCAGGGTGGAGGTGGCGCGGCGCGGCGGTGCACGCGTCGGCCACGCTGCCTTCTGCTTGGGGCGAGGAAGACGACAGGGAGGGGGCGGTGGTGGGCTGGGCTGGCCAGCTGGGCCAGCCAAGCCGCACAGTGCTGGGCCAAGTGGCGCCAGGCCAGGCCGCAGGAGCTGGGCTGCGGTGGGGAGGTAAGCCCAGGTAGGGACTTTTACCTAATTTGTTTCCTTTTCTATTTTTCTGACATTTGTTTTGATTTATTTAAAATACCAAACTAATTTATTTAATTATGCCAATTTTTGCAGGAGCTTACTATATTATTCCAGAGCTCCTCAACAAAAGGGCACAATTTTGGACAATATTTTATATACATAGTAATATATATCCAAGACAAATATTTACCGTATTAATTCCAAATGCCCAAAATAAATACTTATGAGATCCTAAAGATATTGGTTAGTTTGTTAACCCTGTCCAATATTTTCAGGGGGCCACATGAGCATTTTCTTGGACCTTTTTGGAGCGATTTTTATTTAGGTCATTTCCAAAAGTGATTCTGAGGGTTTCACAATCCCCATTTCAAAATTAACTGGAATTCAAACATGATGCACAATGAATGCCTTAATGCAACTAATGTCAAGCAGTTCTAGGGCTGTGACACAACGCCTGGAGGTGCGCGGGGATTCAAAGCTCGCAATATCCCAAATTAATGGAGACTTTGATGCAAAATATCCAAAGATGGCAGCTTACCGCAACACCGTCTTAAAGATGTCAGCTTGGTTCGAGGGGCTCGAATTTCATCACGTCGCCCGTGAAAGTAATCAGGCGGCAGACGTGCTTGCTCGCATCGGCGCTAAGCATGACCCCGTCCCACCTAACATCTTCCTCGAAAGGTTCTTTAAGCCATCCGTGGTGTGGCAAGGGGGAGATAGCAACGACAGTCCCGTTCCGAACACAAACATAGATAGCGAACACGCCGATATCATCGGATGCTCAGCCACCGAAATAACACCATCAACCCAACTCATTATGGCACTCATTGCCCCGTGGACCGAACCATTCATGGTCTACCTTAATAGGAAGGAGCTCCTAGAAGATCAGAACAAGGCTCGCCGCATTGTCCGGCGTTCGAAGGCCTATAAAGTTCAAGAACGAGAGCTCTACAAGAAAAGCACTACCGGAGTCCTTCAAAGGTGTATCTCCGAGGAGGAGGGGCGGCAACTCTTGGCAGAAATTCACGGCGGTCTCGGTGGGCACCACGCTGCAGCCAAGACACTTGTCAGCAAGTGATGTCTACTATGCAACCTTCTCCTTGTAGACGTTGTTGGGCCTCCAAGTGCACAGGTTTGTAGGACAGTAGCAAATTTCCCTCAAGTGGATGACCTAAGGTTTATCAATCCGTAGGAGGCGTAGGATGAAGATGGTCTCCCTCAAGCAACCCTGCAACCAAATAACAAAGAGTCTCTTGTGTCCCCAACACACCCAATACAATGGTAAATTGTATAGGTGCACTAGTTCGGCGAAGAGATGGAGATACAAGTGCAATATGGATGGTAGATATAGGTTTTTGTAATCTGAAAATATAAAAACAGCAAGGTAACAAGTGGTAAAAGTGAGCGTAAACAGTATTGCAATGATAGGAAACAAGGCCTAGGGTTCATACTTTGACTAGTGCAAATTCTCTCAACAATAATAACATAATTGGATCATATAACTATCCTCAACATGCTACAAAGAGTCACTCCAAAGTCACTGATAGCAGAGAACAAATGAAGAGATTATGGTAGGGTACGAAACCACCTCAAAGTTATTCTTTCCAATCAATCCGTTGGGCTATTCCTATATGTGTCACGAACAGCCCTAGAGTTCGTACTAGAATAACACCTTAAGATACAAATCAACCAAAACCCTAATGTCACCTAGATACTCCAATGTCACCTCAAGTATCCATGGGTATGATTATATGATATGCATCACACAATCTCAATTCATCTATTCAACCAACACATAGAACCTCAAAGAGTGCCCAAAGTTTCTACCGGAGAATCATGACGAAAATGTGTGCCAACCCCTATGCATAGGTTCCCAATGTCACGAAACCCGCAAGTTGATCACCAAAACATACATAAAGTGGATCAATATAATAACCCATTGTCACCACGGTTATCCCACGCAAGACATTCATCAAGTGTTCTCAAGTCTTTAAAGACTCAATCCGATAAGATTACTTCAAGGGGAAAACTCAATTAATTACAAGAGAGTAGAGGGGGAGAAGAAACATAAGATCCAACTATAATAGCAAAGCTCACGATACATCAAGATCGTGCCAAATCAAGAACACGAGAGAGAGAGATCAAACACATAGCTACTGGTACATACCCTCAACCCCGAGGGTGAACTACTCCCTCCTCGTCATGGAGAGCGCCGGGATGATGAAGATGGCCACAGGTGAGGGTTCCCCCCTCCGGCAGGGTGGCAGAACAGGGTCCCGATTGGTTTTTGGTGGCTCTGGAGGTTTTGCGGCGGCGGAACTCCCGATCTATATTCTGTTCTGGAAGTTATACGATACGTAGGTATATATGGGTACAAGGGGTATGTCGGTGGAGCTACGGGGCCTCACGAGGCAGGGGGCGCGCCCTAGGGGGTTGGGCGCGCCCCCCACCCTCGTGAGCACCTCCCTCATATCCTGACATAGGGTCCAAGTCTATCTGGTAGGTTTCCTTCCAAAAATAACTTCTCCAGTTCATTTCGTTCCGTTTTGACTCCGCCTGATATTCCTTTTCCTCGAAACACTGAAATAGACATAAAACAAAAAATCTGGGTTGGGCCTCCGGTTAATAGATTAGTCCCAAAAATAATATAAACATGGATAATAAAGCCCAATATTGGCCAAAATAGTAGATAATATAGCATGGAGCAATCAAAAATTATAGATACGTTGGAGACGTATCAGCAAGGCCTTCCGGACAGGATTTTATTGGCCTACGGCCCGAGCAGACGCGTAGGACCTTGTCCAACGCTACGTGGGATGCCAACTCTTCGCCAACCAAAGCCATATGCCCCCAACCACCCTGTGAACAATCCCCATTACATGGCCCTTTGCGGTCTGGGGTTTGGACATGGTTGGACCCCTTAAAGGGGGAAGCCATAAGAAAAAATAGCTGCTGATCATGGTTGATAAATTCACCAAGTGGATAGAGGCTAGACCAGTTAAAACGGCCGAGTCCGGACCGGTGATTGCATTTATATCTGATGTGGTGCACCGTTATGGTGTCCCGCACAGCACCGACAATGGTTCCAATTTCACAGCCGATGAGGTAAAAACCTGGTGTGCTAATCTGGGCATTAAGCTCGATTACGCCTCTGTCTACCACCCGCGAACAAATGGTCAAGTCGAACGAGCCAATGGTCTTATTATGAGCGGCATCAAACCCAGGCTAGTGCTGTCTTTGAAATAATCTAACAAGCACTGGGTTGAGGAGCTTGACTCCGTACTCTGGGGGCAGCGAACCACGCCCAACCGTGCTACCGGATACACACCTTTCTTCATGGTGTATGGTGCAGAGGCTGTATTGCCTTGCAATATTATACATGACTCACCTCGAGTGCATATGTACAAAGAGAAAGAGGCCGAGTTGGATCGGCACGACAGCCTAGATGCCCTGGAGGAGGAGCGCGACGTCGCCAAAGCCCATTCAGCATTTTATCAACAGCAGGCTCGAAGATATCAAAGGCGAGAAGTACGGGCCAAGACTGACAATGTTGCCGAACTCATTCTACATTTGCTGGAGAGGAAAAAGGACAAACTCAAGCCCAAATGGGAGGGTCCCTTCATAATTGACGAAGTTCTTACCGGAGGAGCATACCGTCTTCGTGATGCATCAGACAATCGCCTAGAGCCGAACCCTTGGAACGCGGCCAGACTCCGAAGGTTCTATGCCTAGCGCCGAATTCTTTGTTAGTCTCCTTCTACCCTTGTTTCCATTATTTTTTCTCTCTTTTTACACCTTTTTCACTTTAAAGCTCTTATACGGCTTGACCCAACACTGCCGACGTACACATCTTTACATGTGTATGCCCATTATGCCTGGGGGCTTCTTGGATAGAAGTTTTTCATTAGTTCACTGAGCATCAAGCTCTTCACATATGAGTCTTTACATATGTACCTTTTCGTCGCCACTATATGCATCGATATTACTTAAGTTTTGGCCAAGCTAAGTTGCCTGGCTCCTGTGCTTATGCCCTACGTTCCCGTTAGTTCGGCTAGGGCATAAAGGGAGCACCTCTACGATTGTTACTGCCGGGTCATCCGAATGTGTACCTCAGACTGGGTGAAGCCGAAAGCTAGCGTTCTTAAGGGAATATTCGGTCGGCGAATTAAAGATGTTTTATGTACTTCCTCCATTACGAACCCCCAGAAGTTGTACATGCTGTGATCTTCACATCACAATTCTGACATGTATCCTAATGCATGCACACCCAGGGAAAGGAACCCTTAACGGAACTATTCTCTATGGGAGATGTTTCTTACTATTTCAAAGTAATATAACATAACTGGTAGTATACAACTTGTCTATTCAAGCAACTATGAACCCTACACCTAGTTTTCCAACCATACCCCGGTGTATTCGGCCGCGAGGGTATTCGAAAACACTCCGCACCATCGGGTATGGATGTTGAAGCGAAAAGTTCTGCCATGACAAATGCTATACAATTTAGCTAGAATTACATAGGGTAAGGAAAGTACATAGTCACTTGGACTCAAACACTTCCTTCTCTATACCGTCCAACAGGCGGTCTAACTTACAATCCTGTTGGGTATATTTGGCGGCCACCTCAATTTGGTCATACACTAAACTAACGGGAATTTCTTCCCCATTCGACCCTAGCAGTCCAGCCCAAGCCATGTGATTAGGATCAAGCTTGGTATACCGAGTTTTCACCATGGCCCAAGCCTCTCGCGCACCCTCTCGACAGGCCGATATCTTCCATAGTCGGATACGCCACCGTGCTCCTTTGAACAGCTCTACAAGCTCCTCATACTTCCTGCAGGGTACGCGGATGGACACAGGGCCTTGGCAACACTCCACATCGCCAGCCGCGCCTGCTCGTGCACCTACGACAGCCTTTGCAGTAGATCACTCGATGATCCGGACACCTCCTCTTCAGGACGGCCTGTAAATATAGATGCAATCATAATTATATCAGTTCCATCTATCTCCGAACTACTTTAACAATAGTTCGGACACATACTGAATATGCCGCCTCGTAGCTTCTTGTTCTCCTTCACGAAATCGGCTAGCTAGGCCCGCACATCCTTCAGCTCTTCGCCTAGCTGGGTTTTGCAATCCTGGAGCTGGTTTTTCTCAACAATGGCCTGCTTCAGCACACGTTCGCCCGCAGCATGTAGCCTCTTGGCTTCTTGTTCATTCGCTTGCGCGACTTCCAGCGCCTCCTTGAGTTCCTCTGACAATCATGTCATGATATAGGCAGGACTGTTAGCATTAATGGCATATGATTATATTTGCCCGATGGAGGGGAATATTACCAGGCGATGCCTTTTTAGACTTTTCCAGCTCGGCGATAGCAGCATTTAGCTGCGCCCGACATTGTTCCAGCTCTTGGGCTAGCAGGTTGTTCTTCTCTGTAAGAACCTGGTCATACAATGGTCCTTACATCAGTTTTACCAACTGCTTTCAGTCCCGGGGACTACTGGCATATGGCTATCCTATTCGGACAAAGGAAACTCACCCACACATCTATTAAATGCTGCTTTGTGGCTCTACTAACCCCGTTTCGAGCAGCTCGGATGTATGCATCAGCCGAACTGAAGGCATTGAATGCCTCTTAAGAGAACTCAGGGTCTCGTAAAATAGCTGTGAAGTGCCGATGACTCATTGCGCTCTCCACTTCCGAGTTGGTAACGGACATATTCTCCGAACCCTCGGCCAAAGGACAGTCCGGCATTGTTCCCATATCAGCTCCCGTCTCGGCGACGGGGTCTAAATCCCGGGCGCTGGGAGTATGGCCGTCCGGACCCTTAGACATAGTCCGGTGAACCTTTTTCCTGGCATCAGACAAGCGTATAAGTTGCAGTTTCATGTGACTACTAAAGTATGCCTTCAAATCCTTACCTCTTTGACGAGTACCGGTCATGTCTTCACCAACCTTCTTTTTAGAGACCTTGCTCGGCGCTGGAGCCACCCTCTTTGGAGCCGCCACCGGAGTAGCGTGACGCGCCGGATGCCTCCCCTGTGGAGCACGACGCAGTGCGATGGGTGAGGTGATGCGAGCAAGCTCTTTCGGGCAAGACTTTTTCTTGATAACTTACGTGGGAAGCGGGAAGAAGACCAGGGTAATCGGTGATAATGTCCACTTCCATGCCATTGTAGCTCGCCTGATAAAACACCCCTTTCGCGAGTTCCACGAATATATCCGGGTCTTCTTCAAACCCAGGATCCAGCTCCCGGTTGTGGTTCTTAGGCTGTGGGGCGGGGCTGTGAAACCTGTCGGTGATTTTTCGCCAATGCTGTCATAAGCTGACTAGAAATTTATCAAAGGTAATCCGGGAAGCAGAATGAGTAGAGCAGAAGGATTGGGGCTTACCCAACCGGGAGGATCATACATTGAAGGGACATTTACATCTATGCCCTTAACTCGAACCCACTACTCAGTTTTGCCCCTAATTTTTAGGTATGCTCAGTTTTGCCCCTCCGCCATTAGTGTCACTTATAGAAATGCCCTTTTGCGCCGTTACCTTCTGGTCAAAGGACTTTGACCACCCAGAAAAAAATAGCAAAAAAATCTGAAATTTTGTGGGATCGAAGATAGTCATATCTGCAAGGCGAGTGCAAATTTGTGTGCCGTTCGGACACCCTGGGAGGTCGTGGCAAAGGAAATCATAAATTTTGTACGCATGTGAACAGTAAATTCGAAAAAATAGAAAAAAAATCAAAAAAGTATGAAATTTTGGGGGACTGAAGATACTTAGGTGCACAAGATGTGTGCACATTTTGTTGTGTTTGGACATCGTAGGAGCCCATAGGAGCTCGTAGGAGCTAAACTTTATTTTTTTTCTCCGCGAGCTCCTACGATGTCCAAACACAACAAAAATGTGCCCACATCTTGTGCACCTAAGTATCTTCAGTTCCCCAAAATTTCATATTTTTTTGATTTTTTTTCTATTTTTACCAATTTACTGTTCACATGCGTACCAAATTTATGATTTCCTTTGCCACGAGTTCCCAGGGTGTCCGAACGGCACACAAATTTGCACGCGCCCTGCGGACATGACTATCTTCGATCCCACAAAATTTCAGATTTTTTTGATTTTTTTGCTATTTTTTTCTGGGTGGTCAAAGTCCTTTGACCAGACGGTAATGGCGCAAAAGGGCACTTCTATAAGTGATACTAACGGCGGAGGGGCAAAACTGAGCATACCTAAAAATTAGGGGAAAAACTGAGTAGTGGGTTTGAGTTAGGGGCAGAACTGGAATTGGCCCATAGAATATCCATCTCTGCGATTGATGCGAAGAAATTCCTCTTCCTCCCCTTTGAACACCTCAGCCAGTATCTTGGCTAGAGCGACAGGGCTGTCTGGACCTTTCCGACCACAACGGGAGGCGTCGTCCTCCCCGTTGTAGTGCCACATTGGGAGCCCTCTATATTGAAGCGGCTGAACCCCTCGCACTATGGAGATCGCCATTACCTCAAATATTGTTAATCCGGACCAGGCGAGCGTCTTTATCTTGCCCAAGAGCTGAGGAACCTCCGCATTGTCGTCCTCTTCAAGGCTCCAGGGATGCCAACTATGGTGTTTCTTTAGCGGAACCCTTGCAAATTCAAGGAGACCCTTTCGAACTTGGTCGGGAAGTGCAACGTCCTCGATGTAGAACAATTCGGAAGGCCATTCCTTTGATGCCCTCCTTGGTGTGCCGGACAGGTATCCGGTATCGGCGATGCACCACACTTCGGCTCCGCCCACTTCAAATATTGACCCCTCATGGTTGCGCGGGACAAGACAAAACAATTTTCTCCACAGTTTGAAATGGGCTTCAACACCCAGAAATAACTCACATAGAGCGACGTAACCTACAATGTGCAGGATAGAGGCGGGAGTGAAGTTGTGCAGCTGGAGGCCATAATATTCTAGAATCCCTCGGAGGAACGGATGGACGGGAAATCTGACGCCTCTTAGCAGGTAGGGGACGAAGCACACTCGCTCCCCCCTGATGGATTGGGGAAGTCTTCCGCCTGAGTCACGCCATTGAAGGAGGCCGACCCTGCTCGGGCAGGGACCAGATCCGCGGGATGAAGAAATCCTTGCGTTTGCAACTTTGCTAGTTCACTATGAGACACAGAGCACTTCTCCCACTCGCTTCTCTTTGGGCTAGAATGGGAGGAGGAGCTGGGAATGCTAGCCATGTTGGAATGGTTTCTCCTAGCAGTCTCCGGGGATTTTTCTCGGCGTAGTGTCGCTTGGATCTAATATCCAATATCTTTAAATAGGCGCTCTGCCTTGCGTGGACGGGGTGTTATTCACAAAAATACCTTGACTTTCCGCATTCGCTCGACACGTGGAAGACGAAGTTATTAGCCCACAGAAGTTGAGGGGAGCAGTATTGGGTCAACAGCCGAATATATTACTTGGAGAAGGAACCTGCCTTGTAAAATCGAAGACAATCTGCGCGCCGAACACCTCGTCGTTGAAGCCTGGTTTCGGGGCTACTGAGGGAGTTCTGGACTAAGGGGTCCTCGGGCGTACGGCTTGTTATCCATTGGGTCGGACTGATGGGCTGTGAAGACATGAAGGCCAAAGACTATACCCGTGTCCGGAATAGACTCTACTTGGCGTGGAAGGCAAGCTTGGCAACTGACTATGTAGATTCCCTCTGATGTAACCGACTCCATGTAACCCTAGATCTCTCCGGTGCCTATATAAACCGGAGAGCGTAGTCCGAATAGACAGATACACATAACCATAGTCATACAGGCTAGGCTTCTAGGTTTTAGCCATTACGATCTCGTGGTAGATCAAATCTTGTAACACTCATATTCATCAAGATTAGTCAAGCAGGAAGTAGGGTATTACCTCCATAGAGAGGGCCCGAACCTGGGTAAACATCATGTCCCCCTTCTCTTGTTACCATCGACCCTAGACACACAGTTCGGGACCCCCTACCCGAGATCCGCCGGTTTTGACACCGACATCAGGTGCCACCTTCACCATAGGCGCTAACCTTCCTCCAGATCTAGAAAAGGCGTTGGTCGACTTCCTACGCGCGAACAAGGGAGTGTCCGCAAGGGAGCCCAAGGATCTGGTTGGGATCCCGAGGTGAATAATCGAGCATCACCTAAGGGTTGGCCCTAACACAGGACCAGTGAAGCAGAAGGCCTGACAGCAGTCCACAGAGAAGCAGTCGTTCTTCGTCCAAGAAACCTGCAACATGCAAGATGCTTGTGTCATTTGGGAGGTGCGGTACCTGGAATTGTTGGCAAACCCATTCTTCGTCCCCAGGAAAGGCGGGAAGGAGCGCATGTGCGTCGAGTTCACCATCCTCAATAAGGCTAGCCCTCAAGACCCCTTCCCGCTTCCGCGCAACGATCAGATCGTTGATTCCACTGCCAAGTGCGACCTGCTGTGCTTCCTGGACGCCTTCTGGGGTACCATCAAATCAAGATGGCAGTGCAAGATGTTGAGAAGGCGGCTTTTCCTGACCCTATGCAAGGTGTACTGCTACACCTGCATGCCATTTGGCCTACACAACGCCGGGGCAACTTTCCAGCGGCTGATGCACATTACTCTGGGCTAGTAGGTCAGGAGGAACGCTGAGTCAAATGTCGACAACATAGTGGTAAAGTCTCGGGAGGCAAGAACCCTTATCGAGGACCTGGAGGAAACATTTGACAGTCTACGCAAAGTGGATCTGCGGCTCAGCCCAGAGAAATGTGTGTTTGGCATCCCCTCCGGCAAGCTGCTAGGCTTTGTGGTGTCACACAGTGGAATCGATGCAAACCCAGAGAAAGTCAAGGCCTTCGAAAGGATGAGCCCACCGCAGACTCTCAAGGAAATGTAGAAGCTGGCGGGTTGCGTGACCTCACTGGGGCGTTTGATCTCCAAGTTGGGAGAACACGCCCTCCCTTTCTTCAAGCTGATGAAAAAGAAGGGGCCGTTCGAGTGGACTCGGGAGGCTGGCGCGACATTTCAGGACCTCAAGAGACACCTCACCAGCCCACTAGTGATGGTAGCACGGCACCCTCTTGAGCCCCTGGTGCTTTACCTGGCCGCCACGCCACCCTCTGCCAGCGCTGGTGGCGGACCGGGAGGAGCGCCAGGCTAAGGGCCCGCTAGACAATGCCGCGCGCCAGGTTAAGACGGCGCTCCTAAGGCTCCGACGGCACCAATAGATGTCCAGGCCCCTCAGGACGGTGCTCCTGAGGCCCTGGCTCCCCCGCAAATTGCCAAGCTCCTGAGGTCCTCCAGCCTCAGGAGGTAGAAGACCCCACCATCACTTCTGCCCGCGTCGAGCACCCGGTATACTTGATCAGCACGATACTGCATGATGCGCGGGCAAGCTACCCCATGCCACAAAAGCTCTTGCTCGTGCTCCTTATCGCCTCCCTCAAGATGTGTAACTACTTCCAAGGCCACCCCATCAATGTTGTATCAGCTTACCCACTGGAGAGAGTGCTCCGGAGCCCCAATACTGCGGGGAGAATCGCCGAATGGAACATCGAATTATATGCATTCCCGTTGGAGTTCAGCACAACCAGTATCATCAAGGGTGCTCCACTCGCTGACTTCATGGTGGAATGGACCGATGTTCCTAGCCCCAAAGCAGGCGAGGACCAACCTCTCTCACCAGGAAGCGAGGCACCAGACGGCTGGGTCATGTACTTCGACGGCGCCTTCGCGCGTTAGGGCGCGGGGGCTGGAGCCGTGCTCATTTTGCCCACCCAAGACAAGCTCTACTATGGCGTGCATCTCTGCTTCCAGCAGGGCGAGAAGGTCTCCAACAACATCGTGCAGTACGAAGGCTTGATTGCCGGTCCCAAGGTTGCGCCAGCCTTGGGAGTGAAGCGCCTCAACATCAAGGGCGACTCCCAGCTCCTCGTCGACTTTCCAACAAAGTATCGGAGCCGAAGGACAAACACATGGAGGTATACCTTGCGGAGGTGCGCAAAATTGAGAAACAATTCTTGGGGCTGGAGCTGCAGCATGTGCCCCACGTCATGAGCATGGCAGTGGACGACATCGCCAAGAGGGCGTCCTGGCGCTTGCCTCAGGAGCCCGGCCTCTTTGAGGAGCCGCTCTTCAAGCCGTCTGCAGCTCCACCCATAGTAGAACCAGCACCGCCTCATGAGGACTTTCTTCAGGCTCCTCTATCAGGAGCTCGCCTCCTCCTTGCGCTGGAACATCTGGAGGGATGTTGGACTGAGGAGTTCAAGGCACCACTCTTCATCGCGCACCCTCATGGGAAAGGCATTCCGCACAGGGTTCTACTGGCCCGTGGCGCTCAACGATGCCGCCGAGCTGGTCAAGTCCTGTGAAGCCTGCCAGTTCCATGCCAAGAAGATCCACCAGCCGGCTTAGTGCCTCCTGTAACGCCCCGGATTCGATGCGCCAGGTGTCCTTCAGTTATTCGTTGGTGTTGCCATGTCATGTGCTTGCGTGTTGCACTTTGCCATGTCATCATCTGCATTTCATGTCATGTCATCATGTGCATTTCATTTTGCATACGTGTTCGTCTCATGCATCCGAGCATTTTCCCCATTGTCCGTTTTGCAATCCGGCACTCCTATGTCCCCCGGCGCCCCCTTTTACCTCTCTTTGTGTGCGGGTGTTAAACAGTCTCGGAATGGACCGAGGTTTGTCAAGCGGCCTTGGTATAGCACCGGTAGACCGCCTGTCAAGTTTCGGATCATTTGGAGGTCGTTTGATACTCAGCAGTTAGCCGGTAACCGCAAAGGCCTCTTTTGTGTGCAGCCCAACACCCCTTCCAAAGTGGCCCAAAACCCAGCAAATTCCCCTCCATGCTCTCGGTCGTTCGATCATGATCGCGTGGCCGAAAACTGCACCTCATTTGGACTCGCCTAGCTCCCTCTACCTATAAATATGCCCTCTCTCCCGAAATTCGCGGATGAATTCTCCCCCCGAAACCCTAGATCTTCCCCTCTCCGCGACGGACATGTCCGTCCGCCGCCGGACGCTTCGCCGCCGCCGCCCGCAGCCAATGGGAGGCTGCCACGTGGCCCCCACGCCTCCTCTCTCCTCCCCGCACCCGCCGCGGCCCGCCGGGGCCCGGATCGGACCTGCTCGGTCCGGCCAGCGCCCGCCGCCCGAGCCAGCGGGCCCGCCTCCGCCGCCGCCCGTGCTTTCGCCCGTGCCCCGCGCCGCGGAGCCGCCTCCGCCGTTCGCCTCCCCTTGGCCGCCGCCGCCGCCCGCCGCCCCGCCGCCGTGTGCGCTTCGCCTCCTCCCGCCGTGCAGCCGCCCGCCCCCGAACGCGCCGGCGCCAGCCACCTCGCCCGCCGCCGCCGCCCGACCTCGCCCGGCTCCCGCCCGACCAGCGCTCCGCCCAGCGCCGCCTCCGCCCGGCCTCCGCGCCCGCCGCCCGGCGATCCAGCCGGATCGGTCAGGGTCACCTCACCGGCGCCTCTCCCGCCTCCTCCGGCCTCCCTCGGCGAGATCCGCCGCCGCGCGCGAGAACCGTGCGCGGTCAACCCAGCGGTGAAATTCCCCCAAGTCCCGAAGCTTTTGCACATTTTCTTGCCATATTCATCATGCCATAACTCTCGCATATTGCTCCATTTAAATGCGTGTAATATGTCAAATTGTTAAATCTCGGAGTACATCATTTCATCTCTTGCATCATTTACATTTGAGCTCATCTTTGTGCCCGATATGCTGTTGGAAGAGTGCTATGTGATGTTAGTTTCTGTTTCTTAACAGAACATGCACTTTTGTCATTTTTTCCATGATTGATGTGTGCATCCTATGAACTTGAGTCCTACATGTGTTTTGTAATATGCCATGCCATCTTTACAGGGGTGTATGCCATGTATTTTTGTGTCCTCTGTGGTGACTAGCACAAGCATGCAAACTAGGCTTCATGATGTTGCTGATTTCAGCCCTGTTCTGCTGATATTTTTATGCCATGTTAACTTGATGCTACCGAGAGATCCATGCTTATTTTGAGATACTTCAGTAAGGATGTTTTGAACATATGGTTATTCTCTATCCATACATGCCCTTGTTTGCAATTATGGAGTGCCATAGCTTGAGTCAATGCCTTTGTTGTTGTAGTTGAGCCGTGTATGCTATGATGTTGTTATTGCCATGCTTAGATTCATAAACATGTCTTCTTACTGTGAGTTGCCTTGCCATGCCATGTATTGCTCTGTGGTGAGTGGTTCAAGCTCACCAACATGCCTACTTATCGTTGCTCCTGCCATGTATGAATCTGTAATAGAACTTGCCATGTTTACATGGGTGCCATCATATCTTCTGGTCCTTTTTGGCTCATGGTCAGTAAAGGACTATTGTTCTATGAAATTAGTAGATTCATTCCATGCCTTTGTTTGCCATGATAAGTTCCTGTAACATGTTTCTTTGATAGCTCTAAACATTGCAAGCTGATGTTATTTCTGCTAAAGTCTGAACCTGTTATTATTTGCAATCTTGCCATGTGTTTTTGAGCATGTTCTAGTGATTTCTGGAGATAGCTCAGTGTTCATGTTTTGTCATGCTTTACCTATACATCATGCCCATGCCTTTTGTTATTATGTTGAGATGCTGTAGCATAGTGTTTTGATGCATGCAATATGCCTACTTGCTGTTATGGACAGATTGTTGTTATGCCTTGTATAGTGTGTATGTGTTGAACCGTTGCTCCGTTTTGAGTGTGCTCTATATGAAACTTGCTTGATTTTGCATGTAGCTTCAAATTATCATGTTGCATCCTTGATTTGAGGTGTTTGCTTGATGTTTATATGCATTTTGTATCAATGCCATGTTTAACTTGTTTTGCTCATATCTTCTAGGCCGTAGCCCCGAATCTAATGAACTTTATATGTAACTTGACTAGAATTTCGTGTAGATCATCTTGGTGCATCTTAAATTGCTGTTTAACAACTTGAACATAAGGTTTATTCAGATCTGGACCAATTTCGAAATTTGCATATGAGGACTTACCGGAATTGTTATATGTTGTTCCCGGCCTCATTTAAACTTGCCTTGGTGTGTTGCTCTTGTTTGCATCATCTCTTGCCATGAGTAGCTTCATGTAGCTTTTGTCATGCATCATGCTTGTTGTGCATCATGTCTTGTTCATGTCTGGTGTGTTTACCATGTTGTGTGCTTCTTCTTATTAGTTCCTGTTTCGTTGCGATCGTGAGGATTCGTTCGTCTCCGCTTGGTTCGGCTTCATCCGTTCGTCTTCTTCATGGACTCGTTCTTCTTCCTTGCGGGATTTCAGGCAAGATGACCGTCACCCTGGATCTCACTACTATCATTGCTATGCTAGTTGCTTCGTTCTATCGCTATGCTGCGTTACCTACCACTTGCTGCTCAAGCCTCCTAAATTGCCATGAACCTCTAACCTTTGTCACCCCTCCTAGCAAACCGTTGTTTGGCTATGTTACCGCTTTGCTCAGCCCCTCTTATAGCGTTGTTAGTTGCGGTGAAGATGAAGTTTGTTCCTTGTTGGAACATGGAGATGTTGTTCCTTGTTGGAACATGTTTACTTGTTGGGATATCACAATATATCTTATTTATTTAATGCATCTATATACTTGGTAAAGGGGAAGGCTCGGCCTTATGCCTGTGTTTTGTTCCACTCTTGCCGCCCTAGTTTCCGTCATATCGGTGTTATGTTCCCAGATTTTGCGTCCCTAACGCGGTCGGGTGATTTATGGGACCCCTTGACAGTTCGCTTTGAATAAGACTTTTCCAGCAAGGCCCAACATTGGTTTTACCATTTGCCTCACCTATGCCCTTTTTCCCTTGGGTTTCGGAGCCCGAGGGTCATCTTTATTTTAGCCCCGGGCGGTGCTCCTTCAGTGTTGGTCCGAACCGAGCAACTGCTTGGGCCACCAGGGCAACTTCGAGGTTGGTTTTACTCGTAGCTTGACTTATCCGGTGTGCCACGAGAGCGAGTATGTGCGACTCCTATCGGGATTTGTCGGCACATCCGGCGGCTTTGCTGGTCTTGTTTTATTCTTTGTCGAAATGTCTTGTAGCCGGATTCGAGACTGATCGGGTCTTCCGGGGAGAAGAATATCCTTCGTTGATCGCGAGAGCTTATCATGGGCTAAGTTGGGACACCCTGCAGGTATAAACATTAGAGAGCCGTGCCCGGTTATGTGGCGAGATGGGAATTTGTTAATATCCGGTTGTAGTAAACTTGAAGCAAGCTCTTCTAAAATACACCAACCGTGTGCGTAACCATGAGTGTCTCTTTTCGGGGTTGATCGAGAGGAGAACACGGTTTCTGGGTTATGTCTGACGTAAGTAGGAGTTCAGGATCACTTCTTGATCATTACTAGTTGACGACCGTTCCTTTGTTTCTCTTCTCGCTCTCTTTTGCGTATGTTAGCCACCATATATGCTTAGTCGCTGCTGCAACCTCACCACTTTACCCCTTCCTTTTCCCTTTAAGCTTTGCTAGTCTTGATATCCATGATAATGGGATTGCTGAGTCCTCGTGGCTCACAGATTACTACACCAACAGTTGCAGGTACAGGTTATGCGAGGATCATGACGGGAGAGCGATGTTTGCTTGTGTTGGAGTCCTTCTGCTTCTTCTTCGATCAGGGGATAGGTTCTAGGTCGGCAGCCTGGGCTAGCAGGGTGGATGTCGTTTGAGTTTCTGTTTATGTTTCATCCGTAGTCGGATGTTGTTCATGTATCTGATGTATTCTTGTGGCATTCGTGCCTTATGTATGTATCCCCATCTATTATGTAATGTTGGTGTAATGATATCCACCTTGCAAAAGCGTTTCAATATGCGGGTCTATCCTTGGTGGGACCGTCGAGTTCCTTTGGATAGGGTCGCATATTAGGCGTGACAAGTTGGTATCGAGCATCGACCGACCCTAGGAGGCCCTTGATTGATCGTGTAGTTTGGCCGTTGTTGAGTCTAGAAGAAAACTGTTTTCGAGTCTAGTTATATCGGAGTAGGAATTCTTTTTACTCCTCGCCCCTTCGCTCGCTCGGTGAGGAATCTTGGCGTAGGTGTTTTGAATTACTCCTCTTCCCTTCAAATTTTTCTTTAGGATCACGCAGTTGGTTTTCCGATCGTTGTTCCTCAGCTCTTTGCATCCGGTGCATTTCTCGTCAAGTCGACTCGAGCCTCTTCATCTTTGCCAAGTTCAATCCTCAGTTCTTCCTCCGACATCGTTGTTTTTCCTTGTCCAAAGTTGTCCTTTTTTTCCCACCCGCCCCCCTTCCTCTCGGAACCGGAGTCCGTAATCGAGTATCCATCCTACTCATGTGAAGCCTTTGCTTTCTTCAACCGGTGTTTTATCTTCAAGATATTCGTCGGTTTCCCCTTCCAAGTTGCCTCTGTGTTTTCCCGCCCTCCCACCCTCTTCTTCCCGGAGCCTGAGTCTCTTTCGACCATCAACTTCATTCGTGTGGAGCCTCTTCAGTCTTCCCTCAATTATTTCAACCGGTGAATTCTCGTCTTGTTCGTCATTCTTCATCTCTTTTCTTCTCCGGTGGACTCAATTCAAGTTTTTCGTTGTCGATCATATTTTTTTTCCTCGAAGTGTTTTCCCTGCTCGTTCGCCTCTCGCCAGTTTATACTTCCGGAGTGCTGAAGACATCTCAGGAAATTCGTCTGTGTTTGAATTAATTCGAGGGTGTCACCTCAGTCAGATATTTCAGTTCTTCCAGTGCATCATCTATCTGTTCAACATCCCTTTCCAACGGTGTTTTCTTTTAGTGGGCCCTAACCCACAGGTCTTTTCCCAGGATCTTACCTGACTCTTTTAATTTCCTTGGAGTTTTTCGCAATTCTTTTCATTTGTGACGTAAGAATGAATTTCATCAGTCAGATGCCTTTCCAAGATCAATTTCAGATCATTTCATTGTTGCCTCAACCTCTTCGCTTTTCATTCCACCGGAGTATCTCAACAATTTTGGTGGTGTTTATCGTCGTCCTTTGAAGACCGAAGTAGAGTTTTCCCTAAATCTTGTATGTTCTCTAGAAGATTCGCGGTCCTAGCTCGATGTTATCCTATCTAATTGTTTCCAGTCATGCAAATTCTTTTCATCCATTCGGAGTATGTTAGGAGTTGTTTTTCCATTTCTTCTCACCGGAGGCCATCATTCCAGTTATCGTTCTCTATTTCTCCCGGTGCTTCTTTCAAGTGTTATTTAATCGGCTCATGATCTCTTTGTTCTTTTGCATCTAATCCCCCTCAAGCATATTGTTCTTCTAATTCTTCCCGGTGATTCATTCTCTTTCGTCAGTCATTTCCGAATTCTTACGGCGGTTCGTTCAAGATTCTTTTCCTTGATTATCATTTTAATTCATTCGTTCTTTTCAATCTTACCGGTGGTTCATGAAGACTTTATCAAGAGTGTTGTGCTAAGTTCCTTCTCAACCCTTTTACAAGAAGAATAAGTAGTATGCCAAATCTGTTGCTTGTCATCAATTTAATTTGATGAAGGATAAGCATACAATAAATCTTATTCTTATTTCATCCAAGCGAGTAATCCCTTCCTTTAGAGTTTGTTCTTGAGGAATAAATTCTACTTCCAAGTGTTTTAATCTTTTCTTTTCCGGAGTTCAAATTTCCTTGGCCATCTTGTCGGAACCTCCGTCTAAATCATCGCAAGGCTCATCTTATTCTTTCATCCTTCATTTCTATCTCATCATCCTTTGTGTCACCGGAGTTCTTCATGGTGGTTCTTCATGATTTAATTCTTTCTACAAGAGTTTCATCAATATTTTTGTGGAATTCAAATATCTTTTCTTCGCGTCTCGAAGTGCATTTAATTCTCCATATTCTTTTGAAATGAAGTTTTGCATTTCTTCATTCTTCTCAGCTATCCAAACATTTCCCTTTGTGGCCTGTTATCACCTCATAATTTCTGAGATGTTGTCCATAAGTCCACAACAAGCTTATTCTTTTCGTTGTTGATTCTCTCAACAACTTCGTTCAACCCTTCCTTCTAAGCTCATTTCATTCCACTCTTTTAATTCTTTCTGGAGGTTTTGTGTCATGTCTTCATCAGGTGTCATTCCATCTGTGAAGTTCGTGTTCTATTCTTTCCTTGTTCAGCCGGAGTGCTGCCTAAATCCTTTCAGTCTTATTCGTTTCTTTTCTCATTCTAACCACTCCGGTTAGAACGAGTTGTTTCATAGTCTATCTGATTCCGTGAGCTTTCGATTCTCGTCATTCTCGTCGTTCCTCTCTTCTTCTCGACTGATCTCGATTCTTTGCTTCTTCTCTTGAGTTCTTGTTTCACCTCATCCCTTTTCCCTTCCGTCTCGGTCCTAAGATCTCGGGCGAGATCTCTTGTTAGTGGAGGAGTGTTGTAACGCCCCGGATTCGATGCGCCAGGTGTCCTTCAGTTATTCGTCGGTGTTGCCATGTCATGTGCTTGCGTGTTGCACTTTTCCATGTCATCATCTGCATTTCATGTCATGTCATCATGTACATTTCATTTTGCATACGTGTTCGTCTCATGCATCCGAGCATTTTACCCGTTGTCCGTTTTGCAATCCGGCACTCCTATGTCCCCCGGCGCCCACTTTTACCTCTCTTTGCGTGCGGGTGTTAAACGGTCTCGGAATGGACCGAGGTTTGTCAAGCGGCCTTGGTATAGCACCGGTAGACCGCCTGTCAAGTTTCGGATCATTTGGAGGTCGTTTGATACTCCAACGGTTAACCGGGTAACCGCAAAGGCCTCTTTTGTGTGCAGCCCAACACCCCTTCCAAATTGGCCCAAAACCCAGCAAACTTCCCTCCATGCTCTCGGCCGTTCGATCACGATCGCGTGGCCGAAAACCGCACCTCATTTGGACTCTCCTAGCTCCCTCTACCTATAAATATGCCCTCTCTCCCGAAATTCGCGGATGAATTCTCCCCCCGAAACCCTAGATCTTCCCCTCTCCGCGACGGACATGTCCGTCCGCCGCCCGACAACCGCCCGCCGATCGCAGCCAATGCGAGGCTGCCACGTTGCCCCCACGCCTCCTCTCTCCTCCCGCACCAGCGACTTACGCCGCCGCCCGAGCCCGCGGGCCCGCCTCCGCCGCCGCCCGGGCTCGCTTCGTGCCCAGCGCCGCCGGAGCCGCCTCCGCCGTCCGCCTCCCCGCACTGCCCTTCGCCGCCGCCGCGCCGCCGCTTCGCCCGTGTGCCGGCTTCGCCTCCTCCCCGCCGTGCAGCAGCGCCCGCGCCACAGCGCCCGGCGCCAGCGACCTTGCCCGCCGCCGCCCGACCTCGGCTGGCTCCCGCCGACCGGCGCTCTGCCCCAGCGCCGCCTCGGCCCGGGCCTCCCGCGCCTCCGCTCCCGCCGCCCGGCGGATCCGGCGGATTCGATCCGGGTCACCTCGCCGGCGCCTCTCCCCGCCTCCTCCGGCCTCCCTCCGGCGAGATCCGCCGCCGCATCGAGAACCGTGCCGCGGTCAACCCGCGAGGTGAAATTCCCCCAAGTCCCGTAGCTTTTGCACATTTTCTTGCCATATTCATCATGCCATAACTCTCTGCATATTGCTCCATTTCGTGCGTGTAATATGTCAAATTGTTCGTCTCGACGATTACATTATTTCATCTCATTGCATCATTTACATTTGAGCTCATCTTGGTGCCCGATATGCTGTTGGAAGAGTGCTATGTGATGTTAGTTTCTGATTCTTAACAGAACATGCACTTTTGTCATTTTTGCCATGATTGATGTGTGCATCCTATGAACTTGAGTACTACATGTTTTTTGTAATATGCCATGCCATCTTTACAGGGGTGTATGCCATGTATTTTTGTGACCTCTGTGGTGACTAGCACAAGCATGCAAACTAGGCTTCATGATGTTGCTGATTTCAGCCCTGTTCTGCTGATATTTTTATGCCATGTTAACTTGATGCTACCGAGAGATCCATGCTTATTTTGAGATACTTCAGTAAGGATGTTTTGGATATATGGTTATTCTCTATCCATCCATGCCCTTGTTTGCAATTATGGAGTGCCATAGCTTGAGTCAATCGAGCTCTACTTTTGCTATAAAATGTTTCGTGGCAGGTTGTTTATATGTTATTCAATTTTGCCAAGGTTGTTGTAGTTGAGCCGTGTATGCTATGATGTTGTTCTTGCCATGCTTAGATTCATAAACATGTCTTATTACTGTGAGTTACCTTGCCATGCCATGTATTGCTCTGTGGTTAGTGGTTCAAACTCACCAACATGCCTACTTATCGTTGTTCCTGCCATGTATGAATCTGTAATAGAACTTGCCATGTTTACATGGGTGCCATCATATCTTATGGTCCTTTTTGGCTCATGGTCAGTAAAGGACTATTGTTCTATGCAATTTGTAGATTTATTCCATGCCTTTGTTTGCCATGATAAGTTCCTGTAACATGTTGTTTGATAGCTCTAAACATTGCAACTTTGATGTTATTTACGCTAAAGTCTGAACACATTATTATTTGCAATCTTGCCATGTGTTTTTGAGCATGTTCTAGTGATTTCTGGAGATAGCTCAGTGTTCATGTTTTGTCATGCTTTACCTGTACATCATGCCCATGCCTTTTGTTATTATGTTGAGATGCTGTAGCATAGTGTTTTGATGCATGCAATATGCCTACTTGCTGTTATGGACAGATTGTTGTTATGCCTTGTATAGTGTGTATGTGTTGAACCGTTGCTCCGTTTTGAGTGTGCTCTATATGAAACTTGCTTGATTTTGCATGTAGCTTCATATTATCATGTTGCATCCTTGATTTGAGGTGTTTGCTTGATGTTTGTATGCATTTTGTATCAATGCCATGTTTAAATTGTTTTGCTCATATCTTCTAGGCCGTAGCTCCGAATCTAATGAACTTTATATGTAACTTGACTAGAATTTCATGTAGATCACCTTGGTGAATCTTAACTTGCTGTTTAACAACTTGAACATAAGGTTTATTCAGATCTGGACCAATTTCGAAATTTGCATATGAGGACTTACCGGAATTGTTATATGTTGTTCCCCGCCTCATTTAAACTTGCCCTGGTGTGTTGCTCTTGTTTGCATCATCTCTTGCCATGAGTAGCTTCATGTAGCTTTTGTCATGCATCATGCTTGTTGTGCATCATGTCTTGTTCATGTGTGGTGTGTTTACCACGTTGTGTGCTTCTTCTTGTTAGTTCCTGTTTCGTTGCGATCGTGAGGATTCGTTCGTCTCCGCTTGGTTCGGCTTCATCCGTTCGTCTTCTTCATGGACTCGTTCTTCTTCCTTGCGGGATTTCAGGCAAGATGACCGTCACCCTGGATCTCACTACTATCATTGCTATGCTAGTTGCTTCGTTCTATCGCTATGCTGCGTTACCTACCACTTGCTGCTCAAGCCTCCTAATTTGCCATGAACCTCTAACCTTTTTCACCCCTCCTAGCAAACCGTTGTTTGGCTATGTTACCGCTTTGCTCAGCCCCTCTTATAGTGTTGTTAGTTGCAGGTGAAGATGAAGTTTGTTCCTTGTTGGAACATGGAGATGTTGTTCCTTGATGGAACATGTTTACTTGTTGGGATATCACAATATATCTTATTTATTTAATGCATCTATATACTTGGTAAAGGGTGGAAGGCTCGGCCTTATGCCTGGTGTTTTGTTCCACTCTTGCCTCCCTAGTTTCCGTCATATCGGTGTTATGTTCCCGGATTTTGCGTCCCTAACGCGGTCGGGTGATTTATGGGACCCCTTGACAGTTCGCTTTGAATAAGACTTTTCCAAAGAAGGCCCAACATTGGTTTTACCATTTGCCTCACCTATGCCCTTTTTCCCTTGGGTTTCGGAGCCCGAGGGTCATCTTTATTTAGCCCCCGGGCGGTGCTCCTTCAGTGTTGGTGCGAACCGAGCAGCCTCTTGGGGCCACCACAGGGCAACTCGAGGTTGGTTTTACTCGTAGCTTGACTTATCCGGTGTGCCACGAGAGCGAGGTACGTCGACTCCTATCGGGATTCGTCGGCACATCCGGGCGGCTTTGTTGGTCTTGTTTTATTGTTGTCGAAATGTCTTGTAGCCGGGATTCCGAGACTGATCGGGTCTTCCCGGGGAGAAGGAATATCCTTCGTTGATCGCGAGAGCTTATCATGGGCTAAGTTGGGACACCCCTACAGGGTATAAACTTTCGAGAGCTGTGCCCGCGATTATGTGGCAGATGGGAATTTGTTAATATCCGGTTGTAGTAAACTTGAAGCAAACTCTTCTAAAATACACCAACCGTGTGCGTAACCGTGAGTGTCTCTTTTCGGGGTTGATCGAGAGAGAACACGGTTTACGGGTTATGTCGGCGTAAGTAGGAGTTCAGGATCACTTCTTGATCATTACTAGTTGACGACCGTTCCTTTGTTTCTCTTCTCGCTCTCTTTTGCGTATGTTAGCCACCATATATGATTAGTCGCTGCTGCAACCTCACCACTTTACCCCTTCCTTTTCCCTTTAAGCTTTGCTAGTCTTGATACCCATGGTAATGGGATTGCTGAGTCCTCGTGGCTCACAGATTACTACACCAACAGTTGTAGGTACAGGTTATGCGAGGATCATGGCGCGAGGCGATGTTTGCTTGTGTTGGAGTCATACGCTTCTTCTTGATCGGGGATAGGTTCGGTCGGCAGCCCGGGCTAGCGAGGTGGATGTCGTTTGAGTTTCTGTTTATGTTTCATCCGTAGTCGGATGTTGTTCATGTATCTGATGTATTCTTGTGGCATTCGTGCCTTATGTATGTATCCCAATCTATTATGTAATGTGGATGTAATGATATCCACCTTGCAAAAGTGTTTCAATATGCGGGTCTATCCTTGGTGGGACCGTCGAGTTCCTTTTGGATAGGGTCGCATATTGGGCGTGACACCTCCAGACCATCCCGCTCACATTGTTGTTTGCGGTCTGGGGGTTGGACATCTTGGGACCGTTCCCACGGGCGCCCGGGGGTTCCTAATCATATCATCACCGACAACGGCTCACGATTCACTAGCAACCTCTTAAAAACATATTGTGCTAACCTTGGAACGGTGGTATGCTACGCCTCAGTGGCACACCCCAGGACCAACGGCCAAGCCGAACGCGCCAACACGGAGGTCCTAAGAGGCCTCAAGACAAGAACCTTCAAGAATAAGCTCGAGGCCAGCGGCAGGGGCTGGCTTGATGAGCTCCAGTCCGTGTTGTGGTCCATCCACACGACGACCACCAAGCCGACGGGCGAGACTCCATTCTTCATCGTCTACGGAGCTGAAGCGGTTCTCCCTCACGATGTCAAGTATCGCTCCACGCGGGTCATGGCGTTTGACAAAGCATGCCAGGACGCCATGCGGGGGATGGACCTCGTGCTGAGGAAGGAACACCACCGTCAAGCTTCGCTCCGAACGGCAAGGTACCAGCAGGCTATGCGTCGGTACCACTGCCGCAGCATCCGCTCCTGGACGCTCGAGGTGGGTGATCTTGTCTTGAGGCGGGTTCGCTCTAGGGAGGGGCTTCATACGCTCTCACCTATGTGGGAGGGCCCGTTCACGATCGCCCGTGTCTCCGGGCCTAGTGCCGCACGCCTGGAGATGTAGGATGGGACCCCCATCCAGAGCGCCTGGAACATCCTGCACCTCCGGAAGTTCTACCCATGAAGCAAGGCCCTGTGCATGTGAAGGTCTCCGCTCGTGACACTCTCACGTAATAATGAGTGGGGTTGTACACGCCCTAGAGTCTCCGGAGTGCCGTCCTCGGGCCTCAGGGGCTCCCTCCCACGTCCTAGTGGCAGCACTTAGCTCCGCGCTCATGAGAAGACTAGTCTAGGTGCCCAGTGCGGTTGTTCTTGTGCTTGCTTTCTGTAGCTGGTTTGCAACTTCTTAATGGAATTTGGAGTCCTAGCATATCTCGATTGCCAAGTTGAATTTTCTCGTTTTTGCTTTGTTCGCCTTTTTTGTCCTAGCTCAGGGAGAGCGGCAGTTGCTTGTCACTCCTCCTCGTGCGCCTCGTGCGGGGGCTGGGCAGGTGTGTGCGTGCGTTGGGTTCGCCCGCACCACGTGCACACCCCGCCAAAGCCCTATCGCCCCAGAGCTTTGGCTTCTTTGATCTTCGCGAGGTGCCCTTGAATGAGCTCGTGGACGTACGCACCCTCTCAAGTCCGTGCACCGTGACGCGGTGCACTAAGCCACGACTATCCCATGCCTGAGGGCTCGCGCAAGGAAGAACAGAGCACCCATTCTTCTTTCTAACAACTCTGTAGCTTTACGATGTCTCCTGAGGTCATCGGCTCCCGAGTCGGCAGCAAGGGGGCCTCACCAGACGCCAAAGGGCGCGCCCTCGCTGGGTGGGAAACTACATCGAGCACATCAAGCTAAGTTATCCTACCGCACCTACTCGGAACATGGATATCATGGCACAACATCAGAACAATAAGCATAGCATAGTAGAATAAGTACGATGGTTCATTACATGCCCCAGCAAGGCCCTCTACTTTTTTCAAAATGTAGGAGAAAGGAAAGTTTAACCAAAAGTTGTCGCACGATCGTAGCAGCTCCCAAGGCCTGGTTCCGGTGGCTCAGTTCGAGCCTTCCTCCCGCTTCACTAAAGCGCGGCGATGGGACGACCCACCACCTTCCCTGATGTGAGCTCGACGGCGTGGCGACTGGTCGTAGCCGCCGCTGCTTGTTCTCTCGCCAGAGGAGGAGCCGCCGCTGCTGGAGGAAGCGCGGCCAACGCCAAGGGCAAGCTCACCCTCGACATAGTTGCGGCTTTCGTCAAGGTCAAGCTTATCATCGCCGCTGCCGTCTTCACGCCCGCATCCTGTACGGCGGCCGTCTTCCCAAAACACACTCACATAGAGGGTCGCGACGCCATCGTACTTGAAGTGCAGGGTACACTTCCTGCTCAGGCCGCACGCACGGGAAAATGCCAGTCAGCCGCGTTCTAGGGACACTTTCCTGGTAGCGGTAACCTCGACTCCAACCCACAAAGCAATGCTGCAGCAGCCGTCAGCCTGAAGCCAGAGGCCGTCAAGCCTCGCGACCTGCAGCTCACCTACCAGGAAGCATGGGAGTGGGATCCAGGTGCCGACCGGCCTCTCCGACCACACGACGAACTCCAAGAGCACCTCCGCGGAGTGGAAGCGTGACCGAGGAGGCCGGGCAACCATGGCACACCTTCCTCATCGCAGGAGCTGCCTCGCCCTTGGTGGCTCCCGCCTCGCGAAGAAGCTCCATCGCGGCCGACCAAAGTGACGCCAACCCTCGAAGGAGTGTGCCCGCGCCACCGAGGAGCCACCGCAGGGGTCGCAACGTGCTTGCGGGGACGGCCTGGCCCTCTCTTGGGCGGCGGCGAGACGGATCCCTCATTGGGGGCCTTCCCCTTCTCGGCTGCGGAGAACTTCCTCGTCGGCGCCATGAGAACTACTTCGAGACGGCAAGAGAAGAAAGTAGAAGAAGGAGCGGGTGGCGAGACGATGGATATGAGCGAGGGGGGCTCTGCCCCTATCCTCATTTATACCTAGAGGGAGGCCAACCGCCGACCTCCATGATTCCACGCAATGATGGTTTTTATCTACATGCAGCAGAGTTTCGTCAAAGTCAAACGGTTGCCGAGGCAGCATGGGGAAGCAAAGACGCCCACATCTCATCAATCGCCACGCATCAACCGAGGCTTTAGGAGGTTAGGGGCCGCGGTGCTCCACACTTGCCCTTTGGCTTCGCCTCGAAGCCATGTCCGAGCGCGCCTTGGGTCCGGGGTCTACTGTCGGCGTTCTAGGAACGAGGGAACCCAGACTTGCCTTCCTGCGTCCCATGACGTGGCTCCATCACTGGCCTGGTACGGCCCAGCTTCAACATCAACAACTCAAGACCCTCACGAGGGGCCAAGCCTCGCGAGGCGGACGACACCAAGACCCCCACGAGGGGCGGCCTCCTCAGGCTGTCTCCCGAGGAGCGGAGATCTCTATGCAAGGCACACCTCGCGAGTCCAGATGACGCGAGCCATGACGACCAAGGCCAGGCGGGCGCCAGCGGGCGCAGTGTACCAGCGGGCGCAGTGTACCAGTTTCCGCGCCGTCAGCCGGCGTCCGACCGTCAGGGCGCGGGCCCATCTGCCGCGCCAGCTGCTCTTGGTGGCGCGCAGAAGCGCCGGGCCGCGCCGACCCTTTTGGCAGTCGGCTGAAGAAGCCCAGGGGTTCCGCTGCGGCGACCAAGCGGGATGAGGCGGCCCGCTTCCGCAAGGTGGTGAAGCAACCGCAGGCGGTTTCGGCGTAAGTGTTGAATATCTCGCGCCTTTCTTTTTTCTCTTTGGTTGAGGTTCTTATGAGCCTTTTTCTTGATTTGTTAATCAAGGCGCCACTTTCCCTCGAACGGGTCCCTGCCGCATCCATAGTTGGAACGGCGGGAGGGTCTGCGAGCTCCCGCCACGTGCATCCCTGCGCCGACCTCCTGGAGGCAACGGAGCGGAACGCGCGGGAGGCGCGGGAGGAGCGGGAGGCGGAGGAGTGGAGGGCCGCCCAGGAGGCCAAGGAAAAGTCGGCGGAGGCGCAGGACGACGCGACAGCCAAGGCTCAGGCGGAAACCGCAGCCGCGGAGAGGGAGGCGGAGGCCCTGCGTAACCAGCCTCCGCAGCTCATCACCCCCCTCCATACCGTGGCCCCCGACATCCCCGTGCCCACGTCAGAGGAAGCCGGCCGCGACCGGCCGGCGATGGAGAGGGAGGAGGGCGACGTGATCGTCCTGGAGGGGGAGGCGGCACAGTCGGTGCAGACTGGAATGGGCCAAGGCGGCCGGCCTATCGTGCCGCCCGAGCAGCCAGCTGGAGGCGAGCCGACTGTGGGGGCGGATCTTGTGGTTCAGTCGCCGCCTCGTCGGTAGCAGGGCAAGCGACCTCGGCGCCGAGTCCGCGAAGACGCTGGCGCCAGCTCGTGCCTTTCGGGATCTGCGGCGGCTCGCCCGGCTCGTCTTAGTGTACACCCAGTGGAGGGACGGCCGAGCTGAACGTGGCGGCGCAGGAGGTCCGGAGCCGGCTTCAGGCCCAGGCCGCCGCGTTGAAGCGGTACAATCAAGAGTTCCTCACGACGCGGATGGTCATTTAGGTGAGTCCTCCCGCTTTTCGTTGATTGCTTCTTGATTTCTTCCGTGGGGCGCGTTAAGCGCCTGCTGAGTGTAGTCCCGAGTTCGAGTCGGCTCTTTGGCGGTGACTTGGAACTTCCTAGTAAACTTTGATTGTGGTCCTGTTCTTATTCGCACCTCCGTCCTATCTGCAGGAATATGACAATCTCCGCGCGGCTGCTTTCAACTCCCAGGCCCAGGAGATGAGCCAGAAGATCGCCGATCTGACTGAGAGCCGGAGTAAGTGCTTCATTTCTTGGCGTGAAGTACAAGACTCAAGACTTCGGCCCGTGTCCGGACGGGACTTTCCTTGGCGTGGAAGGCAAGCTTGGCGATCCAGATATTATATTTCCTTCCTTGTAACCGACTCCATGTAAACCTTAGCCCTCTCCGGTGCCTATATAAACCGGAGAGGTTGGTCCTTAGAAGGCCGATCACAATTACATTCATACCATCATAGGCTAGCTCTTAGGGTTTAGCCTCTACGATCTCGTGGTAGATCTACTCTTGTACTACCCATATCATCAATATTAATCAAGCAGGAAGTAGGGTTTTACCTCCATCAAGAGGGACCGAACCTAGGTAAACATTTGTGTCCCTTACTTCTTGTTACCATCAGCCTTGACGCACAGATCGGGACCCCCTACCCAAGATCCGCCGGTTTTGACACCGACAGAGGGGTCCTCACGGCGGGTCGTAGGGGACAAGGTAGTGGTGCTCGAGGTGGGGGACGGGGACGACACACGCAGGGGAGGCAGTCCGGCGAGGGAGGCATGGTCGAGGCGGTGTTCCTGGCGACGGCGACATGGTCCAGCGCCGTCGAGGGTGCGGTAGCCGTGGCGAGGGGCACCGTCGAGTGAGAGGGGGCGGTGGCGCTAGGACGAGGGCGAGGGCCCGCGAGGCGGCTCCGCGCGACGACCACGAGGTCATCCCCGATCCGATCTGGATCAAGGGGGAGAGGGAGAGATGAGGGAGTGGGGTGTTGAGTAGGGGTTACGGGTTAGGGTTCCCCCGGAGTGGGGATATGGAGGTGGGGAGTGGGGCGCCGGTTGGGCCGGCCTGGCTCTCCCAGTGGCCAGCTGCGCCGAGGCCCAGCGAGGGAGGGGGGCTTTTAATTTTCTTTTGTCTTTTTGTTGATTTGTTCATTTCCTTTTATTTATTCTTTTCTGTTTTATTTTAGTTATACTCTATTTTCAGTTTAGTAAAATATGACAATAGCTCCTAAATTAATGTCTCAAAATAACCCACTGCCTTGAAAAGTTTGGTGACTAAATAAACTAGTTTAACATTTGTTTACTTTTTAAAAGCATTTAAATAATTGTATTTGCTACTGATTTATTAATTTTAGTGCATTTAAACCTTTTATAAAGACTTGGTTTATTCACCAATATTACTTATGAATTATTTGGCACATCCCGAACATTATAGTTTTAATATTTGAAAACCTTTATGGTGACTTGATTTTGAATTCGAATTTGAGTCATTTTCAAACCAACGTGAGTTTAACAACAGTAACCGTGGTGACGTGGCTTCATTAGCAGTGAATTACTGTAGCTTAATCATCCGGGCGTCACAACATGCTTAACCGCAACCAAATGAAGTAATTCATAGTGGTATTGTTGAAACTAGTATTGATGAAATTGAACTGCATAGTTCATACTTGTACATATAGAAGATCACATTGTGAATAACTGGAATAAACAAGGCATACTACGAACAGCCAAAGATAGCAGTCGAAACTGGACATATGCTAACTACAAACAACCGAACAACCAAAAAACTTTATAAGAGGCATAGACTAGCTATAATAGGTTTCATAGCAAGCTAACCTATACATTCCTATCTGCTTGTTCCCAGCTGTTAAATTGTCATTCTTGGGTGGTTTACAATCATTTTATAGAAACTTTATATCATTTTTGGGTCTAACCTATTGACATAGTGCCCAGTGCCAGTTGTTGTTTTTTTGCTTGTTTTTTACTTCACAGAAAATCAATACCAAACGGAGTCCAAACGCAACAAAACATTTTGGACATTTTTTCTCGACCAGAAGGAACAACTTGGGCCGAAGAAGTACCAAAGGGGTGCCCGGAGGGGCCACAACCCACCTGGGCGCGCCCGGGGGCCCAGGCGCTCCCTGGTGGGTTGTGCAAACCTCGGTGGCCTCCCGCACCACCTCTTTGCTCTATAAATACCCAGAAAATTCAAAAACCCTAGGGAATCGACGAAACAGAATTACAGCTGACGCAAGTTCCAAAACCACGAGATCCAATCTAGACACCATCACGAAGGGGTTCATCATCCTCATTGGTGCCTCTCCGATGATGCGTGAGTAGTTCAGTGTAAACTTACGGGTCCATATGCAGTAGCTAGATGGCTTCCTCTTTTCTTTTGATTCTCAATATAATGGTCTCTTGGAAATCTATTTGATGTAACTCTTTTTGCAGTGTGTTTGTTGGGATCTGATGAACTTTAAGTTTATGATCAGATCTATTTTATCAATGAGATTTGTTTGAGTTTTTATCTCTTATGTGCATGATTTCTTATAACCTTGAATTTCTTATTTGAATCTTTGGTTTAGTTAGGCCAACTAGGTCAATTTTTCTTTCCATGGGAAGAGGTGCTTTGTGATGGGTTCGATCTTACGGTGCTCAATCCTAGTGAAAGAAGGGCGCATGACATGTATGTATTGTTGCTATTAAGGATAACAATATGGGGTCTATTCCTACTTGAATAGATCTTGTCTACATCTTGTCATCGTTCTTATTGCATTACTCCATTCCTCCATGATCTTAATACATTAAATGCATGCTAAATAGCGGTTGGTGTGTGGTGTAATAGTAGTAGATGTAGGCAGGAGACGGTTTACTAATCTTGGAGGTGATGCCTATTGTCACATCCCTAGTTCTGGTATGCTCTAGGCTAGCCCTTCATGTGTGCATCATGTTTAAATTTCTCAGAAAATAGAAATGGGGATTGCCTAAACCCTAGCATCAAAGGAATTCACTAGGTTCAACTAAAATATTCTCAGTGTTTCCAAATGGCTTTTAAAAATGTTCATCATTTCTGGAAAACGCTGGAAACAATAACCAGAGGTGTTGCACATTTTTGCATGACATATTTGGGCTCTGAATTAAATCACATAGTATTTGCATTTGGGCATTTAAATGTTATTAAATATTTTAAATGCTCAAATAATCATAAACTAAAATGTTTACTGTTGTATATATTCTAAACTGTGGCCATGATTAGTTTCATGATTTTTGGAAATGCCCTGGCATTTTTAATAAAGCCCAGAACAAAATAACTAAATAGAAAAACTGAAATAGAAAGAGCAGGAACCATACCTGCCAGCCCACTTACCTGGCAGCTACTGGTTCGGCCCAGCACAGCCCAGCCCACTGGCCCCATTGCCAGTCATCTCCCACCTCTGCCAGAAGGCAGAGGCGAGGCGTGGCGCGCGCCCGAGAGCCCCCGGCCACCTCCTGCTTCCACCTGGGAGCTCTGGGCCTTCTACCAGCGCCACGGAGACGCCCGAAGCCCCTGTCCCCTCTCCCTCACTCGCTACTCTCTCTCGCCTCCCCTGGCTCTCGCCCCCGAGCTCACCTTAGCGCAGCCGTCACCGCCGACTAGCACCACCGCGGCCACCGGCCCTCCCTCGCCCTTCTACCGTGTCCAGGAGAATTGCCGTGGCTCCGTCTCCCTCCTCGACGACGAATGCAACCGGGGACGCCGCGCTCACCTCGCCGCCTCCCCGAGCTCGCTGACGCCTCCTCCAGATCCGCTGTGTTCCCCGCCGCCATTTCCCCCTCTCTGTTTTGTCAGTCGCGCGTCGTAGCCGTGCTAACCACCGGACCCGAGCGGTCGCACCACCGTGGATCCTCACCGTCGTGGCCAGAGACACCGCAGCTCGCACCAGCATATGCCATCATGCTCAGCAGCCTACCATAAGACCAAAGCCGCCGCCCGCAGCTCCTGTCGTGCCCTGCAGCACCCTGCGTGCACCTGGCCTGGTCCGACCACCGCCCCGAGCTCGTTCCCGGCGAGCTCAGGCCACCCCCGCCTCTCCCGGTTGCTCCAGACGACGCGGACGAGCCCTGGCTCCTCGCCAGTGGCCTCTGCCGCCCAAATGGTCGCCGGAGTGATGAAACCCGATGCGCTCCGCCGCCACTGACATCGCCGGCGACGAGCCGTCGGCCTAATCCCGGTTTAGTTAGCACTAATGACCCAGCTAAACCACCCCTTATGCCACTGCCATGTGGGCCCTGTGCGTGTTTAGTTTAATTTAATTTTCTCTTCAGATTAGTTCATAACCCACTGGGACCCACACGTCAGCATTGACCTTGCTGACGAGGCCGTTGAATGGTCCCACATGTCATCCACCCAAACCAGCCCTGTTACACTGACCCGTGGGTCCCAACCGTCAGGTTTGACTCTGGGCGACCCTGTTGACCAGCTGACGCCACAGTGACGCAGTGCTGATGCAGTAACTCCTTTTTCTGGATTTATTCTTATTCAGGAAATTCCAGAAAATAGTGCTAACTTCTAAAAATCATATAAATTCAACCGTAACTCCAAATGAGATAAATTATATATGAAAAATGATCAGAAAAATCCAATCTATCCATTTATGCTACTTTCATGCATGTTAAACCAACTTATACCCACTGTATAAGTGAAAACATGATAATGGCATTTTAAATGCTAAATATGGAGTTTGCATAGTTGCTAGATGCATTAGCACAAATCATAACATTATTGCCATGTCACATTCATGCATAATATTGTGCATTGCATTGATTATGTTCTTCCTTGTTTGCCGCTAATTGTTCCCTCTCGATAGACGTGTTCCGGTGATGAGTTCGATGACACCGATGAAGAGTTATACCATCTTCAGAAGTGCCAGGCAAGCAAAACCCCCTTGTTCATTCCGATACAATCCCACTCTCTCGCTCCTGCTCTCTTTTACTGCATTAGGGCAACAAAGTTTCAACGGTTACATGCTGCGATAGTTGAACCCCTTTCCTCTGCATGACCTCTCATTGCCACAGTAAATAGATGAAACCCACTAGCATGAGTAGGAGTTGTTTGAGCCCTGATGTGCCTACTCATTCTTGATTGTTTTTCATGCCTGCTATTGCTTAGAGTTGTGTCAGGTCTGATTCATCGGGGATGAATTGGAGGTGTGTGAACATGTCCTACTGTGTGTGAGCTAAGTGTGTGAACACGATTTGGTAAAGGTAGCGGTGAGAGGCCATGTAGGAGTACATGGTGGGTTGTCTCATTGAAGCCGTCCTCAGGAACTAAGTTCTGTGTTTGTGATCCATGAACATCTACTACCACGCATTGGAATGCTTAAGTGCCCCTCTCGACTTATTAATCAACTTGATCTCTGTCCAGGAGTTGCAACTCGTTTCTGGTGTTTGTAGGTAGTGTTAGTAGTCTACCAAGTGGTACCCGTGCAGGTGGGCTTGGGATAGACTAGGCACAAGTGTACAGTGTACCAAGTGGCACCGGGTGGTGGGCTTGGGAACCCTGCTCACATCGTTTGGGGCCGTGGCGACACCCGGCCGGATCTCCTTGCGGATGGAACCTGAATAGGCGATAAACACAGACGAGAGACTTGTGTGGTTAGTCGGTCGTGGCCGACACCCTCGCTGGGCTTCGCTTGAAGGTTGCAGAGTACATGTCGTGTAAACGGCGATAAGTGGTGAGAGCGTGTGTGAAGAAGTACACCCTGCAGGGTTAAGATTATCTATTCGAATAGCCTTGTCCACGGTAAAGGACTTCTGGGTTGCCTGTAAAGTTCATAGACAAGTGAAATTGGATACTCTAAAATGCTCAAGATAAGCGTGAGTCCTATGGATGGCGTTCTCGTAGGGAGACGGGATCGGATCCATAGTGGTGTATTGACTGGTGAATATGTGGACTCGTGTGCGCCACCTCACAAGAGTTACTTGCAGTCGTAGTTCAGGATAGCCACTGAGTCAAAGCTGGCTTGCTGTAGTCAAACTCCACCACCCCCTTTGTTGATACTGATGCATATGTAGATAGTTCTGATGTAAGTCTTGCTGGGTACATTTGTACTCACGTTTGCTTAATTTATGTTTTGCAGAGAGACTCCAGTATCGCTAGTAGTTCCACGTGGACTTCGACGTTTAGCTTGATACCTCAGCTACGATCTTGTGCCCTCGGCAGGATCTGGTAGATAGTCAGGCTTCTCTGCCTTTTTCATTTGTAGATGTCTGTACTTAGACATGTTAAGCTTCCGCATGTGCTTTGAATTGTATGCTCTGAATGTTGGGTCATGAGACCCATGTTTGTAATATCTCGCTCCTCGGAGCCTAATGAATAAATACTTTGAGTCGTAGAGTTTTGTTGTGATGCCATGTTGTATTTACACATATCGAGCATATTGTGTGTATGATTGAAATGCTTGGTATGTGTGGGATCCGACAACCTAGTTGTTTATCCTTGGTAGCATCTCTTATGGGGAAATGTAGTCTTGTGCTTCCATGAGCCATAGTAGTTCGCTACGGCCCGGTTCACCGGAGTCTTGCTAGCCAAGCACTACTGCTCCGGAACACCTTACTTGCCGGCATGTGATTCACTTCGTTCCTGTGTCTGTCCTTGAAAATGTCACGGTGACATCTGAGTCCTGCCTAGCCTACTACAGCCGGGTTCCCGAGTCTGTTAGCCTTGTGCTACAGCCGGATTCATACGCTGACCGACATGCTCGATGTTGATTCATGTATGCCTATCCCTGTAAGTTAGTGCCACTTTGGGTTCACGACTAGTCATGTCGGCCTGGGTTCTCTGTCATATGGATGCTAGCAACACTATCATATATGTGAGCCAAAAGGCACAAACGGTCCCGGGCCATGGTAAGGCGACACACGTGGGAATACCGTGCGTGAGGCCACAAAGTGATATGAGGTGTTACAGGCTAGATCGGTGCGACTTAGAATCGGGGTCCTGATAGCTATATAATGATCATTGCTAAGACACCGTCATAATTATTTAAAGTTTTATCAATTGCCAAACAGTAATTGCCAACTAGTGAAATATACGGCCCCCGGGTCTATTCTTTATCATATTTGCTTTCCGAGATATTATTTTCCTCTTTTATTTTCAGATCTATTATTCCAAAAATCAAAAATACCTTGTGTCATGGGAAGACACGACCACCTATGGGGCATCAGCCCCTTGTGGCTCGGCAGGGGGGAAGAGCACATTGCACAAAGAGCGGAGGGCGCAGAGCAGCACGACAGAAATCACATGGGAAGTTTGTTCCTAGGTTCGGGCCACCGCGAGGCGTAAGACCCTACTCCTAATTTGGTGGATTGATGAGAGGACCGTAGTGGAGACGCAGCGTTCTAGCACGGCAAGGTTGCCTCGAGGCGAGAGCAGCTACGCGCGTATGAGTGGACAAGGGTCCGAATCGTTTCTAAGGTTGCCATGACCCTTCTTCTAAAGATGAAGGGGTCACCACAATGGCAAATCAGTCATTGCATACAAATTAGATAGGAAACAGTGCTATCATACATAACTCTGCAGACAGGACAAGGTGCATTAAATGCACCACTTAGTGCCACATCGTAGCGCAACCCGGCAAGCCTGGCTGGGCCATTCGGCCACCTTCTCGCCTACCTGCGTGACACATCTCTGGGCGAGTGTCATTTGGAGGCGACTTCCTTCACAAGTGGTTGTCGCATGCCAAATAACAGCCACTTAGTCATTTGGGGGCTCGACACCGCACCGATCCATGTCTTGCATTGTTGTGAGGTGGAGCGGTGGAGCCTTGGCGGGGCAGTCCGCCCTCATTGTGCCTTGGGGCAACCTCAACCTCGCCAGGCTCGCCTGCCCGACAAGGGAGGTTTTTCCTTAGTGGTGTCTTGCTCCTTTAGCTTGACTTGGTCTTCTTGATTCGCCCCTTGATTTCTCAAAGAGCTGATCTCTTCTGTTTGGTCTGGTCTTGGATTTTGCAACCTTTCTCTTAATCCTGTGTACTGTTTGGGCAACACACCTGCGGTTTGTTGAACCGATAGGAGCCCCCAGGCCTAGCATGAACGCGCTGCTAGGCATCGTCAGTGTAGGCCCTGTCCAGTACACATGGGAGAGGGTGGTGGTAGCTTGTCCTTTGAGATCTTCTTTGCTTCTTCATTAATCTGAGCTTTGATCGGCTTCTGGCTTCCCCGTGCGTCATGTAACACTAATTGTAGTGGGGCCATCTTTCTAATACCCCATGAATGAATTTAACGCACGGGGGAGTAACTGCCAATTCACTCTTCCCACCACGCTGTTATCCCTTCCTACATATGCAGCATGCATTGAGTGGGGTAGGTAACGGAGGCACGTGGTGCGGAGAGAGCGCCATGGCAGGAGTCCGGTCTTCTTGGGTTGGTGGAGAGGGACGGTGGTTACCCACCGAGGGATCATCCCCTAGCCTTGGTTTCCCTACAAAAGGGAATGTGGGCAGGGTCAGAGGCTAACACCAATCTCACCCCTCGGCCTTCTGGTGTTGAATCTTCGTTATGGCGCCGGCAGGGGAAGAACGTCGTGGCCGCGCCTTTGTTCGGATAGGGTCCCCTTCCCTTCCTCGCACAAAGCACCTGGCCTGGAGTAGTGTCCCAATGCTTAGTGAGGGCGTAAAAGGCCTTACGTGGGTGCGCGGGCGACGCGGCGGTAGTGCCGGAAGTAGTGACTACGGCGCACTCGTCACTGGGGGCCCATGACGAAGTCCATAATGGACACAAAGCATGGTAGTCGACCGTGGCCTATCCTCCCTTCTGCCGTGATGTCGAAGGGAGACCGCGGAAGTTGTTCGCCATTGGTTACGGCAGATCCACCCTTTTGCGGTACTGCTTATCTAGCATACGGGCGGGACCCTTGTGCCTGTGCATGCTTCTTCAGGGGACGACATCCTTCTAACTTTGGCTCGTCGTTGATGACCATGCTCTCTATGGAGCCTCCCAAAGCACCCGGTGCCCATCCTGGCCGTCACGACAGGAGCTTGACCGACGGCGGGCGTGCCTCCTCAAGCGACAGCGACGAGGAGGGTGGCGGCAACCCACGATGCTTTAAGAGCGAGGACGACGGATCTGATGCGGCGTGATCGCCAACATCACCATCATCACTGGCTCGGCCTTCGCTTGTGCCACCATCTGCACTTGCCCTCTCGTTTCTTCCTCTCAGCCCGGAAACGAAGCCATCCTGATCCCGGGGATGCGCCAAATCCCAGCCAGACCTTCCCTCCGTCTTCTTCGTCTCCCCTGCGGTTTTTAGGAGGAGAGGGACAGAGCAAAGGCTTCACGGGGCACTTATCTTTTTTTAGTATAAAATATGTAGGCACTTGCCAAACTTTAGTCTAAATTATGTAATCTTCTGTACCCATGTATGCGTTCTGTAAGATCTTTACTTTCTTATTAGCATATGAATGAAAAAGATAAGCCTTGTCGGGTAATTGTGCATCTACCACATCCATGCAGAGGTGAAACGCATCTATACATTCAAGTAAACATGTTTTCCGCGGTAGGCTAGCCTGCCGGTACCCTCAGTTTGTTGCCGTGGGGCTAGGCCTGCTGGGCACAAAACCACAAAGAGGGACCAGCCCTCTACCAAACCTTTTCAACCAAAGGCCATTGCGAGCACCCTGACCGAAGCAGCACTCGAGTGAAAGGGTAGGAGCACCTACGTTCCGAACGTGGCGGGGTTTTCATATGCACAAGTTTTCACTTTACAGAACATGTATGGATAAGAAGGGACTTATCTGTTTGGCTTCGCGGTGACCGCTATGTAGACTTGTCTTCGTTTCTTCTCCTCGGGACCAAGTCCATGGCAAGAACCCTGCAGCTTAGTGCAGATGAAAATAGTGCCACATGTGATCTTATCTACATGATCATGCTATGCTCATGATATGCTTATGCATGCATGCAATCTTCTTTGGGACCCCCAGCTCTTCGTTTATTTCTTTGTTGCTCAGGGTCTGTCCCTGGCTTTGTACAAAGGGTTACATGTAACTTTGGCAAAGCTTGTACAAAAGGGTGGCTGTCGGGCAGGGCCTGACAGTCGTGCCTTATGGGTAGAACTTAGAGAGATGCTCAATGTTCCATGAGTTTTGAAATTGAATGCCATCTCCAGTCTATAGACGAACTACGCCGGGTCTGGTGACTCGTACTACCCGGTAAGGGCCTTCCAACTTCGGCATTAACTTGTTTGTACCCTTAGCGGGCAGAACACGCCAAAGGACAAGGTTGCCTTCCTCAAAACTCCGGGCATGAACCCTGCAGCTATGATAGCGACGCCGGGCTTGATTATAGCATGCAGCGTGCGTAGGAGCCTAGAGATAGTTCTCCTCAAGTAGCACAGCATCGTCACGCCCTTGATGTTCTTGCGCTACTTCATTGTAGGCAACACTACAAAAAATACACTTTCGTGATGATACATGTTTGTCACAGTAGGTCATGTTTTCTGTCATGCATGTACAGCCATGACAACTTTATGACAGAATCAAGATAGTCATACCTATGCTATCTTAGAAGTGTTCCATGTGGCACCCCGGCTCAGAGAAACCGGAACGTCCCATATTCCAGCCCAGAGATCAAGGAGAAGTCTCCTGGAATACGACACTTCTTAGCATAGAACAAACCAGCTCTTTATTAAAAGCTATCTGGATAAAATGGGATTACATCGGCAGGGTGACACTACGCCTACCACGGTTGCTCCATGCAAGCAGTAGAACAATGTGAAGAAGCGGAATGACTACTGGCAGCGGAACATCGATGGCGATGATTTAACTCCACTCGCAGGGGACTCCATTGGGCAACTTATCCTAGCTCGCAAACAAGGAATCCACGGCAAACAAGCAATCAAATCCTGCATGACCTGCAAACTGGCATGACACGCCAGGTCAGTACATTGAATGTACTTGCAAGCTCATAGCAACCAAGAGTAATGAAGACAAAGAACAACATGTCAATTACAGGTTAACAATGATTATCATGATACTATCAGATCAATCATAGCATGAATAAGATGAAAATGATACAGCTACAACAATATGAGCATGGCATGAACATATCAACATGATGATACTATCATGCAACATGACCATGCTATCATGCACCAACTTACTATGCTCGGGTTACCTCGTAAACATCACATGCATCACTTACCATGCAGACATCACACGATCATCTTAGGATCGAATCAAGCTTAGTATTACAATACCGTAGTAATCATTACCTGACCACAAGGAGCTTGACCGTTACCCTTGACTCTCACATAACACCACAAATATCCAACAACTCGATATCCTCGATACCACGATGATCCTCTCAAGATCACATAAAGATCAACCAACTTCGTTATCCATGATACCTCCATGATCCTCTCTTGAACACAACCAATCCCTTTCTCATCATCGAACCGGGGTTGTTATTAATCAAGTTATCATTATTACTGTTAACCCATATTGTGACCAACTACGAGATGGGCCCTGATCCGCGGGCGCGGCTATCGATACATTTAACACACACTCTACAGAGGTGAGCACATTGTACCCACGCTACAGAACCCATGCCCTCGCACTCCTATTCAGGTGGACCAATGGCGTTCCAACAAAAGCGCTCTACTGCCATGACACTCCCCCGGCACTCTGACAAACTTCACTTTGGGCTAAGTCATGGGAGGCCCCAATATCTACCAAAGACATCCAACGGCCATGGTCGTTGCAAAACATAAACGGTCCCTAATGGGGATGGTATACCAATAAACAACAACGGGCACACAAGGCTTGTCTCGTCCTACCCGACCAAGGTAGCGCCCGCGCATAACCTTCCCTCGTTGGAGGCACCGGCGAGAGGCATGACAATAGACCCAGTTAGGACCCCCCCCCCAATAAGGTAAGTGTGGCTGCACTGGTTAGCTCAATTTGGTGGCACCATGACTCAGCCAATAGTTGTTCAAGTTAATTTATGTCCGGTTTGTCGGTGTTCTGGGAATGGGGGTCCCCATAATTGCCTGCCTACGGCCCACGGCATGGCTAAGTTAGCAGGCCATCTGGCGCATCTTCGTCAACAAAGCATCCAAGACCCTCGCAAGGGGCCAAGCCTCACGAGGCGGGCGACACAAGACCTCCTCAGGAGTGTCCTAGCCAGGTGGGCTCACGAGGAGCGGAGATATCAAGGCGGGGCAAACCTCACGAGGCTCTCATGACGTGAGCCATGATGATCAAGACCAGGCGGGCGCCAGCGCGCGTAGCGTCCTTGTTTCCCCTTTGGTTCTAAGGAGGCAAGCGCAGGCGAGGAGTACCGAGCCATCAGGAAAAGCTTGCCATATCGGTGCAACGACACCAAGACCAGAAGGACGGCAGGACGGAGGTCATCGTGGAGCCCAAGACGGCATCACCACCAGAGCCTTTCATAGGCGAAGACCACTTTTGTCAGGATAGCTTGTACTAGTTGTCCCACTTCAAATTTTCCCGCCGTTGTTGGCTCCCTTCCTGCTCAATATTTGGGGAGAGGACCAGGGCCTATATAAGTAGAATTAGCCACCATAGAAGGGGCATCTCATCCCGGCTTGATCTGATCTGATCGAGAGCCTACCCTAGACACAGGAACACCTCAACCTCAGGAGGCTGTTCTTCACCTTGTATTGTTCATCATCAGCCCAAGAGGCAATCCACCACAACGGTGGCCCGAACCAGTATAAATCTCGTGTCTTTCTGTGTTGCGAGTTCGTCGAGTTCGTCCGCGAGATTTTAGCGAGCTAGGGCGTGGATTGGTAGGAGGGAAAGACTCCACGCGCACCGCAGAGTTTGAACCTTAAGGGTTTGCCGGAACCCCACATCCGACATTTTGCGCGCCAGGTAGGGGTGCGCTGTAGCTTCCCTTCCATCAATTTGTCACTCCGTCGCTCCGTCGTCTCCATGGCGAACGCTCGCCGCGCTCGAGCTGAGCGCCAGGCTGCCCTCACCGCCCGCGTTGCTCAGACGACTCCCGTCAGCGGGCCACCTCGTCGTTCTTCGTATCCCGCTGCCAACGCTGCCACCCGCCTGGCTGGGAACGAGCAACAGGTGTCCTCGCTGTATCCATCGGTGCGGCAGGACGACCGCACCGCCATTCCATCGCTAACCCCGGCCGGTTCTTCGTCTCATGCACGACGCGCTCCCATGGAGGCGCGGGCCGTGCTCCTCCCGGTGAACGAGCTCCTGCGCTATCGCCCAGTCGACGACCTCTACGAGGAGTGGCTCGACCGCGTCACCGAGCTCGTCCGCCCCGTAGGGGGCTCCCCGGCGCCGTCCCTCTCTCTGCCTCACCCTCCGCCGGCCACAGGTGACGTGCCTCATGGCGCGCCCCCACCACCTTTGCCCCAAGACTACGCCTTGGCGCCAAGGTGTGCAGCCCCACGGCATGATCCGCAATGTCCGGTGCCTGCGCGCGAAGACATAAGCTACCAAGAAATCCCTCGGCCGCGAGAAGCCGCACCTGCGCTCCCCGCGCCGCCTCGTCAAGACCGCGCGCCGCCTACGGTGGCGCCGTGCGGACCTCATCAAGACCAAGCTCCACCTGCAAGGCGAGCCCCAGCAACCACGGCCGGCTGCCGCGCCTTCACCCCCGAGCTGCGTAGCATGGCCTGGCCAGGCAAGTTCAAGCCGGATCTGACCCCCCCCCCCACCCCCCGCTCCTCCGATACCGCGGAGTTCCTGCGGCTCTACGAGCTGAGCATCGAAGTAACGGCGGCAGAAAGTCACGCGAACTGGTTCCCTATGGCTCACGAAGGATGGTGCCCGCCTGCTCCTGAACACGCAACCTGGCTCGATCTTCACACGGATGAGATCTTGCTGACTGCTTCGTTGCCAACTACCAGGGCACCCGCGACCGTCCGCCGGCCGCGGGTGACCTGCGCCGCATCAAGCAACAGCCAGGGGAGACCCTCTAGAAGTACATCGAGTGCTTCAACAGCACTCGCCTCAAGATCCCCAAGGTCATAGACGTTGCCATCATCTCCGCATTCTCAGACGGTGTCCGTGACGTCAAGATGAAGGAAGAGCTTGCTATCCATGAGGAGTTGTGCACCTCTCAAGAGCTGTTCAACCTGGAGACCAAGTGCGCAAGAGCTGAGGAGGGGCGCCTCTCCCTCCTCGAGCTGCCCGCTGCGGGGACAGAGGAGAAGAAAGCCAAGGCCAAGGACGTGAAGCGCAAGGAAGCTGCAGTGCTCGCAGAGGAGCCCGACACCAAGCGCGGCAGGGATCAGCCCGAATCATCCAAGGGTGGCCTACCGTTCTGCGCATTCCACAACCTGAACACCCACAACACCTGTGACTGTCAAGAGCTCAGAGCCATTAGCGAAGGACGTTTCGGTTGACGCCTCGAGCGTAGCGACCGGGGCTATGGCCGTGGAGGAGGACATGGAGGCGGATGCTGGGACGACCGTGTGTCACATCCCTAGCTTCTGGTACTGCCTGGTGTTTTGCATCTTGTTGCATCATGTTTAAATTCTATTTAAGTTGAAATGGGGATTGAACAAACCCTAGCATCAGAAAGAATTCAACTAGGTTCAAATAAAAATATCTTCAATGAACCTGAAATGCCCTTCTAAAATGTTCATCACCTTTGCTTTGGTCCTAAACCAGTGTCAGAAGTGATGCACAGATTTCTAGGTCACTCTAAGGTCACTGGATTAAATCTCTAGCTATTTGAATTTGGGCATTTAAATTGTATAAAATATTTCAAATGCTCAAATAATCCCAAACTAAAATGTTCTATGCTGGATATATTCCAACTAAGGACCAGGTGCAGTTTGGTGAATTTTGGAGTTGTCTAGGTATTTTTAGAAATGCAACAAAGTTACAGAAAATAGAAAAAGAAACAGAAATGAAAAACTTTTACCTGGCGCCACCCAGCGGCCCTACCCGGCCCAGCCAGCCGCCGCTTGGCCAATGTAAGTTGCTTGGCTTGGCCAGGTAGGTAGTGCTCGACGGCGAGCATCGATGCGCACGCAGCTGGCCGCCGCCGCCGCTTCCCTCGCCGAGCTATCGACGGCGAACGCTCTCTTCCCCGAGCCCGCAGACACCTTTCCTCCCCAGCTCCTCCCCGCCTCTCCCACGCCATGGCCGACGCCACCGCAGCAGCACTGCCGTAGTCGCTCCTCCATCGCCCTGCGCCATTCCTCGTGTCTGGAGCTCCGCCACCTGCCTTCTTCGAAGCTAGCCGAGCCCTCGAAGGCCACAGGCCCGAGGCCTCTCCACCGACCTCGCCTCGACTCTGCTGTCGGCTGGAGATCCCTTCGACGCCACCGCAGCACCAGCTCGCCCCCGACCGCACTGCTTGCTTCTCTCGAGATCGCTGTGAGCCCAGCTACCTCCCTCCTTCCCTTTCTCCCCGAGCCTCAGAGCGACCGTGCGAAGCTCACCCGCACGCCGCCGCGGAGCTCCTCACCGACGTGCCTCTCGCCACCACCGTCACCCCATGGTGTCTAATGCTCACCGTGATCGCGAGAGTCTAACCCACTACTTCACGCACCTCGGCGTGCATTCAGAGCCACGAGTTCGCCATCACCGAACTCCGGCGACCGCCAAGGTCGTCGCCCGCGCCGCTTCCGCCATCCCGAGCCTAGCTAACGCCACCAAGAGCTGCGGCTTGCTCCCAGCCACACGTAGACGCTCCGCGGCTCATTTGGTTGCGAACGCTCAAAACCATTCTCGCCAGCGCCGTGGCTGCGGCCATGGCTAAGCGCCAGCGTGGTTGACTCTGACTTTGACCTGTATGAGCCCAGTTGACTCTCCCAGTCTATGACAGGTGGGCCTTCCCTGCTAATTAACTTAGTTAGTTTAAACTAATTCTAATTAGTTAAATTAAGTCTTGACATATGGGACCCAATCGTCGAGTTTGACCTGGGCGTCCCTGTTGACCTCGACGTCACCTCGACGCATTGTTTGACCTTGGTAAATGAATTCTCGAATTATTACATTATAGGAAATTCCAGAAAATAGTATAAACTTCTAAAATTCATATAAATTCAACCGTAACTCCAAATGAAGTAAATTATATATGAAAAATTATCAGAAAAATTCAAGGAATCTGTTTATGGCATTTTCATGCATGTTTGAACAACCTAGGGTTGCTGTACAGGGCAATTTGCATAGTTGACATTTAAATAAATACATATGGAGTTTGAATTTGAACCTTTGTTCAAACCAGCTTCATTTAATACGCTTGCCAGTTGGAGTAGCTAAATCAATAGCATATTGCCATGACATTATCATGCATCATAATTGTTGCATTGCATTGATTGTGTTCCTCTTTGTTTGCCGGTAATTGTCCCCTCTCGATAGACGTGGTTCCGGCGATTGTTCGATGACACCGATGAAGAACTATAATATCTTCAGAAGTGCCAGGCAAGCAAAACCCCCCTTGTTCATTCCGATATAATCCCACTCTCTCGCTGCTGCTCTCTTTTACTGCATGACCTGTCATTCCACAGTAATTAGATGAAACCCACTAGCATGAGTAGGAGTTGTTTGAGCCCTGTTGTGCCTACTCATTCATGCTTGTTTGTCATGCCTGCTACTGCTTAGAGTTGAGTCAGGTCTGATTCAGCGGGGATGAATCGGAGGTGTGTGAACATGTCCTGCTGTGTGTGAGCTAAGTGTGTGAACACGATTTGGTAAAGGTAGCGGTGAGAGGCCATGTAGGAGTACATGGTGGGTTATCTCATTGAAGCCGTCCTTAGGAACCGAAGTTACGTGTTTGTGATCCATGAAACAGTTACTACCACACATTGGGATCCTTAATTGACTCTCTCGGCTTAACCACCCTTGTCCTCTGTCCTGTGAGTTGCAACTAGTTTACGTGTTTGTAGGATATGTGTTGGAGGCCATGCGTAGCTGACCCTAGGGGTGGGCTATGATGCGGTAGATACACCGTGGCCGGTGTACCGAATGCCGTTTGGTATCTCGGGAACCCTGCACACATCGTTCGGGGCCGTTAGTGGAAACCTCGGCCGGACTCCCTGCAGATGGAACCCGAATAGGCGATGAACCTGGACTAGGTACTTGAGTGTTTAGGTAGGCCGTGGCCGACACCCACGTTGGGCTTCCGCTTGAAGGTTGCCGAGTACATGTCGGGTAAACGGCGGTAAGTGGTGAGAGCGTGTGAAGAAGTACACCCTGCGAGGTTAATATGATCTATTCGAATAGCCGTGTCCGCGGAAAAGGACTTCTGGGTTGCCTATATCAGTTCATAGACAAGTGAAAGTGGATACTCTCAAATGCGCAAGATAAGCGTGAGTGCTATGGATGGCATTCTCGTAGGGAGACGGAAGCGAATCCATAGTGGTGTATTGATATGGTGAATATGTGGACTCGTGTGCGCCACCTCAAAAGAGTTACTTGCAGTCGTCGTTCAGGATAGCCACCAAGTTAAAGCTGGCTTGCTGCAGTCAAACTCCACCACCCCCTTTGTTGATAATGATGCATGTGTAGATAGATCTGATGTAAGTCTTGCTGAGTACGTTTGTACTCACGTTTCCTTATTTTATGTTTTGCAGAGAGACGTCAGTCTCGCTAGTAGTTCCGCTTGGACTTCGACGTTTAGCTTGTTACCTCAGCTCGATCTTGTGCCCTCGGCAGGATGTGGTAGATAGTCGGGCTTCTCAGCCTTTTTCATTTGTAGATGTCGCAGACTCGGACATGTTAAGCTTCCGCTTGTGCTTTGACTTGTATGCTCCTAGTGTTGGGTCATGAGAACCATTGTTGTAATATCTCGCTCCTCGGAGCCTAATGAAAAAATATTTGAGTCGTAGAGTTATGTTGTGATGCCATGTTGTATTTACACATATTGAGCATATTGTGTGTATGTTTGAAATGCTTGATATGTGTGGGATCCGACAATCTAGTTGTTTATCCTTGGCAGCCTCTCATATTGGGAAATGTAGTCTAGTGCTTCCCGAGGGATAGTAGTCCGCTACAGCCGGTTCACCGGTTCACGCTAGCCCACACTCTTTGCTTTGGACACTTGACTGGCGGCATGTGTTTCACTTCGTTCCTATGTCCGTCGCTTCGGGAAATGTCACGCGGTGATATCCGAGTCCTGCCTAGCCGCTACAGCCGGGTTACTCGAGTCCTGTTAGCCCAGTGCTACAGCCCGGATACATACGTTGATGACCGACATGCTCGATGTGATTCATGTATGCCTGTCCCCATGGGTTAGTGCGCTTTGGGTTCACGACTAGCCATGTCGGCCCGGTTTGTTCATCATGTGGATGCTAGCGACACTATCATATACGTGAGCCAAAAGCGCCAAAGCGGTCCCGGCGACGATGGTAAGGCGACACCCGTGGGAATACCGTGCGTGAGGCCGCAAAGTGATATGAGGTGTTACCGGCTAGGTCGATGTGACTTGGAATCGGGGTCCTGACACCGTGGCCCGCACCAGGAGTGGCGCGACAGGCCTCGTGAGGACCGCTGGCAGGACCATCCTCGCGAGGACGCCTGGAGGGACCAACCTCGTGAGGATCGCCCCCAGGGCAACGCCGGTCTTCCCCCGCTGCAGCCACCAAGAAGGAACGACGATCACCATCAGAATGAGCGGGCTAGGGGCTTCCAGGAGCCGTGTGCAATCGCCCGCATCTTGGGCGGCGTGCAGGCCCCAGCCTCTCAACGCATCTTCAAACAGTTCGCTCTTGAAGTGAACGCGGTGCTCCCCAAGCTCGAGGCCACGCGCCTGCTCAAGTGGTCCCAATGCGCCATCACTTTCAACTTGGAAGATCAGCCTGCGCGCAGCCATCACTGGCGCCTCTCCGATGTTGTGCTTCCGGTCCATCAGCAATGTGCAGGTTACTAAGACCTCATCAATGGCAGCGCAGGAACAACGCCCCGTCCGTCGACATGTTTGACTACCAACAAGTGCCATATGAGCACGTTCAGCCTACCAACCCTTTCTCAGGAATGACCGACAGTTCCACCACACCGATAGGGCAAGTCCGCCTGCCTGTCACCTTTGGAGACTGCAAGAACTACCGCACCGAGCTCATCGACTTTGACGTCGCGCACATCCGACTGCCGTACAACGCCATCCTCAGGTATCCGGCCCTGGCCAAGTTCATGGCAGTCACCCATCACGGCTACAACATCCTAAAGATGCGAGGAAGCAGCGGAATCATCACGGTCCCATGTGTAGAGAGAGATGCGGTGTGCTCCCTCGAGTGTGCCTTCCAAGCTGCAGCAATCAACGAACCCAACAAAAGAACTGAGGGCCCTCCGAAGGCCATCCCCAAGAAGATGCAGCTGTGCCGTGCCGGGCCTTAGGAGGGTGGCATCATAGCTGGAGCCTCATCAAGATCAGCGCCTGCTCCAGTGCCGCCTCCCTCCATCACATAGGAAGGCGCGCCCGGCGCCCTCCTCGGGAAGGGCTCGGGGGCTCTCTTCTGGAGGGCCTCAGACCTTGCCAACCTCATGAGGGAGGCGCTTGGGCAACACTTGGAGGCTTGCTTCGTGACACGTTTCCCTCGGGAGAACACAGGGTAAGGAGTGCCCACCACTCAGGAGTTCATCACCAAGACCACTCAGGAACTGCAAGACGCAAGAGCCATGGGCAGCGAGAGCCGCTCACGAGGCGCAGCTCCCCATCTAGGCGAGGATGCTGGGCTGCGTGTCTCCATCGATGTCCCAGGGCTCAACAGGGCCGCATCTCAAGAGCGTTTCTGGCCTTCGCGTGTGGGCCATTGCGAGGGTCCGCCACACAGCTACGTTCGCATGCCCTTCGGCTTGCCGAGCGTGGCGTCAGCCTATCAGCGCAACATGCGGTGCGTCCTGGCGGCTCAAGAGGCTAGGTACCACGCCGTCCTTGAGGAAATGGAGATGGTCTTCAAGGAACCTCCCGAGCCCTAGAGCCTCCCGAGACTCAGGGCCCCGGTGGTTCGTGAAGAGTCATTCCTTCGACGCACGCCTTCAGCTGCACCAACTCTACTTCGTCTACAGAACCAGATGACATTTTCCATGTTTGTTTAGCTAGGAGCGCCCCTCGGCTGCATTACTCCCAGGCCGCATGGGTCCGTCCCTGGTTGTATCCCTTTTGCTTATGTCTTTAGCTTACCTTGCTTGGGGCGCCCCTCGGGCTGCATCATCCCCAAGCCGCTCGGGCCGGACCCAGTGGCATGTGTCTTCCTGCATTTACTCAAGCTGATTCGCCTTCCATGCTTAACCTGCCTATGGTTACCGCCTGCTCGGTTGCCACCCGCCGCGGGTCCACCGCTCTCTGGTGAAGTCCGCTTGGGCATTGAAAGGGGGCTCCTGAGCATCGCGACTCAGGAGCTCTTACTGGCTCTCCAACCCTCACCCCCTGGCCTTGACCATGGCATCGCGACCTGGCATACCAGCGGCGGCTGAGCTCGCACGAGGGCCGGGACCTGAGGATGTAGAGCGCTTGCACCTAACCATCTCGCTGGAACACACAGCCGTCGAAGACTCAAGACCAGGCGCAACCCACCTTGAGGTAGGGCCTCTGAGTCCCGCGCTGGCTCACGAGTGCCCAGATACACCTCGCAGCCCTGTCGTGCAAGCCACGTGTCAGGGTGGGGTTGTACACGCCCCGGGGTTGCTCCCGGAGGGGGCCCCCCTCCCACACACAAGTGGAAGCACCATGCTCCGCGCTGGCCGTCGACACTGCAGAGGAGCGGCTATGCCCGTGCACAAGCGGAAGCACTATGCTCCGTGCTGGTGATAAACAACTGAGGGCGGCCCCATAGTCGTACCAACCTCAGGGAGCCCCAGAGCTCAACGTCCGGCCTCACCGCAATGACTCCCCTCGGGAGAGCCGCGCGAGGCGGCTGGACACGGGGGTTGCGCTCGGGTCACACCCAAGCGTACGCCACCCAACCAGTTCTCCCAGGACCAAGCGCACGCCGCCCAAACAGGTCTCCTGGACCTGGTCATCGCACGCCCCTCCCGAGGCCTCGGTGACGGAAGGTATGGAAATTGTTTGCGCCTCAAGGGGGACTCCTGAGCATCGCAACTCAGGAGCCTAACTAGTCACGTAGCCCTTCACTCCTTGGTCCGTCCTGGTCTCCGGTCTACCCAACGGCGGTTGAGGTATGCGCGGGGCCGGGCTCTGCTGACGTAGAACATTAATCTATCCTCGCGTACTCTCCCTATAGGTTGTTTGCACGTCAAGGGGGACTCCTGAGCATCGCGACTCAGGAGCCTAACTGGTCACGTAGCCCCTCACCCCTTGGTCCGTCCAGGTCTCCTGTCGGCCCAATGGCGGTTGAGGTATGCGCGGGGCCGGCTCAGCCGACACAGAACACAAAGAGGATAGGAAGAAAATCACAAAATCTTGAAGCAAATATTAAAAACATATTGTCCTCACAATATCAAATGAAAAGTTTAAACGCCTCCACGAGGCTTGATGCATGTTGCAGGAACATAACAGAAAACTAGCCGCAGGTCAACCCTGGACACCGTCGTCGCCTGCAGAAGGTGCTCCATCCCGGGTAGCGACGCCTTCACCTGCACCACCAGCCGCAGGGTCGGCGGCATCGCCAGATAAGGGTGAGGAGGCAAAGCCGCGGAATCTCTCCAGCAGGGCCTCGACCTTACCTTGCACAGCAGCGGCGGTGGCTTCGCTGTGATCCTCAGCCATAGGCTCCAAAAGCTCGTCAAGGCAAGCGTGGGGGTCGCGAAGGTGCAGGTGGCTGAAAATGCGGGTCAATGCAGCTGAAGAAAGGACGCGAGCCTCTGCCTTCGCTATAGGACTGACGCAATGAACGACTTCCTCGAGCGCCTTCACCAAGAGAGGAAGCAACTGGGCGGGGCCGCCCCTCATCGATGGCGGCGGCTTCTCGAGCCGTGATCGAGCGCCTTTCAGCGCCTTGCGAGATCTCTCCTCGAGGTCGGCAAAGGCCACGCGGTCTTCGGCCAGGACCCGTGCCTTGGCATCAAGATCGGCCTCCTTCGCCTTCACCTTCCGCTCCTGCTCTTCCAACCGGTTGCGTTTTCCCCAACTCCGCCAGCTCAGCGTCGCGGTTCTTGACAGCGTCCTCCTTGGCCTTCACCTCCTCCTCCTTTGCCAGGTGGTCGTGCGCTACTTCGGTGTGCTTGTCGTGCAGGCTCTGCAACTCGTCCTCCAGCACTTGGCAGTGGTCACGGGCAGCCTTAGCGTCATTCAGCACCGTCTCACGATCAGCTGCAGCGTTGGAGGCACTTTGCTTCTCCTTCTCGGAAGCCACAGCGGCCTGGCTCAGCGTCGCGCGAACCGCCAGGTCAGAGCGAAGCCAGCCAGAGGCTAGCTCCAGGCACCCGACCACCAGGCGTGGGTCTGCACCCAGGAGATCTACCTGCAGCTGGGTCATCTCGGAAAGACCACGTTTTAGAACAGTAGCAGGAGCAGAAGATCCAGGGAGTGGAGGTGCAGCAGTGGGAGGAGCCGACGTCGTCGCCAGGACCTGTGAGATTGCGGGTTCCGGAGCAGCTAGAACCTCATCAACCGCGCCAGACGCCGACACTTCCAGAGCCAGCGGGGCCATGGGGGCTGATTCCACATAGCGATGTTCTTGTTGGCCTCCCGAGGATGACCGGGTTGGGGAGGTGCGGGCGCTGCTGCCTCATTTCTCTGCGGAGGAAGGCACAGCCGCCGTATCCTCCTTCCTCTTCTTCGCTGAAGGCGCCGGCCTGATCGACCAAGGGCGAACATCAGAAAATAACAAGTACAAATAGGGACAAGGCGAAGCTTAAGACACTTACCGATCCATTGCGACATACTTCCGATTGGGGAGCTTGAAGCCTGACATCATCGGGACCTGAGGGGCAGGCGTGCGGGCTCCGGCGGCGGCAGGCGGTGCGGAGGCAGGGCCGGAGCCAGCCCCAGGAGGTGTCGGGACAGAGGTGGCATCGTGAGGCACCAGCGACGACCTACCCTTTGTCGGGCTGAGGGGCTGCCCCCTCTTCCCCTGGCAAGCGTCGGCCTCGGCGTCATCAGGCAGGGCGTGGAGGATCTCGGCCTTGCTCAAAGGAGAAGTCTCCCCCACCTCTTCAGGAGTCTTCTCCGAGTCCACCTCCTCCTCCTCCCCTCCGCGGGACTCGTCAGAGGACACCTCCACCGGCTTCGGTGCTGCAGGAGCTCCTGTGAACGCCGGCGGCACCAGGCCGCGCGCGTCAAAGGTCAGCCTGGAGGCGACAAGTTCCTCCCAGTCCTTGCGGAGGAACAAAGGAACGAAGGCACAAGGCAGGTACTCCAGATTGTGCCCAACTATGAGGCGCAGGACAGCATCCAATTCGTCACCAGGAAGGGCCCCAAGCATCAGACGGGTCATGTTCCCCTCTTATTCAAGCTCCCACAAGTGGCGTGAGCACGCATGGAGAGGGGCAACTCGCAGCATCAAGAACTCCCTCAGGAGCATTGCCCCCGTACCTTGGCTGCCTTCGCGTTGCCCGGCTTCAAGTCAGTCGTCATCCGCCCCAACACAGACAATGCCCGCTCATCGGCATGCTCCGCCTTAGACCACCCCTTGTCGAGCTGGGGTGCCTCCGTCGGTAACACCAGGCGCGGACGGGTGTACTTGGCGTCCATCATGACCCATTTGGATCGGATATTGTCATCCCTCTTCCCGGTGGTCGAAATCTAGTTGGCCTTGCCAGACGCGACGAAGTTGGCGCATCCGGAGAGTGGCCCATCGGTGACGCGAAGGAAGTAGAAGTGGCGCAGAAGCGCCACGGATGGCAGCACGCCCAGGTACGCCTCGCAGTAGTAGGCAAAGATGGACAATAGGAGGACAGAGTTGGGATGGAGGTGCAACGCCAGCAGCCCGTAGTGGTCGAGAACCTCATAAAATAAGTCGGAGAAAGTAGGGACCAACCCGACGGCAACACTGCTCAAGAAGAAGGGGAAGAAGGTGCTTCCCTCAGGCACCGGCACATCAGAGGCAAGCCGGAACTCCGTCTTCCCCCACTCGTTGCTCTCCCCCGCCGTCAGCAGGCGCACGGAGGCGAGGCTCTTCTCTGTGAAGGTGGGTGCTTCAAGAGCCGGCTCATACCAAGCCGTCGCTGAGGAAGTCCTGACCTTGCACGGCGCCATGGGTCGCAGATGTGGAGCGAGGTTGGAGCGGATCTGAGGTAGCGGTGGCGAGGAGCGCGAAAGGGGATCTAGAGCAAGGCGAGGAAGAAGCAATGAAGGCAAGCGATGTCCGCGCCAGCTTTTTGTCCAGTCGTGCAATTGCCAAGGAAGCGAGGGGAAGCGGATACGCCGATGCCCAATCAAACGCCACGCGTCAACCGAGGCCGCAGGCTTTGGGGGCCGCGGCACTCCGTACTTTACCCTAGGGTTCGCCATGAAGCCAAGCCCGAGCACACCTTGGGCCCGGGGGCTACTGTCGGTGTTCTGGGAATGGGGGTCCCCAGACTTGCCTACCTGTGGCCCATGGCGTGGCTAAGTTAGTGGGCCGTCCGGCCCATCTTCGTCAACAAAGCATCCAATACCCTCGCAAGGGGCCAAGCCTCGCGAGGCGGGCGACGCAAGACTTCCTCAGGAGTGGCCTAGCTAGGTGGGCTCACGAGGAGCGGAGATATCAAGGCGGGGCAAACCTCACGAGGCTCTCGTGATGTGAGCCATGACGATCGAGACCAGGCTGGCGCCAGGCGGGCTCCAGTGCGCGCAGAATCCTTGTTTCCCCTTTGGTGCTAAGGAGGCAACCGCAGGCGAGGAGTACTGAGGCATCATGCAAAGGTTGCCATATCGGTGCAACGAGACCAAGACGAGAAGGACGGCAGGACGGAGGTCATCGTGGAGCCCAAGACGGCGTCACCACCAGAGCCTTTCGCAGGCGAAGACCACTTTTGTGAAGATAGCTTGTACTAGTTGTCCCCCTTCAAATTTGCCCGCCGTTGTTGTCTCCCTTCCCGCTCAATATTTGGGGAGAGGACTAGGGCCTATATAAGTAGAATTAGCCACCACAGTAGGGGCATCTCATCCCGGCTTGATCTGATCAGATCGAGAGCCTACCCTAGACACAAGAACACCTCAACCTCGGGAGTCTGTTATTCCCCTTGTACTGTTCATCATCAGCCCAAGAGGCAATCCACCACCACACACACTTGAGTAGGGCATTACACCTAGCAGGTGGCCGAACCAGATAAATCTCGTTTCTTTACGTATTGAGTTAAATCGAGTTAAATTCGTCTGAGATTTTAGCGAGCTAGGGTGTGGATCGGTAGGAGGGAAAGACTTCGCGGGCACCCCAGAGTTTGAACCTTAAGGGTTTGCCGGAACCCCACATCCGACACGGTTAAACTTGAATGCAAATGATGCTTAGTCATACAATATAACATGATGCAACTATCATGCACGATATCAACATAAGCATGGGGGTACAACATAATCATCAAGCATATCAAGAACAACAAAGCATATATCCGAATGAGCATGGCATAATGACTAGCATGAACATCACAAGTATAACAGTACTCATATCATAACATGACCACTAGCATCAACAATAAATACCAAGGAAGAACATATCAAGAATACTACCCAGTAAGCATATAACCAGCTAGGTGCAAAGGAACATGCATATTCACGGTAATCGGTAGCAGAGGATAGTCATGCACCAAAGAACATGACCAACACCAACATGTACTACTACCAAGCATGCCATACGAAAATAATACAAGCAAGAATATATGATAACCAGGTGCATACAAAACATATCATCAAGGTGAACACAAATCCAAAAGCATCACCGAAACAATGATAACCGTATCAAAACAAGAAGATATTTATTAAATATTCAATTTGAAAACAATGGCTACTACATGGACATCATGCAAGTGGGTGTTGTGGCTTGCTTGAGGATGAAGTATGCACCGGGGTGAAGTGCGGAAAGCTCGCGGAACGAATCGCCGGACAAGTTTCTCTCCCGGAGGGGCTTATTAGGGGCAAGGGCATAAAGGTCATTTTTAGTATGTCAAAACATAATTAAAGTGACACCAGCATAACGGGTTCGACGAGACAAAGAAGTAGGCTTTGGATTCACCTCAATCGGAGTTACGGTTGCGGAGATACGAGGCGTGAAAGTCGAGGGACTAATCTGTAAAGATTTCTCCACAAATAGACAAGGCCTTTTAGGATAATACGTCTTGAGAACTGAGAAAGTGTATTCAGCCCTGATGCAGAATGGAAGTACGCTTATAGAAAACGAAGACGTATTTCCAGGAGTACGTCTCCACTTAAGTGACGTGGCAGAGGCGGGGTCGGGCTCTAGGTGGATGACCGATGGGTCCCACCTCCTTCTCTCTCCTCCTGCTCCTTCTTCTTACTGCTTCCCGTGCTCGCTCGCGACAGAGGGCTGCAGCGGTTACTGCCTTGCCGGCGCCGGAGATGGGAGGCCACGATAGGCTAGGGCGCCGCGTGGAGATGGATCCGCCGCTCCACAGCGCGCCAGAGGAAGGTCACGCCGGCCGCGGGCACGGCCGAAGTTGATCACGACAATGGTGACAGAGGGCAGCGGCGCTACGATGAGGGAGTCACTCCGGTGGCTGAGAATATGGTCCGCGGCCATGGGGTGGATCCTGGTGGCTAGGTTAGCTCATTGGTGAGTACAAGGGGAAGAAATAGGGCTCGGTTGTCGTGAATTTAGGTAGAGGAGGGCGGCGGCCATGGCGCATAGGGCAGCGAGGAGGGCAGCTCCGGCTGGATGGAGTGGATGGGGAGGGAGCTAGGAGTGAGGGGAGGAGCTTGAGATGCTCGGAGAGGCTTGGGTTGGGCTTTCTATAGGTGGTAACGATGGGCCGAGCTGGCCGTAACGCGGACGGGTGGCAGGAGCCGCAGACGCGTGTTTGGTCGAGCTTGGTCGACGGACGGTGACGGGGAGCAATAGGGAAGAGTTCAAGGGGGCAGAGAGGGCCAAGGGACACCATTAAAGCCCTGTCGGCACTGTGCGGCCGTGGTCGCGCGGCGACGAGCTCTGATGAGCGAGCTACAGGAGGGGGAAAGGGTCCAGGGCGAAGGGCGACAACAAGAAGAACCTGTTGGACATGGCTAAGCGCCAAGAGATCCAGTGCACGGGCTGGGAGGAAGAGGCCGAGGCACCAGAGCACGTGATTTGGCTGGCATGGCCCCTGGTCACTGCGTGAGCTGGCATGCGCGTCGCGTTTTGGACTATGTCCAGTAGATAGGACATCCAACGGAGAGTGCCAAAGTGCAAGTAAACGAGCACATGGACTTAATTGATGAATAGGGCTTACAGTGTTTCAGTCGCACAGCAAGGTGTTTCGAGTTTGTTGTGGAGCAGGAACTTGGTGATGAAGGATGAGCTTTCACTCGGTTTTATCACGCACTAAGGTGATTAATATGGCAGGGTTTCAGTTCAAGAGAGGGGTTTAGCTAGCACTTGTTGTACAAAATGCCACACTGTCCAGAAATGTAAACATTGAAGTTGCCCTCACATACTAGCTTGAATTGAGCTGAAAATGGTCATGGACTCATGATTTTCTCATATGAGGGTGCCATAAAAGTTTCATACCATTTGGACAAACCCAAGTGGTACTTGCTTCACAATGCAGCTCTCTAGACAGAAACTTGGGAAAAGTCCTGAGGGAAAATGGCTAAATGCAATGAGCCGAAATCTTGTGGAGGTAGGTTATATGAGTAAGAGAAGGTCCTAGAAAATTTTCAAGAATAATGGAGCAAGATAAAATATGCTTGCTTCACAAACTGAAAATTTGGACAGAAACAAAGAATTGATGCTAAGCTCACTTGGATGCATTGAATGAGCTCAAATCTTGAGGAGGGTGATGATTTGATCATATGAAGGATCATGCAAAATTTCAACTCATTTGGGTTATCCTAGCTAGTACTTCCTTCACAATGAATTCCCTCAGACAGAAACTTTGAAAAATTGCTCAGGAGTGTTCACTAGGGAAATTAAGTTTAATTTTGGCATGGTGCAATGATATGGGCGGGAAAAGGTGTCCAAAAAAGTTTCGGGTCAATCAAGCAAAGAAAAATGACACCTCCTTCTCAAAAAGCCACTAAGGGCAGAATAAGAAAAGGAATATTTGTGAATTATTTTTGATGATGCAAAGGAAGGATATTGACATATTTGAGCAAGATATGAACCAAACAATTAATGATACTTATTTGGGAAGTTTGGGAGAGATAGAAATTTAGGTTGCTTAACACCCTAGGGCAAATGGGGTTATTCCTTTAACAGAAAAAGGAATATTCCCTGGAAAAGGAATATTGGAATTGGTCCAAGATGAATATGACATGGTCTAGGGAAGGATATTAGGATGACAAGGCACTCTGGAAAGGAAGAAGAGGCCATAAATCTCAAGGAAAAATCTCATATTTCCAGACCACATAGCCACAGAAAAAGAAATCTCAAGCAAAAATATCAGAAAATCAAATGAAAAAGAAAGGGCCAAAAATCAGGGTGTGACATTCCATGACATTACCAAAATTATCATCACGGAAGTGTCCACTTCCATGATGATAAATCGCGCGTCATAGAAGTACTTTCTTCAAGGGTGACCGACATGTGGCATCCGCCGTAACGGGTCGCCGTTAAGCTATCGGGTTCCGGTTTGGATCCGATAACCCATTAACAGACCCAGCCAATGGGGATTTTCCACGTGTAAAATTATCATTGGCTATAGCAACCACTTGTCAACACCCGGAAAGGACAGGTGTCAACCGCCCAATGGACATGAGGCACCTATGATACGTCGACACGGGGGAAGGCCTAATAGCGGCCCATTTAGGATAAAAAGGCTGGCCCAGTAAAAATTAGCGGGCTGGCCCATTAACGGCCTGCTTGCAGACGACCCATTCAAAGTTAAGGCATGTACGGCTATTGTCAAATCGGCCCATCAACGGCCCGTTCTATACTTGTCATCATCGCGGCCCATGGTCACTGCTGGCCCGTTAACACTCCGGTAAATATTTGGGCCGGATTACTTCTTGGTGTGTTTCTGGCCTGTTAAAGGTCCTGCTTCATTTGGGCCCATTTTTTGGCCCTTGAAAGTTTCGGCCCATAAAAGACCGTGACGGATTTGGGTCATATTTGGCCATGTCTGATATTCGGCCTGTTAGAGGCCCGCTATAGATTTGGGCTACTTCTAGCCTCTTGTAATTTTCGGCCTGTTAACGCCGGACGAAATCCAAGGGCCATATGTGGCCTAACGTCACATTGGGCCTATTAATGTGCCATATAAAACTAATACTAATCAAGCCCAACCGAACTTCCGGCCTATTAAATCACCATGTAGTAGGTCAACGCATTAACAACACGATTGAATTTTAGCCTGTGATCTATCTGCATTGTAAATGACTAGTGGGTTATTTGGGAGAGTCAGGGCCCAATCTCACTTCCGGCCTATTAAAGGCCCATGTTATTTATGGGCTCAAGATATTTACACATGTTAACGGCCTATTGTTACTGAGGGCCAAAATTATCTTTAGGCCTATTAAAAGCCCACTAGGTGCACAAGCCTACCAAAAATATGAAAGCTTTTGCTGATTTAGGCCTAGATATTTTTAGTGGGGTACACGCAAATTATAGCCCATAATCATTTTTAGCCCAACTGGAATGGGCCTAATGAATGTTGGCACATTGGGCTCCTACGAAGCTTTTGGCCGAATACATTACTAAGATAAACCTACACTATACAAAAATAGCCTAATAATTTCTATAGCCTTTGGCAGCACGATAAATGTTGTATCACAACAAAATAAATTCCAGCCATACAACAAAGGGCCTGTTGGCATAAAGTTTATACTCCTTGCAGATAAAAGCTCCATCAGTTGTATAGAAGCACGCATCATTTGACCTGAGTGGTAATGTTTCAGGTTGTAGAATCTGATGGAGGAGTATGGTGATCCCCTTTTTCCGCCATTGCTCTTGAACAACGAAGCACATGTATGATAGTTTGGTTTAACAACCATTCATATTTTAACGACATTTGTCAACCACTATTCTTGTTTCCTAAATGACGTCCATTAGGTATTGGACTTGTGTTTGGAGCATAGATATATCACTCTGTCCAGCCGGGAGATTTTGTTTGGTAGGCGATTTGGTTGAGGTTGCCTTGACAACCAAGCCAGAATTACGCAGGAAGGTGCTTTTTGCACTGTTAGTGGAGAGGTACTGACGCACTGCAGCAAGAGGTGGCATTGTGCCTATGATAGCCTCGTCACCTTCAGGTGGTTGTGGCTGTTCAATCATTCGTTCCATAGCTTGCTGAAAGTTTGAACTTGTAGAATAATGTACCAGATAAATTACTAATGTGAAAAAAACAAACAAATTAGGTTTCATGTTTATACATAACTTATTTTGGTGAACTACTAAATACATTAGCATGTTTTGTAGTGCCAACTATGTAATGAAATCACTTTCAGAACATATGTCCATGTAGCACACCTACTATATTGTCTATTTCCTCACATTCATTGACATGTAAGGATAAAGAGACATCGTTTAAAGTAGGATGAACATAGTATGACATCGTTCATATCATGGGCAAATAGATATAGAACAAACAAGCTATTGTATCATTGTGTGGGCACGTGAACATCACAATAAGATTACAGATCAAGACCAAAAGAATATCCTTCATCTCATTTAAACCGTGTAAGGTGAAATGATACGTTAAGAACAATGTGTATAAAAGTGAACAGAGTAATTGACATTGGCTGCAAACCAAGCAGTTAAATGAACATGTCACAGTAACAAGCAATTCAAAGGCAGGAGGAGTAAGGAATTATGATAGCGGCTTGAACTGGTGTGCTCATGCCCTTCATCTTGCTGGTGTGGCAATCCTTGAAGATCTGCACTGGATTCGGTTTAGGTTCTTTTTGGTCCGCACGGGCTTTCTTCTGTATTTGGAACTAGTCAATATAGATATGATAATATGGCACAGAAGAAAGAAGGAAGTAGCAGCTATATACAAGAGCCTCGCAGTGTGCAATATAGCTACGAGATCCTATTGTTTGTTGGAATTTCACTTTAGAACGGTTGGTCTTGTTCTTCAAATAGTTAGCCTAGAAGAATATACACTTGCAAGGCACATATGTAAATACAAGTTCAATATGTGATCTGATCAAATACATATACCCTACCTGATTCTTTGGATAAGACCAGTGTTTAACAAGGGATGTCCAGTCTTCATCTGTAATACATTTCATTGTAGATGTTTGGGCGTTTTCATTGTTAGCCTTGCTTCAAAGTGAGTTTTTCTAAGGTGATACCGATACTTTCACAGAGTATACTGAAAAACATGAGTGCATGCTTGTTAGTTGCATCATCTTTCAGATCCAAGTTGAACCTCATCTGTTGAAAAAAGAAGGTGAGTCTTATTATGAGGAAGCTAGAAAGTATGGGACAGAGCAACACAATATTACAAATTGTGATGAATAACATTACTTACGGATAAATGGTCAAGTAAGGTGTTAAAATCGGTATCTTCTTTCTAATTCCTGTACTGGAACCATGTTGGGAAGATACGTGCATGAAACCTAACGGCAACGGGTGCCACTGATACTAACTTGGCTGACTCTGTAGCATCACGTGGCCTTTTTAAACCTGCCTCAAAATGTATCTCCGTTCTTCCTCCTTTAGATTTTGTTAATCTGTCAAGCATTATCCCTAATGTCTGTTTCCGCTTGTGCCATGGTGCTAGTTCAAGAATGAATGTGGAAAGAGTTAGTGCACATCAAACTGTGAGAGTACATATAAAGGAGCATGCAACTGCAACTTAACTCGGTCAAGTACCATCTTGGTGTTGATGCTCATGAGGTTCATCTGATCTTTCCAAGTCCTGTTGTGTCAGCAGTGCTTCAGAAGTAGTGTTAGGTGTGAAGGCAACTTGGGAACATGCCAATTGCGGAGCAAACGAACAAGTAACTCGTTCAGATGCCGGTACAGTTGAAGCGGATGCTGCAGCTCGTGGAGCAGGTGATACTGTGTTTGTAGATTTAGCCGGTGGAGTTGGACCTTCTACTGCACTATAAGTACCAGCATAATCTCAAGGGGAGATCCTTTTTCGTTGCACTCGACGAGTAAGACCATTCCCTATATTCTTTTCCTTGCTCTCTTTTCACTTTGCCATGTCAAGCCGTACCCACAACACAAAAACTAAACTCGCTCTTCAGAACTCATTGATGCATGATAAAGACAAGCAATACTTTCATGTAACACAACCGTATGAGGATGGAATATGTAAGAAAAACAGGACAGCAGGACATATTCACAGCTATGATGTGTAAACTAAGCAGAATGATTTTCAAGAAAAAAGAAGTAATGAAAGCTAGAAACCATATTAAATATGCAACCAAAATCGCTCTACCAAGTTAAAAGTGTCTTGTCATAAGTGGCACTTCGAAAAATTAGAAGCAGTAAAACCTACAAATCAATGCAAGATGCAACCGCTATCAAACTGCCATGTTACAAGCGTCCAATCATGAGTGACTGATGCGGGATACACAACAACATTATTTTGATGTAAGAACATGGTATGATAGATAGATGCAGTGTATTCTAGACACAGAAAGGCATGTCATATGCACATGTATAACGTATATACTCACTAGGTGCAATTTAATCAAAATGGAAGAAATACAGTCTAGACAACATATGCAACATGAAACCAATTATCACACTGTCAACTTAGAGCAAGCACCTGCGATGGTGGAGTACGAGAGATGGACTCATCATGTAGACTTGGGACTTCAACTGCATTAGCAATAGAAGTGGCAAATCTAGAGAGTCGTTGTTTGCGTCGGTCCGGAGGACCACCAACATCCCCTAACTTACTCTTTTCCTTCCTCTTTTCTGATATCGCCTTATGAAGTCAAAACCACAAGAAGATGAATAAAATTAGCTATGCATAACTGGTTAATGCATGATACGGACGAACACTACTTTAATGTAAGGCAAGCGCAGGATAGGAGGATGGAATATATACAAAAAAAGACATCATTGCATATTCACCCATACGATAGGAGGATGGAATATGTATAAAAAATAGTAAGAAGAAGGCATTTCAACAAAATTAGAAGAAATGAAAGCTACCTCCGTCCTTGTTCATTGGTCATCTTTGTATTTTGTGCCAAAATTTAACCATACTCGATGGCGTGCATGCAGCTGTTTGATTAGACGGGATGCGTGTGAGCGGTCCGCAGTGCACGCTCGATGAGACGCGTGTATCCTGTCCACCTCACAGGCTCGACGAGACGCGTGCAAGCAGCAAGGCTGCCCATGCTTACCGGGAAGCGAGCTCTTTGACCTCCATCCACCAGCTGCCTGCCTTGCTCACAACTTCTCCATTAATGGCGGCCGAGCTGCTATTTAACACGCGGTAAATTAAAGCACCTGAATGGAGGGTGTGTTCTTGTGATCCCGTGGCCTCGCTCAACGTTATCATTTGCTTTGTTCGTGTTTTAAACTCATACTCCGACCTAATTTAAAATGCCACATAGGGCAACGGATAATACGACGAAAATTTATAGTGGCATGGATAATAATTGTCTTACATATTCCGGATAATTCAAAATTCCACATGCGGCAAAGCCTAGAAGACACGAGGGAAAGAGAAGAAGGAAATCGCATACAATGATCTGGGTCGCTATTGTCTCTACTCCTTGATCGATCGCCGGGCGATGACATCCTCTAGCTCCTTCTTCAATTCCTCACGACTTTGCTTAAAAGCAGCCATGGATTCCTCCACCTCCTGCTCGTGCTCGATTTGGAGCATCCTCAAGTCACCCATTAATTCCTCGACAACCGCTGTCAGCGTCATCCCCGAGGCACTGCTCTGCTAATGCAGCATCTTCCAGTCGGCGGCCTCCTCCTCCTCCTTGTTGAGTGCCTTGAGGAGCTTCGCATTGTCACCCATGAGTTGCTTTACGAGGACAGTTGCCTTCTCAACTGTGGCATCGCTATTCTCGAGTAGCTTAATCAAGCAGTCGACCATCTTCTGCTTCTTAATGAGGCCAGCTACAATGTCGTCGTCGCCGACAAAGGACATCAGCCACACGAGCTCGTCGCGATCGCCGACGCGACAAGTGCTATTGTGAGAGCCTTCGCGTGCCTGTGAGAGCTCGTTCGAGGGCTCTGCGGCCTGCCGGGACACCTCTGTTGCGGCTGTCGCTTGGCAGCGGGACCTCTCTAGTGCTTCCACGGCCTGAGTCTTTGCTGCCTGGTTATAGGTCCACCCGAAACTCCTTCTACCGGTCATGGCGGAATGACTTGACATTAAAGACCAGTTTTGTGGGTGATGAGGAGAGGAACTGTGCAATAATTTTTGAGTGGGTAGTTTCTATAGCCTGGTGCTAAGTGTGAACACATATTAGTTTGATCGGTGTAAACAGATTTGCAATTACTTATTGCGTTGTAATCTGCAATTACATATTGCATTGTAATATGCAATTTATTGATGGTTCTGGGCCTAGAAAGCCTGTTTCTGTTGTTCTCGCTGATCGCAAACAGTTCTTATGGTTCAACCGTATGCCCACTATCACACACGGTCAAGATATCACCATCGAGTCTGATGGATGTGCTGTTGCGCCTCCCATGGGGTGCTAGAAGGTTGACCACGTGGTTGCTCGTTGTTGAGGCCGCCACGGCGCGCTCTGCTCGACATTGAGGTAAATTTACAATGGCAACAGTTAATAATTGTCTTACATATTCAGATAATTTAAAATGCCACATGTGGCACCGCCCAAAACACTCATGTCCTACATATGGTGTCGGGGTACAAAAGTAGGGGCTCTCCTTTTTACCCCTCTACTTGTGCACGAGCAGTCAGAGCCGCACCTGCAGCCACACTTAGCATGGCAAAGGGAGGAAGCAGAAGCACAAGAATACCAGAGCAGTGCTCTAGCCAGGGGCACAGAAGACGGTCAAAGAAACGCCAGGATCAGAGACACAAAGAGCAAGAGGGCGAGGTAGACTCCCCCGGCAAGACACTTGCTGGGGCGGCCTCCGTAGCCCCGGCAAGAGCCTTGCCGGGGCAACTTACCCAACGCCAGCAAAGCGAGCCACCCTTGAGCCCACGGGTTCCAACACCATCAACCACATTGGAACCAAGGCTCGGGAGGCACCTCCATGGTGACATGCAGATATTTGTGAAGATCATAAGCACACAAGATCAGATGAGGACCAGAAGACGATGATCCTCAGCGAGATCCTTGCTGAGGAAATCCATTAGACCCCCGGCAAGATCCTTGCCGGGGACGACCACGATGCCATGGCAAGACCCTTGTCGGGGCCCTGAGAGGACCCTTGCCGAGGACACCTGCGGGGCCGCAGCCAGGCCCACGTCTGCCAAGACTCCACCGCCGATGCCATGGCAAGACCCTTGCCGGGGCCCTGAGAGGACCCTTGCCGAGGACACCTGCGGGGCCGCAGCCAGGCCCTGAGAGGACCCTTGCCGATGATACAGCTGCCAGCCCAACCAACTGGGCAGGCACCTGCGTGGCAACGTGCGGCCTCCAGGCCAACTCAGCAAGCACCTGCGTGGTGACATGGAGATCTTCGTGAAGACCCTACCACCACGCCATCTCAGCAGCCTGCCAGCCTACATGGCGCTGCATGCCACGTTGGCCTGGACGCGTGTCGGAGCGAGGCGGAGCGGCGATGGACTGGACGGGCATCGTTGCCATCCTCAATAAAGCAACGGGACACCTAAGGAGCGCATTTAATGCGCCTTGTCCCGTAATGACAGGCGATAAGCTTGTACACTGTATACCTTTCCACCTCCTGTATGCTACTGTGGCGACCCCTTTTGACTATAAAAGGAGGCCCGAGGCGTACTGGAGAAGGATTCGGATCTTTTGGACTACGCACGCTCCACAGCTAGTTTGAAAGCTCAAGAACACTCAAATATACACCAAAGCAGGACTAGGGTATTACGCATCCTCGCGGCCCGAACCTGGGTAAACGATCCTTGTGCTGGCTACCAGACCCACTCTTTGCACAACACCGTGCCCCCAACCGTAGAAAGGATCCCAATGATTCCATAGGCGTCGTTTCCACCGACATATGGATACAATTATAAATTTATAATAAAATATAGGATAAAAGGCTGAGCTGGTGGCCTTCCGACAATGGTCTTCTCGGACTCCATGATCAGCGTAGCACCCTTGCAGCCATTAATTACAAGTGTCCCGACCCACCTCGAACTACGGAGATGCTGGCACTGGGAGGGTCTTGGGGATGCTGGGCCTCTTCCAGACGAGCTTGACAGCATGCAATCACACGCATGATATCTCCGTGGAACTACTCCATTTCCATGTCTCTGGCCTGGTAGCAAATTCCGTCTACCACCTGCATCCTCAAGATATCATGTTAGTGATGTTCTCATTCGTTGGGGACGTCAACTCCGCCAAGGATGCGCTCGAGCCTGGCCACCACATCATTGGGATCGAGGTTGACACGACCGCCGCGAGCAATGATGAAACAACAGGCTGGCTGTGTCTTCACTGAATTGCAAAACTACTCTGCCCCTTCCTTGCGGGGCATTAGGTGCTCGATGAGCACTGGTGAAGGTAGCTCTTCAAGTGGGTCATGGATCATGCCGCTGAGTGGCTCTAGATCTTTTGCACGTTGGATGGCAAATTGCTCATCACACCTCCTCTGCAAAGGACGGTAACGCCGATATCACTGCCGATGGGCCATGGTGCATGCACCGGCCAATGAAGCTCTTGCTCCCCGACCTACGCTGACTTGTTCTCCTCGATGAAGATGTAACGCGGGTATGGGTCGATGTCGAATCTTTGGTCTTTTGCCTGGCATGCTTGGAATAACTAATGGTAGATGGGCACAGACTAGATCTGCGCAGAATGGGCTTTATGTATGCCAGTGGATCAGCAGTCTAGGGTTTCGAGAGGGGAGGCGTAGAAAGGATGATGAAGTACAGAAGGCGTGATGTAAGATGCTCTGGTGCTGTGGAGTAGTCCTTTCTGTGGGAGGGGGAGAGGAAATGGGGGTTCCGTGTGGTGGGGGGAATCAGAAGCTACCAAAGCTGCCCTGACCTATTATGTAAATGAGGGCCGTATTGTAACTATTGTTCTCCGTGCACCAATGACAAAAGGGGAATTTTGCATTCTAAAGACTAGGTGGCCGAAATTTTAGAAGGAGGCCAGAGATTTTGCCGCCCGCGGGCTCGTTCGTATCCAGTTTCGACTAATTTTGGACAGTGCTAGCTTGAAGGTCATGCGAGACTGTGTACACGGGGCACACGTCAGCAGTTAATAACTGGTATGAAGTCCACCCCAGAAAAAAAGACAATAACTCAGGATGATGCACCGATATCTTGGACGTTCACACGCGCGCGGCCAATCATACGGGCGTAGAGGCGCGTTCACAAAAAAACGGATCAAACGCTCAGCCTATGTATTTCTCGTGTAAATATATAATTTAGTGCCATTGGTTATTTCTTTTAAACACAATGCATTGACGTGTTACTTTTCATATAGAGGCACAAAAAGAAAGGGATATTGTGGCCCCACAAAAGAAATGGATATTGTAGTCCACTACTTAAAAGTGTTACCTCATATGATTACATGGCCTCCATTTCATAAATTGTGTACCCGTTGAATTCATATACGAATATTACATATATTACTTCATAATAGAACCTTAAATCATCCAAGACTAATGACTTTGAAGGCAAAACTAATAATGGTGGATGTACATGATAACTACAGTGGTTGTTTGAAGAAACATCACTGTAACTTTGGCATGCACAATTGAAAAGGACTATTTGAAAAAAATGCGATATGTGAGTGTCCAATCTTTATAGCGTTGAATCAATATTGTATCTTTGGCCACGATACATCGTAGATATCGATATATGTTGACGCAATGCACATCCACGATTGCTAGATAGTGATACGTGAATGAATTGTGCAATCTCTCTCACATGCATAAATATCTCATTTCTCTGTGGGCATCGGAATCACACACGCGCACTTCATGTATTTCTCTCTCTCTCTGTTAAGGTTATATTTCCTCTTTCTACCCCGTCCTACAATTCTCTCACACACACGCTCTCTCTGTCGAACACGCCCACCCCTTTAATTCTACCTATCCACCACCCAAGTATAACTATGTCTCGCACACATATGCGTAAGGTTAACTCAAGTCCCGGAACCATATGAATAAATACAATGGGATTCTAGCAGAGCACCTTTTGTTTTGATATTTCGCTCACACACACACGTGCACACACACACACACACACACACACACACACACACACACACACACACAAACACACACACACACACACACACGCACGCGCGCGCGTGCGCATACATTGTTTCTCTCTTCATTTTTTCCAGCAATTGCATGCACACCGCTTATTTATCTCCGTGATGCTTTAAGAATGCCTCACACAGATGCTATCTACCTATCCCTTAATATAGATATGTATCACAAACTCCTTCTCCATATATCTAAGTGTCAGTAGCACCCCCCACACCCACAAACACACACTTCCCGACACCGAAGGAGTAGGGTGACACCTCGATCTTGATACTAATCTATCTGTTGGCTTCTCTCTCAAACACACACATTTCCCGACACCGAAGAAGTAGGGTCACACCTCGATCTTGATACTAATCTATCTACTGGCTTATCTCTCAAACACACAAACACACACACACTCTCTAGTTGTACCTCTGTGTCTACCGCGCGCACACTCTCGATACGTCTTTATTTCCCACCCCACTCCCCACCCCCCGAACAATGACAGCAGAAGGGTGACAACTCGATCTTGATCTTAATCGATCAATTGGCTTCTCTCTCAAACACACACAGACACACACAAGCACACACACATGCTAATTGTGTCTCTGTGCCTCACTCACACACACTCGATATGTCTTTCTCTATGTAGCCCCCTCGATATGTTGACTTCTCGCGCGTGCATAGCTGTAGTAAACGATGATGCTGAACCCAGTGTGCCTTGTATTTACTGGCCTCATGTGATAGTTTTCACCTAATTTTATGTTAATTAACAAGGCAACCTTTTCTTTGTTACTACTAGTGAATTTGTATGAGACATACAATATATCACTTCAACCCAATTATCGCAGTAACTATTTAAAAACAAACTAGCAAGATGCCCGTGCATTGCATGGAACATCAAGATGCATTTGTATGAGTAGTTTATCTTGTGAAAGAAAAAGATGAACGAGGGAAGGACTTATTTGCAAATGTGGAGAGGGGTGTGGGTATCTTTGTGCAAAATTGCCATAGTTTCCATCCTATCCGTCAGATATAAATCGGATGGCCTATATTCCAGGATGGAAGGCACACCATCATCACCAAATCTATTTTTTCATATGAGTAGAGATATATCTCTTGCATCATCCACAACGAACATCTGGTGGACTGGTTAGCGCCGGATGCTCGCAACGCGATGACCTGAGTTCGAACTTTGTCCTAAACTTTAGATTTTTATATTTTTTAATATATACTTATTTCGCTACTATACTGACAGTGGAACCCATAGAGTACTTATAATGCAAGATTAAGGATGGATTTGTTTCTTTTTAACTTTCTGTACGAATCTGTAGCCACCCTGCAAGTTATGTACATTGTACATGCAATTAACTTTTTATAGAGTGAGAATCATACACTCAATTAACTCTAATGGATTGGATCTGACTCTATTATTCTCAGATGGAAACCAGCAAATTTCCTCCCGTTTCCTTCTACAGAGGACGACATCCATTGCCAGCGGCATACATTTTCACAACTCTAACCAACCAGAGGAAATTCATGCAAACCCGGACTAATTTCATATAAGCATGAAGGATTTCATTTATAAAAGCCGGATCTTCATATAAACATGATGGATTTTATTACATTTACATGAACTAAGAGGTGCTAATCTGGCTCTCGTGGTATAATTAATACCTAATCTAAATGTTCGCCCACGGATCCCTTTGTCTTCCTCATGTCCGGCAGACACTTGCGGGGTCGATGAAGGTCCTTGCGAGAGATGAAGTACCCAAGAGACCACCTGTATACGTAGTCGTCGCCTCGGTGATGGCCTTCATGCGACCCAAGCGGCGGCAGCCTCCCGTGTTCTACTTCTCCTCGATGATGGCGTCGACACGAAGAAGCTGGCCACTGACTCGTCGCTCTCCACGCACCCCGCTTCTGCCTCTGCCTGCATGGCGCTGCCGCATGCACAGGAGGCCCGCCCATAGACATGGGAGGCACGGCCACTGTAGACACGGGAGGCACGGCCGAAGACACTGGTGGCATGGTACGACGTGGTAGTGACGCGCTCGTGCTACCGTGCTGACATGAAGCAACTCGCCACTCCTCATCGAGCTGAACATGAGCGGCGAGTTGCTGAACCACGCGCTTTCTTGGGGCGACAACTGGCTCCATCGGGCTAGTCAAGGTAGGTGAAGCACCGAGCAGTCTCGCTCGTATCCGGAGGGCTCGGCGGGCTATCCGGCCGGGTAGTATGCCGGAGAACGGCTCCTCGGAAGCCATCAGAAGAGTGGAGAAAATGGTGAAGGAGGAGATGGGGAGCAGCGGAGGGGTGCGATTCTTGCCTACTGTCTGGCCACATTTAAATAGACGACAGATGGTAGGAGCTTGGCCGACGTCTGGCCTCGTTTAAACTGAGGGCGGACGGGAGGAGCTCAGCCGGTGTTGCGTTTAATTCCTGCCCGCTCATGAACGGACGTGTGGTCGGAGTAGGTTTCTTGGTTTGCATGTGTGTTTAACGGAGGCATTTGATGGAGGCGAGGAGGCGTGTTCAGCCGGGCGTGCAGTGGGTGGTGCAGTACTATTCGATCTGACAGCTACTAGTAAATTAGGACAATTCCCGATACGGGTTTAATGCAGACAAGGCAGAGGGTAGCGGTTACCGAAATGTTTAACGACCAATGATGCATCCTCCTTCAATTAGCATGTTGAATCCATCAGGGAAGTAATGGGAGGAGGACGGGAAAAAGAGGCAGCACGATGTGAATGCAACACAGCTTGCACTCCATTCCAATGCATTTACCACATCGTACGCACCTAAGCACCTACACTAAGCGCAAAAGTGTTCAGTCTAGATGGCGGCGATGCCCGTGAGCGGCCAGCAGCTATGCCAGATGGTCCACGATGCCGGCCTGCACTACAAAAAAATACATTTCCGTGATGATACTTGTTTCTCACAGTAGGTCACGTTTTCTGTCATGCATGTGCATCCATGACAATTATATGACAAAATCAATATAGTCATACTTGTGCTGTCGTAGAAGTGTTCCATGACATTACCAAAATTATCATCACGGAAGTGTCCACTTCCATGACGATAAATGGCGCGTCATGGAAGTGTTTTCGTCAAGGGTGACCAACACATGGCATCCACCATAACGGGTCACCATTAAGCTACCGGGTCCGGTTTTGGATCCGATAACCCGTTTACAGCCTGGACCAATGATGATTTTCGACGTGTAAAATTCTCATTGGCCGGAGGAAACACGTGTTGGCTCACCGTTGGGACAGATGTCATTCATTCATTGGACGGAAGGCCCTATGATACGTTGACATGTGGCACGACCCAACAGAGGCCCATTCCGGTGAAAATGTCAGCCCGTTTGACTTGGTCAAAAGGTAACGGGTTGGCCCACGGAAAGCGTGTTCACGGCATGTTCGTACATAGCCCATTTACGCTTCGCTAACTCATGGCCCGTTACGGCCTATCGGAATTAAGCCGAGTAGCTTCATTTGGGCCGTCCAATATGATTCCAGCCCGTTGTAACTTCCGGCCCATGTATGGCCCATGATGTATTTTGGTCCATACGAGGCCATTTGTAACACTTGTCCCATTAATAGCCCGTGGTGAATCTGGCCCGCAATGAACAGTGTACATCTTTATACCCATTAACGACCCATTATTCCATTGGGCCATTTCCAACCCGTGTTATCTTTCGGCCTTCTCAGGTCCCATTTATTCTTGGGCTCATTTCATGCATTCGGTTACTTATGGCCCGTTACTAGCCTTTTCTGCTTGTGGGCCCAATTCAGCTCGTGGTTTCAATCGGCCAATTTGTGGCACGTTAATCCGTTGGGCCATTTTCATAGCGTCATCAAATATGGCCGATTAACGATGGCCCATTATGGTCGTCCCATGAACGGGCGATTCCAAATCTAGCCCATTTGCGGCCTATAATGCGGTCTGTTATTGGCCCATGTTTGGCCGATCGATCATACGGCCCGTAGAAGGCCCATTGATGCTACGGCCCATAGAAGGCCCATTGTTTCTACGGCCCTTAGAAGGCCCATTGTTGCAAATAAAGAAGACAACAAGTAATTAAATAAGCAAGCAACTTACACTAGGCTGTTACACATATTACATCCACTGGGCGTCAAAGTTCGCCACCAGTGCAAATATAGGGAACAAAGAAACATATCATGTACACTGGTTGTCAAAGGTGGTGACCAGTGCAAATCAACGCCGGAGCAAAACAAGTCCAGAACTGAAACCACTTCAGAAGAGGTCAAGAAACTATATCCTGTGTACCCATAATGCTGGCAAGATGCTTAGCAAGCTTATTAACATTCTCTTGTTTGGCCTTTAAATCCTCCAACACTTGTTGTTGCACCAGAAAGTATGCATCTGAATTATGCAGGGACTTCCTCAGTCCTTTGGCTTCTTGTCGCATAACTTCTGATCGATGTCTTTCAGCTTGAAGTTGAGACTCAAGAAGTTTAACTTATTCAGCAATGAAGTTCAAGAGTTGGTGCCAGAGTAGGAGCCAATAACTCGAACACTACATCAAGACAGGACTTTGGGGTTGTCTCAGTGTCTTCAATATAGTTTTTATCAGCTTTTTGGAGACCAACAGGGATGTCTCGCTATCTTGAACCTTATCTGCATTACTTGCTTTACCATTGGATAACGGGGTACTCTACTCCAATATTTGATCTGCGTTCTAAAAGTGAAACAAACAATATTTGATCTGCGTTCTAAAAGTGAAACAAACAAACACATCACAGGTTTACCATGTTGCATATGAAAATCATTTTGGTAAACCAGTTCAGTGGTAAGGTGGACAAGATAACAGCATGAAACAAACATATATCTATATAGTATGGTCAATGTATGGTCTATATCATTCTATGTCGGGGATCAGGGATGGCACCTTTGGGATCACAGGGAATCCCTACTATGGTTGGTGGGGCATGGGGCTGCGCCAAGAACGGGTCGAGAAGATCAACACGGGGGGATTTTTACCCAGGTTCGGGCCGCAGACCATGCGTAAAACCCTAGTCTTGCTTTGTGTGTATTTAGTGTTCTTGAGCTCTTGAACTAGCTGAGACGCATGCCTAGTCCAAAAAGTCTGAATCCTTCCTCAGTACGCCTCAGGCGTCCTTTTATATGTCAAATGGGTTGCCACAGCGGCACACAGGAGGTGGAAAGTATCTATAGTGTACAAGTTTATCTCCTGACATCATAGGAGAAACGCATTTAACAAGTTGCCTATGTGTCCTCTTGCTTTATCGGGGACGGCAAAGAAGCTCGTCCCGTCCATCGCCGCCTCGCCTTGCTTCGACGCGCGTCCAAGGTGACATGGCGTGCAGCGCCACGCGGGCTAGCTGACAGCTGAGCTGGTGCGGTGGCAGGGTCTTCACGAAGATCTGCATGCCACCACGCAGGTGCTTGGCTAGTTGGCCTAGAAGCTGCATGCTGCCACGCAGGCGCTGGCCTAATTGGCGGGCTGGCAGCCACGTTGGAACGGGCGTGGGGCAGCGAAACTCTGGCGAGTGCGGGCTTGGTCTCGGCCCCGCAGATGTCCCCGGCAAGGGTCTTGCCTGCGCCCCAGCAAGGGTCTTGCTGGGATCTCGTGGGCGTCCCCGGCAAGAGTCTTGCCGGGGGTCTTCGTCTTATGGTTCTCAACTAGTCTTGCAGGCCTCTGGTCTTCACAAAGATCTGCATGCCACCATGCAGGCGCCTCCTGAGCCTTGGTTCCGATGTTGTCCATGGTGTCAGAACTCTCAGGCTCAAGGGTGGCGGTCTTACTAGTGTTGGGAAAGTCACCCCAGCAAGGATCTTGTCGGGGAAGCGTAGACCGTCCCCAGCAAGGATGTTGCTGGGGGAAATCCACCTTGCCCCTAGCTCTTTATGCCTCTGGCTCAGGCACTGCCCTAGTATTCTTGTATCTTTGCTTCTTCTGCCTTGCCAAGCATGGCCGCAGGTGTGGCTACAACTGCCCGTGCGCAAGTGAAGGGGTACAGAAAATGCCCCTTCTTTTGTACACCAACAGGAGCCCTCGGGCCTGGGCCATACATGAGCGTGAAGCATTATTGGACCAGGCCTAGAACGGTGCGCATGCACGCATGACAGAGTTTTAGTTGTAGTAATCCCTTCGCAAGTTGTGCATCCCCACGACCCGCATTGAGTGCGGACGTGGGGGTCGTGCGTGGAACGGCCGCTGCGAGCTTGCGTTACCCCGCGGTGAATAGTAAAGAGGCGGCCCGCGTCTTCCCCGCGTCTTACAAAGTGGACTCGTGTCGTGGCCGTCAAGACGCCCACGTCCCATGATCACGGGGTGGAAAACGGTCGCCTCACTTGTCTTCTCGATTCTGGCCCGCCCGCCACGTGCCCTTCATGCCCCGAAAGGGTAGGTGGTGGATACTAAGGGCACGTGTCTTAACGCCAAGGTGGGAAGTTGTGTCGTCGCTGATTGGAGAAGCGGGTCGGTCCTAATTCCCTGCACCTCTGGTGGCCGGATTGGTCGAGTGGGGAGGCCGCCCTTAGGTTGGGGGGGGGGGTCGAGCCCCAGCCTTGCCCCTTTATAAAAAGGGGAGAGGGGTAGCATCCTTCAACATTCATCTCCTTCCAACCTGATTCCTTCCTTCTCCTCGCCATGGTGAGAGGGCGCGTCGGTGCTCCAATGGCAGCGATGAGGGCCTCTGCTCGACAGCGCGTCACCCTTCCTCAGGAGCTCATGGCGGCGGAGCCCGCTGCGAGAGGAAGAGGAAGGGGGCGAGGCCGAGGCCGTCGTGGCTCTCGAGGAGAGGAGGACGGGGCGGCGCACCGACCGTGCTTCCGCCAGTGGCTCTCCCCCCACTGGAAGGCCATGTCGGAGACCAGCCCCACGAGTTCTTCATCACGCTCCCCACTCCGTTTTCTCGGGAGATGGAGCTCGACCTGCCACAGGCCTTGAGGCTGCACATGAGGGGCTGCGGGAATGGCAGCATGCGGGTCGACGTCGACTTCCGCCCCCCTCATGTCATGTATCTCCACCGTGGGTGGAAAACCTTCGCCTGTTCCCATAGCCTGTCGGAGGGGCTTGTCCTCCACTTCAAATTGATGTAGAATAGCCTGCTCTCCGTCAAGGTCTTTGGGCACTTGGGAACTTGCCTAAGGTGTTGCGCGGAGAGCTCCACCGACAACAAAACCGGGCGAGAGTGACGAGGAGGACATCAACAGCAACAACGAGGGCATCAAGTGGGAGGACACAGGTTCCGACTCTGGCTGACCATTGGTGGCAGCTCCGTCATCTGCGTCGCCCTCCTCCCTCGGCCACGCGCATTCCCGGCGGTCTTCCCCATCAAGCTCTCCATCGGCGTGTTCCCCGTCGCACCTTCGTTGCCTTCACCTACCACACCTGGGAGGAAAGTGGCAAGAACGGAGATTACGGGGCGCTTATCTTTATTTTAACTTGTAGGCACTTGCCAAATCTTAATTTCTAGATAATGTAATCTCTCGAGCCCATGCTTGTGTTCTGTAACCATCGTACTTGTATCAGCATGGAAAAAGACTAGCCAGGAACCCATGCACGGGAATGTTTGTGCAGAGGTGAAACGCCTCCTTAATGTAAATAAATGAGTCCTTCCCAATAGGCTGTACTGCCGGTACCCTCTGCGCCAGCCGGAGAATCACATCTGTCGGGTTATAGACAAAGGGTCCACCCCCCCGTCCACATCCTTTTTGCAAGGGCTACTACGACCACTCCGACCGAAGCAGCGTTCGGGCTGGGAATGGGAGCACCCGAGTTTTTAAAGAAGAGTGGTGTGGTTTTCTAATGCACAAGTTGTCGGCGTTCTGGGAACGGGGGTCCCCAGACTTGCCTGCCTGCGGCCTGCGGTGTGGCTCGGAGGAGGCCCAGCAGGGCCCGTCTTCATCAACACAAGCTCAAGACCTCGCGAGGGGCTGAGATTACTGGGCGGACGACAAGGAGCTCTCGTGCACGGCCTCGTCAGGCTGGCTCATGAGGAGGCGGAGAGTTCAAGGCAGGTACCTCACGAGGTGCCCATGAGGCAAGCCATGACGACTAAGGGCGCCAGCCCGGCAAGGTCCTCCTTTCCTCTTTGGTGCAAAGGAGCAAGCGCAAGCGAGAGCATCAAGCAAAGGCATCCGCTTCGTGCAACAAGACCAAGACCAGCCCAACGACAGGAAGGAGTCATCGTGGAGCCCAAGCAAAGGCCATCACCAAAGCCTTTGGCGTGCGAGGACCAACTTTAGTCAGATAAGTGTACCCACTGTTCCCTTCAAATGGCTAATTGTTGGCGCCTTCCCGCTCAATATTTGGGAAGAGGCCCAGGCCTTCGCCTATAAATAGGAGTAGCCACCCACAGGGTAGAGGGATCTGGAATCCAGGGAAAGACAGAGAGAAAGACAGAGACCCGATCCTCAAGCTAGAGTGACTGAACACCACCTAGCAGTTCATCGCACCCGCCAAGAACAGACCCTCACGAGGATGTTCTTCCTTGTATCGTTCCTCATCAGCCCAAGAGGCAATCCACCACACCACACACTGGAGTAGGGTATTACACCACAATGGTGGCCTGAACCAGTGTAAATCTTGTGTCTCTTGTGTTGTTCCGTTAGTAGTTTAGGTCCCTGCGATTCGGCGAGGTGCGAGACGGTGGAAGGTTGATCTCCGCGTGCACCCCAAAGTTCGAACCTTAAGGGTTTGCTGAACCGAACCGACATTTGGCGCGCTGTAGGTGCACCGAATCTTCCTTTCGCCGCCGTTCTTCCTCACCACCGCAACCATGTTCGACGCCTGCCGGGCCTGCGCTGAAGCGCCGAGCCCTCGCCTCCCATGTCGCCTATACAGCCCCTGCCGGCGGGCGCCGTTATTCCCGTCGCCGCCGTTAACGCCGCCATCGCCCGGTGGGGAACGAGCAGCAAGCATCGCCCCAAAGACTCCGCCCATGAGGCGGGACGGCCGCACCGCCACGCCGCTCGCCAACCTCGCTGGTTTTCGTCACGCGCACTTCGCTGCTGCCATGGAGGCCCGGCTGCACCTATCGCGCAAACGAAGCTCTCTGCGCTACCGCTTCTTCGACGACGCGTCACGAAGAATGGGTCCACCAAGTAACCGAAGCTCGCCCACGCTGCAGGGGCGCCTGCCGCCATCCGTCTCCATCGCACCGCACTTCGCCCCCACGCGGGCGATGAAGCTCCCGGGTGCCTCACCGCCTCCTCCTCAAGAAGGGGCCCTCGCCCCAAGCGCTGCCCCTGGCGCCTGTTCCGCCAGCGCCGCGCGGCAAGAGCAGAGCTGTCAAGAAGTTCTCGCCCACAAGAAGCTGCCCGAGCGCCCCCGCCCAAAGACGTCAAGACCTCGCGCTTTACAGCCAAGGTGCAGAGGCCCACTAGACCAAGCTCTTTGTCGCCCGAGGCCCCGCGCTGCAACGGGTTGTCGCGCTTTCACCTCCGAAGCACGCAGCGTGGCGTGGCCCGCCAAGTTCAAGCCGACCTGCCTCGCTACGACGGCATGCCCGACCTTACGGAGTTCCTCCAGCTTCACGAGCTGGGCATCGAGGCTGCCAACGGGATGAAAAGGTCATGGCGAATCGGTTTCCCATGGCGCCAAGGACGGGCCCGCACTGCCTCGAATCCGGCCCTGCATGATCTCTTCCTCGCCGAGATGCGCACTCCGCTTCATCGCCAACTTCTGTGGTACTCGCAATCGACACCGCCGTGAGCGACATGCGCCGAATCAAGCAGCAGCCAGGAGACCTGCAAAAGTACATCCAGCGCTTCAACAACGCACGCCTCAAGATCCCCAGGGTAACGGAGGAGGCCATCATCTCTGCCTTCTTCGAGGGTGTGCGCGACGTCAAGATGAAGGAGGAGCTGGCGATGCATGAAGATCTGCACCTCCTTGAGCTGTTCAACTTGGCGACTAAGGCGCGCCGGGGCTGAGGAGGGCGCCCCTCCTCGAGCTGCCTGCCGTGATCCCAAGAAAAGAAGTCCAAAGCCAAGGACGTGAAGCGCAGGGGCTGCCGCATCGCCGCCGAACCATACACCAAGCGAGGCAGAGAACAGCCCGAGTCCTCCAAGGGCAGCCAGCATCGCGTGTACCACGCACCTCCACACCCACAACACCAATGAATGCCAAGAGCTCCGGCCAGACGCTGAAGGAAGGGTCGGCAGATGCCCCGAGCGCAGCGACCGGGCTATGGCCATGAGGAGGAAGGAATGCAGGGGACTGGAAGACATGCGGCCAGCGCCAAGGGTGGCGCGACCAACCTCGCGAGGACTGGCTGGCAAGACCCACTCACGAGGGAGGCTGGAGGATCAGCCTCACGAGGATCGCCTGCAGGGAACGCAGGCCTCCTTCCGCTGCCGCCACCGCCAAGGAGAATTGAAGACCGCTATCAGACGAGGGGCTGGGGCTTCAGAACCGCGGCGATCGTCAGATCCCGGGCGGAGCTCAATCCCAGCCTCTCAGCGATCTTCAAGCCAGTTTGCCAGCCAAGTGAATGCAGTCCTCCCAAGCTTGAGTCCACGCGCCTCTCGTGGTCGGCGGCGCCATCACGCTCAGCCTCAGCGACCAGCTCAAGCGCGCAGCCACACCGAGTTCTCCGATGCTTTGTTCCCCAATCATCAGAATGTGCTAGTCACCAAGACCTCATCGACGGCGCAGCAGGGCTCAACGCCCCGTCCGTGGAGACATTCAACAATCTTCAAGTGCCTTTACAATACCTTCAGCCAACCAAGCCTTTCTCCGAGTCACCGACGCCCACGGTCCCGATCGGGCAGGTCCACCTTCCCGCCACCTTCGGGCTCGCGATAACCACCGCACCGAGCTCATCGACTTCGACGCCACCCACATTCGCTTATCAGACAACGCCATCCTCGGTACCCGACGCCGGCCAAATTCATGGTCCGGACCCACCATGGCTACAACGCCCTCAAGATGCTGTGAAGCGGCGGGTCATCACGGTGCCCCGTGAAGAGAGACGAGTGTGCTGCCCGAGTGAGCCTTTCAGTCTGCATCACCGGAAGACCTGCACTACAAGAGCAGCGGCCTCCCGAGGCCGCACCCAAGAAGAAGAAGACATCGACCGCCCGAATCCTCAAGAAACAGGCCCCTCGTGGCTCACACCGCCAGGGGAGCCTTCCATCAGAGAGAGCGTGTCTGGCGCCTCCTCAGCCGGGCTCGGGCTCTCCCCGAGGGCCGCCACCTCGCCAAGGTCTCGAGGGAGGCGCTGGGCACCACATGGAGGCGCAGCCAAGCACGCTTTCCCAAGCAAGGTGAGCAAGGCAAGGAGGGCCAACCCTCGGGAGTTCATCAAGCAAGGCCATTCAGAGCTACAGGAGTCAAGGGTCATGAGGGCAGCTGCCGCCACTCACTGTGGCCCCCATCCCGGCGAGGATGGTGGGCTGCGCGTCCTGATCGACATACCAGTGGCTCAACCGAGCCTGGCCTCAAGAGCGCCTGCCCTCGCGAGTGGGACGCTATGCAGGGCCCGCCCATAGCTACGCAGGCGATGCCTCATGGCCTGCCAAACACGGCAGCTGCACACCAGCTGCCTCATGAGGGCCATCCCGAGGCTCAAGAGGTCGTGCACGCCGCAGCCCTCGGGCGGAGATGGAGATGGCCCGCGAGAGCCACCACCAGCCTTTCGATCCTCCCGAGGCCTCCGGCCTGGGGATCGTGAGGATCGGCTCCCGCAGCCCACCGAGTCTACTACACCAACTCCACCTCGTCCCCAACATCACCAGGAGACATCTTTATGTTTTATTTCCGGCTGGGAGCGCCTTCAGGTAATGTGATTATTCCTGTGTCATGGGTCCATCCTCGCGCATGTATCCCCTTTATTTCATGTCATTAGCCTATCCTCGCTGGGGCGCGCCTGGCTGCATCATCCCCTAAGCCGCTTGGGCCTGCCCCAGCCAGCATGTATCCTTCTTTATGCTTTTCTTAGGATTATGCTCTCGCTCCACCATGCTTGTTATTTGGTGCCTTTTCGGGTGATGGAATCTGCACGTTAAAGGGGGTGCCTCGAGCATCGCGACTGTGGCTCCTACCGCCTCCGCCCTCACCCTCCGGTCTTGTCCATGGCATCGCGACCGGCTTGCCAATGACGGCCGAGACTAGCCCGAGAGCCGGACCCGAGGACGAGTTGCGCCATCTAACCCAGCTTATGTGTTAAAGGGGGTGCCCGAGCATCACCACTGTGGCTCCTACCGCTCTTCGCCCTCACCTCCTGGTCTTGTCCATGGCATCGCGACTGGCTTGCCAACCGACGGCCGAGACCAGCCCGAGAGCCGGACCAAGACGAGAGCACCGCATCCGCCAAATTTGCAGTGGACACACTCAAGATAAGGCTCAGAGCCAGCGCAACCCGCCTTTGAGGTAGGGCCCCGTGAGTCCGGCCACTGCTCACGGGTGCCCCAACACACCTCGCGAGGCCTCTCGCCTCTCCAAAGCAACTAATGGCAGATTCAACGACGCCACGGCGAGCTCTTGTTCCTTTTGTGGTGAAACTGCAGGGTCCTCCAAGGAGCACTAAACGACTCGCCACGCAATCTCTCGCCGACCTAGGCAGGACCTAGCGCCGCACTGTGAAGCATCATCCCGACCTCAAGATAAGTCACCTCCTGACACACTAGTTATCGCAACACCATCCCCACACTCAATGCAACCCCGTGTTAGCAACGCCGCCTCCTTTTCACCAATGATGGCTGCTTGAGCGCAAGGAGACCCCCGAGCATCGCGACCAGAGGCTCTATCGACCCGGTCGCCACCTCCTGGCCTTGACCACGGCATCGCGACCGGCATACCAGCACGTGTTGAAGCCGCTTTGGGATCGACCTGCTCAAGAGAGCATCAAGCCTCACGAGGTCCGGAAGGAAGAAAATAAGCTAAGACGAATAAGCATCTCGCCGCTTCACAATAAGGATCAATTGACAAACGGTTACAAGCACTCTACAAGCCCCCACTGGGTACATTCTTGGCTCCTCGCAGGAACAAAAGACGCTAATCCTAAGGAGTCCTATCTACAGGACCATCGCGACAGACGCCATCATCAACAGCAATACCCGTCCGAGCCAACCCCATCCAGAGTCAGGGCGGCGACGACCGACGAGCCCGCCTCGCCCGGAGCGGCGCAGGCTCGGAGGCTCAGAGCTGTCGCCGCCGCCTCCAGCTGCCAAGAGCTCGGTGGAGTCGCTGATCCTCCGCGCTTTCTGCCGCCCGAGGAGCTGCCAAGGAGTGGCCTGGTCGCCTCGCCTCACCACAAGCAGGACCCCACCACCTCTTGTGGGGCAGCACTCACCCGACGACCTCCGCCGAAGACCTTGAAGGACACCACCAAGCACCATCGCAGACCTGTGGATCGTGAGGGCGCCCCCGCAGCATCAGCATGACTCTCGCCTCAGCCTCGAGTCATGAAGACTCGCCTGGGCACCATCATGACCTCTGCCCTTCTGTCAGCTGGGTGCTGCAGAGCCGCGTGTTGCAGCTGTGAGTCCTGTGGGTTCCTTCACGGACGACGGAGGCGAAGAAACAAGGAATACGAATCCAAGACTTAGGAGCGTGGGGACATGAAGCACGAACTCCCGCAGGAGCCCTCGGCGTGGACCTGTGGGGAAGACGACACCTTCGGACTGGGCCGGGCGCTGCCGGCGGCGTTGCTGGTGGCGCCTTTGCCGCCGCCTTCGTGAGCCGCCAACGTATGCCAGACAAGGGAAGAGGAAACCTGGTGGCATCAAGGCCGCATTCAGGCATGGGCGCCTCGGCGAGCGCCCTGCCCCGACACTGAGAGCTAGCCGCTTTTTGGGGGAGCAGGTCAGATCCTCTGAGGAGCCTTTCCTTCTTCCGTGGAGAACCGCATGGATCGGAGCCATGGCAACCTGACGAAACGAGGAGGAGGAGAAGGTATGATAGACGGAAGGGTTCGCTGCTCGCATTTATAGCCGCGAAGGCCAACTGCTACCCCACGATCACCGTAATCATGACCGACTCGCATGCAGGGACTTGTCGAATCAAGGTGGTTACCGAGGCATCGGGAAGCAGGTCGCCCACGCCCAATCAACCGCCACTGGCGCCTAAGGCCAGCAGGCTGTTAGGGGCTCCGCGACGCTTGCACTTGCCCTTTCGCCTCTCGCACGCTGTTCGGGCGCGCCAGGGCCCGGGTTACTGCCGGTGTTCGGGAACGGGGTCCCTGACTTGCTCGCTCATGGCTCCGCGCGCGTGGGTTCGGAGGAGGCCCAGAGGGCCCGCCTTCATCAACCTAAGCTCAAGACCTCTCGAGGGGCTGGATTGCATGGACGACAAGGAGCTTCTCGTGCACGGCCTCGTCAGTCTGGCTCATGAGGAGGCGGAGAGTTCAAGGCAGGGTACCTCGCGAGGTGCCCATGATGCAAGCCATGATTACCAAGGGCGCCACTGGCGCCACCACACAAGAAGGTCCTCCTTTCCTCTTTGGTGCAAAGGAGCAAGCGCAGAGAGAGCATCAAGCAAAGGCATCCGCTTCGTGCAACAAGACCAAGACCAGCCAAACGGCAGGAAGGAGTCATCGTGGAGCCCAAGCAAGCAGCCATCACCAGAGCCTTTGGCACGCGAGGACCAACTTTAGTCAGATAAGTGTACCCACTGCCCCTTCAAATGGCTAATTGTTGGCGCCTTCCCGCCAATATTTGGGAAGAGGCCTGTGGCCTTCGCCTATAAATAGGAGTAGCCACCACAGGATAGAGGGATCTGAATCCAGGGAAAGACAGAGACCATCCTCAAGCTAGAGCAATCAACACCACCTAGCAGTTCATCGAGACCCGCCAAGAATGCACTCGCGAGGCTGTTCTTCCTTGTATCGTTCCTCATCAGCCCAAGAAGCAATCCACCACACCACACACTGGAGTAGGGTATTACACCACAATGGTGGCCTGAACCAGTATAAATTTTGTGTCTCTTGTGCTGTTCCGTTAGTAGTTTATGTCCCTGCGATTCGGCGACGTGCGAGACGGTGGAATGTTGGATCTCCGCGCGCACCCCAGTGTTCGAATCTTAAGGGTCTGCCGGAACCCGAAATCCGACACAAGTCATAGGTCACGAACACGAATGGGAAGAGGTAAACTTTATCTCTTTGGTTTGCCGGGGATCGCCATGCTGGGCGGTCTTCTCAACTTCTTGCTGGAGCCAGGTCCTTGGCGGGATCGCGCGTCCTCGCCGTGGCTGGAAAGAAGAAAGGGCAAGAGCATGGAACCTTGGTGGTCCACTAATATTTATTGGAATCAAAAAGTAGTATAATATCCTGGACAAGCATGCATATATGTATACACATAAACATGGAAATCAACGGGAAATTATACATACTAAGGGAATTCTTTCCCTGACTGCGCACAGGGTCTACACCTGGCTTTGTACATAGGGTTACATGCCTTGCTGGCAAGGCTAGTACAAAATGTGGGTTACATGCTTCGGGCGTGAACCTTGCGGCTATGGTAGCGCCGCAAGGCTTGCTGGTAGCGAGCGGCTCACACAGCAGCCTGAAGACGATCCTCCTCAAGGAGCATTGCATCATCTTGGCGCAACTGCTCTTGCTCAAGCTCGTCATAAGCGAGCACTCGAGGTGACCCATATATGAGTTCCGTGGGGAGAACTGCTTCTGCCCCGTATACCAGGGCAGAGGGTGTCTGGCCAGTGGCTCGATTTGGTGTCGTCCTGATTGACCAAAGAACCATTGGCAACTCATCAATCCAGCACCTTCCGCACTTGTGTAGCGTGTCAAAAGTTCTGGTATTGAGGCCTCGCAACACTTCTGCGTTCGCCCTATTAGCTTGGCCGTTACTTCTGGGATGATCAACAGAAGCAAAACAAACCTTGCCACCGAGGTCTTGGATATATTGCATGAAGGTGCGGCTCGTGAACTGCGTGCCGTTGTCGGTGATGATTCTGTTTGGCACACCAAAACGACACACTAGTCCAATGAAGAAGTTGACAACGGACTGTGCTGTCACCTTTCTCACCGGATCCACTTCCAACCACTTTGTGAGCTTGTCGATTGCGCAAACAAGTACTCAGAGCCCCCGACAGCACGGGGAAAGGGCCCCAGTATGTCGAGACCCCAGACCAAAAATGGCTAGGAAATAGGGATTGTATGAAGAGCTTGAGCTGGTTGATGAAGCTTCTTTGAATGGAACTGGCATGCTTCACACTTGGTTACTAGTGCGGTTGCATCTTGGAGGGTGGTGGACCAGAAGAAACCATGCCGGAATGCTTTGCCGGCAAGGGCTCTTGACCCTATGTGGGAGCCACACATGCCTCCATGTATCTCTGCTAACAGCTCTAGTCCGTCCTCCCGAGGAATGCACTTCAATTTCACACAGTTTGGTCTCCTTATGTATAGGGCATCATCCACAAATTGGTACATGCTGGACCGGCATGCTACTTTCTCTGCTTCTTCCTGTTCCTCAGGGAGTTCCCCTGTTTGGAGGAAACGGACGGTGTGTTGCACCCATGCTAGAACATGGGGCTCGATGGCAAGGAGTAAAGGATCATCTTCGGCCGTAGGAGCCGCTGCCTCTACAGCCAGGGCTTCGGGCCCTTCCGGAGGTTGCTGTTCCTCGGTAAGCTTGGGGCACCCGACAACGTCTTTGCCGGCGGCACCTGGGAGCTCAGCGCGAAAGTACTTACCGGGGCCCGCATTCCTTCCTTTGTTTGATCTATCTTGCTGATGGCTCAACGGACGGCTGGGTTAAATGAAGCACAAAGGTACCTGGTTCCACAGGCAACTTGAGGGCAGCGCGCTTTGACAAGTCATCGACAATGTTGTTCTCTGCTCGGGGAACATGGTGTGCTTGCAGACCGACAAAACGCTCCTCCAATTTCCTCACCTCATCCACATAGGCCTCCATCAACGGGCTATGGTAATCCTTGTTAACTTGCTTGACGACGAGCAACGAATCACCTCTCATGATGAGCTTCCTAATTCCGCGGTCTGCCACGATCCTTAGACTGGCAAGCAATCCCTCGTACTCTGCTGTGTTTTTCGTTGATTTTTCCCGGGGAAAGTGCATCTGGACTACGTACTTGAGGCGCTCTCCGGTGGGTGCGACGAGTAGCACACTGGAACCAGCACCTTGCGGCGAGAAAGCTCCATCAAACTATATGATCCAATCACGGCTCGTCTCCTTGCCGGGAAGGGTGGTCTCTTGAATCCCCTCGTCGGGCGTCGAGGTCCATTCTGCTATGAACTCTACCAAGGCTCGGCTCTTGATTGTTCAAGTACTTTCAAACTTGAGGCCAAAGCTCGACTGTTCCAATGCCCATTCCACAATCCTCCCAGTCGGATCTGGGTTGTGCAAGATTCGCTGCAAACGGAGGCGGGTGACGACGGTGATCCCACGCGCTCGAAAGTAGTGACACGGCTTTCTCGAGTCCATAAGGAGGATGAAAAGCAGCTTCTGCATACCAGAATATCTTGATCTAGCCCCCTGCAAGATGGAACTGACAAAATAAACCGGGTGCTGCACCACCTTCTTCTTCTGTTGAACTTCGCCCATCTGCGCAGACTCTGTCTTGCCGGGACTGGGCCTTGCTGGGGGTTCCGCCTTGCCGACGTCAGGCCTTGCCGGGAAGAGCTCTGGCCCATCATCCGACGGCTCCGCTGCCACTGCTGCTTCTTCCTCAAGTTCCCTCTATGCTACTAGCGCAGCACTGACCACTTGATTCGTCGCCGCTAGATATAGTAGCAACGACTCTTGTGGCTTAGGCGTGACTAGTATTGGCGTGGAGGAGAGGTACCTATTCAAATCTTGCAGTGCTGCCTCTGCCTCCGGAGTCCATTTCATTGGACCCGCCTTCGTCAAAACTTTGAAGAAGGGGAAGGCACACTCGGCAGATTTGGAGATGAACCTACTTATAGCAGCAACACTGCCGGCAAGCCTACATCTTCTCAATTTATTTGATCTTGTCAGGACTTGCTTCGATTCCGCGTTGAGGCACAAAGAACCCAAGAAGTTTGCCGGATGGGACGCTGAACACACACTTCTCTGGGTTGAGGTTGAGGTTGATCTTACGCTGAACCCAAGATGTTTCCTCTAGATACTGCATGAGCATGGCCTTGTCCTTGGTTTTGACTACTATATCATCCATATAGGCTTCCATATTTCTATGTAGCTGGGGTTCAAATCCAATTTTGACTGCTCGGGCAAATGTCGAACCGGCACTTTTCAACCTGAAAGGCATCCGTAGAAAACAGTACATAGCACATGGGGTGATGAACGTAGTCTTCTCTTCATTTGGCTTCATCATGAAGATCTGGTGGTACCCTGAGTAGGCGTCAAGGAATGACAGTAGGTCACACCCGGCAGTGGAGTCCACTATTTACTCAATGCGTGGCAATGGGAAAGGATCCTTTGGACAGGCCTTATTGATATCTGTGTAGTCAATACACGGCCTCCTCTTCCCGTTTGCCCTACGCACTACCACCGGATAGGCCAACCATATGGGGTGGAGCACTCCTATTACCAAGCCTGCTGCCTCCAACTTCCTGATCTCTTTGATGATGAACTCTTGTCGCTCCAAAGCTTTCTTTCTAACCTTCTGCTTGATGGGCCGCGCATGGGGACAGACAGCAAGGTGGTGCTCAATCACCTCCCTGGGGACGCCGGGGATGTTGGATGCTTGCCATGCCAACACGTCGACATTCGCCCGCAGGAAGGCGACGAGTGCGCTTTCCTATTTGCTGTCAAGGGTGGAGCTTATGGTAAAAGCTCCACCCGTGCCATCCTCCTTGACGGGCACCTTCTTGGTTTCTGGTGGGGCTGCCTTGGACCTCTTGCTCCCGCTGGGGGAGCTCTCTGGAACATCCTCAATGGTAACGCGGCGCTCCTAAGAGGCATGTTGGCCAGAGGAGGTGCATGAGTCCTTGCCGGGGTCGGATGTCTTGCCGGAAGGGGCCTTGCCAGTTTTCTTCCCTCCCCGGGCTTCAGCGGCGGGAACAAGTGCCTTGGCGGTAGCTGCTGCGACTGCCTCCTGGTAAAGTTGGTCAACGGAGACGAGTGCGTCTTTCTTGTCGGAGGGGACGGTGATGATGCTCATCGGCTCGGGCATCTTCAACGTGTTGTAGGCGTAATGTGATGCCGCCATAAACTTGGCCAGCGCTGGGCGGCCGAGGATCCCATTATAGGGAACGAGGATCTTGGCAACATCAAAAACAATCTTCTCTGTCCGATGGTTCAGTTTGCCCCCGAATGTAACGGGCAACGTGATCTTACCATTCACCTAACTCCTCCCTGGGTTGACCCCTTGAAACGTGCCCGTCTCCTCGAGATCTCCATCGGGGATTTGCAGCCTCTCTATCACGGCAGGCGAGATCAAGTTCAGACCGGCCCCACCATCAACTAGCACTTTTGTCACCTTCAGGTTGTGTATCGTTGGTGAAACCAATTGCGGCAAACACCCGACCGCAGTTGTGCGATCCGGGTGATCCTCGGTGTCAAAAATGATAGGCGTGTTGGACCACTGCAATGGCCTCTGGGCGTCGAACGATGGGTCCGCCGCAGTGACTTCATGTGCCCAGTGCTTCATTTGGCGGTGAGAGGTGTGCAACGAGGCGCCACTGTCGACACGCATGGCCTCTGTAGCTTTTTGGAACTCGTGCTCGCCGGACTCGTCGTCTTCATCATGATCATCATCTTCCTCCTTCTTGTAACGGCACCGAGCGGGCCTCTCTTGTTGACGATCCTTGTCGCGGTGGCCTCCTCGACCGCCATGCTTCTTGTTGGACCCTTCAGCACCATCCTGGCCCTTCTCCTTGTCGCGCCTCTCATACTCAGCTTTCTGCTTCTCTACAAGCAGCTCAACCTGCCGGCAGTTCTGGAGGTCACGGCCTTTGGTGTGGTGGATCTTGTAGTACTTCTTGTCGGAGCCTCCTGGCTTGTTGGCAGCCGCCAAGGCCTGGCAAGCGGCGCACCGGGCAACTTCTTTGTCGGGGTCTTCAACCTTGGCCTTCTTGGCCGCGCCGGTGTCACCAGATCCATCGACGGCAAGCACGGTCTTGCCCTTACGCTTCCTGTTGTGGCCTCGGCCCTTCTTTGCCGGGGCAACGACGTCTTCGTCTCTGGAATCGGTCTCCGCATTGGCATCTTCGCCGGGGTACTTCCTTCCTTCTTCAGCCCGAGTGCACCCTATCGGCCAGAACATACAGCTAGGCTACATCGTTAACCTTGTTCATCGCCAGCTCCTCACGCATCTTGCGGTTGTGCACATTCTGATGGAATGCACTGATGACAGCGGCGGGATGAACATCTGTGATGTTGTACTACACACGGTTGAACCTTTGTGTGTACTTGCGCAGGGACTCGCCGTCTTTCTGGGGGATGACATGCAAATCGCTCGCCTGGCCAGGAGTTTGGTGGCCTCCGGTAAAGGTGCCAACAAACTCGTGGCACAGGTCCGACCAAGAAGAGATGGAATCCACTCGCAGTTGCATCAACCATGACATGACGTTGGGCTTAAGTGCAAACGGGAAATAATTGGCAAGCACCTTATCATCGCGAGCCCCTGCAGCTTGCATCGCGATGGTGTAGATACGAAGGAACTCCGACGGGTGAGTCTTGCCATTGTATTTTTCTCCGACCTCAGGCTTGAACTTGCGGTGGGTGGGCCACTAGAACTGTCGTAGCTCATTGGTAAACGCTGGACAACCCACCTTGTAAGGTAGGTCACCAGCGCCCCCCGGCGCTGGGTGGTCCACAGTGGGTCACGTGCGCCTATCTGACTGATGGTGCACATCCCGCCGCCGCTCGAAAGTGGTCCAAGAGTCTTCCTAAGCTCTCTCTCGAAGGACTTGGCGTTGGTCGCAGCGGGCTCGCAGGTCGGACGACACCGTAGAAATGTTGTCGCAGGCGTCGGCCCGTTGAGCCAGCGGCTCCTGCCGCGGCCGTGGGGGAGGAGAGTGCACCATAGTCGCAGCGTCCCCGGTTCTCCCACTTCCGGCATGCACCGGCTCGACAGAACACTGACACGAGGGTCCCGCTGGGCACGGCTCATCTTTGTTGGCGAAGCTGATGAGGCTTCGAATGGTGGCCCTCCACTCGTCGAGCTTCTCCGCAGCTGGAGGGAAGTCGAGGAGTAGTTGCACGCGTGCCAATGCTTCCGCCGGCGTGGGTGGCAGCAAGAGCTGCGTGGACCGTGACGCGCTCTGACTTCTAACCACGTTAGAAGGAGCTCTATCATGGTCGTGCTGTCGCGCGCCATTTCCGCCAGCGTCCGGGTGCGCATGCCGGCCCGGTGCGTCTTTAGAGTGACACAAAGGGCTCTTCCTGCGGCGGTGTCCGGAGGCACCGACATCGCGGCGTTGCTCGTCAGGCGTGGCCTGGGAAGGTGGTGGCACGGTAGAAGGCTGGGACGTCTAGGAGGTCGGCGTGCTCATCATCTCGGGCACGCACGACGCCGCTCGCCTGGCTCCGATTGCCAGAGTGTGGTGGATGCTTGCGGGCCACGCCTCCAGCACCATCCACGGCCACTTCATCGCCCGCTCGAGCTAGGACGGGTGGTTCGGCCCCAGACGAGCCGATCGCCGTGATCGCCTTCTTCATGGGAGCCATCGCGACGAAGGAATCGATGAGTTGACTTCAAAACCGGATTTTCACAGCCTTAGTTCCCCTGCCTGGCACGCCAAAGATGTTGGGGATCTGGGAAAACACCTATGGGATCACAGGGAATCCCTACTACGGTTGGCGGGCATGGGACTGCGGAAAGAGCAGGTCGAGAAGATCAACACGGGGGGATCTTTACCCAGGTTCGGGCCGCAGACCATGCGTAAAACCCTAGTCCTACTTTGTGTGTATTTAGTGTTCTTGAGCTCTTGAACTAGCTGCGATGCATGCCCAGTACAAAAGGTCCAAATCCTTTCGCCTCCTTTTATATGTCAAAGGGGTTGCCACAGCGGCACATAGGAGGTGTAAAGTATCTATAGTGTACAAGTTTATCTCCTGACATCATAGGACAAAGGCATTTAGTGCGCTGCCTATGTGTCCGCTTGCTTTATCGAGGATGACAAATAAGCTCGTCCCTTCCATCGCCGTGTCGCCTTGCTTCGACGCGCGTCCAAGCTGACGAGGGATGCAGCACCATGCTGGCTGGCTGGCTGCTGAGCTGGTGCGGTGGCTGGGTCTTCATGAAGATCTGCATGCCACCATGCAGGTGCTTGGCTAGTTGGCCTAGAAGCTGCATGCTGCCACGTTGGAACGGGCGCGGGGCAGTGAAACTCTGGTGAGTGCGGGCTGGGTCTCGGCGCCGTAGATGTCCCCGACAAGGGTCTTGCCGGGATCTCGTCGGTGTCCCGGCAAGAGTCTTGCCGGGGGTCTTCGTCTTTTGGTTCTCATCTAGTCTTGCAGGCCTCTGGTCTTCACAAAGATCTGCATGCCACCATGGACGAGCGTTTTTTTTTGACAGAAAGACTGTAAGTGTCGGGGAGGCTGATCGTGGCCCACGAACACCTATGGGACCGGGTCCCTTGTGGTTCGGAGGGGGGCGGAGATTGCACAAAGAGCGGATCGAAGCAATGCACACGAGCAGATTTACCCAGCTTCGGAGCTCTCCAGAGAGATAACACTCCTACTGCTGCTTGGTTAATTGTATTAGGTTCTTGCTAGGTAGCAATGGGAGCTACAAAACCTAGCCTGAGTGTCTCTAGTCTCGTATGTGGCCAATGAACTGAATCGAGCCAACCCTTTCACGCTGCACTTGGGCCTCCTTTATAGGCACAAGGGGTCACCACAGTGGCAAGTAGACAAGGGTAAAATAGTAAAACAGAGGTTGGTACACCGCTTTACAAAGGTACATGATCTATACCTAACTCTAACGGCAAGGGACAAAAGCTATAAATGTCCGCCCCTCATCGCTCGAACAAGACAACAGGGACCGCAAGTGCGCCTCCGCTTGCCACGATGGTAGCTTGTCGGCGCCACTTATCGCCGCTCCCGCTGGCTGCACAGCCCATTGACACGCTGAAACCGAAAGCCTCACGGCGACACGTCGGCGGATGAGCTGGAGCGAGATGAAGAGAGGTTACCTGCCGCTGCAAGGTCCTTGTCGCGCCGGGAGCTTATCGCCAGCCAGCCTTCCCGCAAGCTCCTCTTGCCGGGTCTTGTTTCTTCGTGCCACTCAAGGCCTTCCCGACAAGCTCCTCTTGCCGGGCCTTGATTATTTTGTTTTGAATGGCTCCAAAGGAGCCACGAGGACCTTGGCGGTCACCAGTCAGCCCCGCCACGGGTGTCTGCATCGTCCGCGGCACTAGTTCGGGATACTAGGGTACCCCTACTCTAGTACACCGACAGTAAGGGAACCCCCTACAGTATAATTGGTGCAACAATCCAAATTGCAAGTACCATGGAGGAGCGTCCCGAGCCTTGATTCCGATGTTGTCAATGGTGCTAGAACTCTCAGGCTCAAGGGTGGCGGTCTTGCTTGTGTTGGGCAAGTAGCCCCGGCTAGGTTCTTGCTGGGGCAGCGTAGTCCGTCCCCGGCAAAGATGTTGCCGGGGGAAATCCACCTTGCCCCTCCACTCCTCTGGCTCAGGCGCTGCCCTGGTAGTCTTGTATATTTGCTTCTTCTGCCTTGCCAAGCATGGGCGCAGGTGTGGGTACAACTGCCCATGCATAAGTATAAGGGGTACAGAAAAGGCCCCTACTTTCGTACACCGACATTTATGTTGCCAAATCAAGATAGAGACAGTTCAAATCATATCTATTTAATACAAAGCAGCATAGACAGAATATAAGTATGGGAAACTACACAGTAATAACAACATTTGTAATGTGCATGGCATGAGAACATAATTGTTTATTCAGTTGAAACTGAAATCAACATAGAGCAAGTTACAACAGCAAACATGTTAAAGAAACAGGTTTAAAACATACCTATTGCGCCATTGGAGTTTCAATTGCATCCTTCAAATTTGAATTTAGTTGATATGAGTAAATACAGTGATGCAATAGCAAAGTAGTATGAACCATAGCTATGTAACCTGACCTGAGAACAATTCTTCTTCTCCTTTAAGCGTTGACTTGGATTTAGGAGTGGTGGTCCTCTTGCTTTGGGCACTGCAGTTGCCTTAGTAATTGCTCGTGTTTGGGTGCTCTTTGGTGGAGATGGTGTTGTGTTAACTCGAACTGGGTTACTATCTACTGGGGTTAGGATTAGAAGGGGTGTAGCTGGTTCTCTGTCCAACTAGGTAGAGGTACAATCTGTGTTATTCTGGGTTATGTGTGGTGGGGCTGGTTCTTGGGCAAGTACAATTGTGGTTCTATCTACATCGACAGGTAGCACAATCTTTTCTGAAGACCGTGTTTTTTACTCCCAGAGATACTGCCATCACCCCCTCCAATTGAAATGGCTGGTAAACAAGAAAAATAATTGAATGTACAGACATTGTAAGGTAGACAGGTGCAATGGATAGTAGGGAAGAAAACAAGGTATGAAATAATTCACATTTATGTTGTCTAACTAAACAGAATAGCCGGACATCATTTCACATATATGATGGCTAATTAAACAGGATAGCATGACCCAATTTCACATGTATGATGGCTAACTAAACATGATAGAATGACATACTTCAAAATATGATGAATATGTAAACAGGATGACATGATTTAATTATACGATGTGCCTATTAAAGTGGTTGGCATGTCATAAGTCACAAACATGCCGTCGATGGAAACATGATGGCATGATATAATTCACGGATAGAATGACATAATTCAAAATATGATGATTATGTAAAGAAGATGAGATGATAAAACTATATTATGTCTTTGGAAAATGGGTTGGCATGCCATAATTCAGATACATGTTGTCTATGTAAACATCATGGCATGACATAATACAAATATATGATTTATATACTAAGCAAGTGAGAAGAGGGTAATCGCATATATGATGTGTCAACTAAGGAGATGGCATTCAATATTGTGTATATGATGTAAAAACTAAGCATTGCAGTACAACATATACATGATATGAGTAATATAACCCTGCCAAGTTTGAGCATAGACCTCAGGGGGATAATAGGACTGGTCATCTGCCTCTGAATCCTCTTCTGAAGAGCTATCTGTACCAGCAAGATATCTGCTTCAACAGGTAGCATTGTCTACTCTGAAGACCTTGTTTTCACTCCAGATTTCTCCATCACCAATTCAAATGGCTGATGCATAGGAAGAGCAGTTGAATATACAAACATTGTCGATAAATGCAATGAGAAATACAAAAAAGGATAGCATGATATAATTCACATATATGACGCTTGGCTGAACAGCATGGCATTGCATAATTCACATATATAATGCCTTGCAACAAGATAGCATTGCATAATTCACATATATAATTTCTTGCAACAAGATGGCATTGCATAATTCACATATATGGTAATTAGACACTAAACAGGTGGCATTCACAGAAAGCATGTCTAAACTAAGCAAATGACATAGCAATGCAAGGTACCATGCGAACGATATGAGCAACATAACCCTGCCAAGTTAGAGCATGCACCGGGGGGATAGGACTGGTCATCTGTCTTTAAATCCTCCTCTGTGGAGCTATCTGTAACCAGCAAGACATATGCTTCATCAAGATAGAATTGTCTGGTCTGAAGAGCTTGTTTCCACTCCAGATTTTTCCATGACCGTGTCGAATGGCTGATGCACAGGAAGAGTAATTGAATGTACTAAAATTGTTGAAAAATTTAATACATAATAAAAAATGATGGCATGATATAATTCACATATAAGATGACTGGCTAACCAGGGTGGCATTGCAAAATTCACATATATGATGCCTGGCTAAACAAGATGGCATTGCATGATTCATATATAAAATAAAGAAACTAAACAGATGGCATTCACACAAAGCATGTCTAAACTAAGCAGATGACATATTTGATGTATAAAGTAAGCAATGCGAGGCACCATATGCATGATATTACCAACATCAGCATGCCAAGTTAGAGAGAAGACCTCAGGGGGTAAATAGGAGTGGTCTTCTCCATGAGAATCCCCCTCGGAACAATTATCTTCCTCTAGATTAGAATCTGAAATGGGTAGAGGGGTGCTGCCTTTGCGCCCACCATGGAGCGAAGTCTGCATGACATTTTATTGCCACGCAAGGCTCGTCTCTTTTGCTCTACATGTTCAGTTCCATTGTGTACAATAACTGACTTGCATAGGAATAAAACATAGTGAGTTTATGTAAAGAGTGCATGCACAAATCCAGAGTGATGGTAGCAAACTGTGGATAGACCCAAAACCAATGATAGTAGGCAGATAATAGCTTTAGTTAAAAAATATAGATAATGGCTCCTTTAATGTTTGTTTGCACCCAACATGAAACTCATAGTAGACACGCGAGATTAACCAGATAGTAGACAGATAGTACTGATTGCTGCCCCAATATGTACCCCACAACAATTTAGAAACACAAGTTTCAGCATTAGTTTGGACCAGACTCGGAGTCTAATAGGTGAGCACGACGATAAAGTATCATGTCATCATATTAAGCGATGCATAACGTAAGCAGACATGGAAGAGTGTGACCTCTCTTGCGGACATGTGTAGTCCTCAAGGTCATCTGCTCAGTTGATGATGGTTATGCAGTTGTTGTGGCTGCCGACGGCAGGGAAGAAGATCTGAGGCGGCGAAAGACAGTGTAGAGAGTGGATCCCTGCTGTGGTGAACCCTTCTGTCGTTGGAGCAGCTGAGCTGGGGTGGAACATAGCGCAACAAGAGCGGGACAAACCACACAAGGTTTTCTTTGACACATATCTATAACAAAAGTAAATGTGTAAGGGCTTGTTTGAATTTGAGGATTCTAACAATGCAGGGATAGGTAATACACAGGAATAGGATAGGAATGCACGTGCAAAACAGAGAATTCAAAAACACAGGATTTCTGCCAATCTGGGTGTTTGCTTCACAAGAATTGGAAGATCACATGATGCAAAGAAGCATGGTGAGATTAAGTCAAACCACAAGAAAATGTACGGTTATAAGGCTGTTATGCTACTATCTCTTAGTCTTGTGCTTCATGAATAGGAATTTGAAAAGGACGACAAGTGGATATTAAAATTCCTATGGTTTTTCTTTCAAGGAGACACTAAAGGAACAAATCCTACAGGTTTCCGTTGCTCTATTCCTTTGAACCAAATGCATGAATAGTAGTACCATAAGAAACTTTCCAATTTCTATGTTTTTCCTTTACTTTTCCTTTCAAGCACTGGCGATTCTAGTAGGCAGGCTTTAGCAAGGAAAAGCCTAAACTCAAAAAATGTTTTTGTACTACTGCTACTACTTTGGACCCAGGCCACTGCCCTACTAGCTCAACTCCCAGGCCCATCGATAAATGCATAACTCAAACGCGCAGAGATAATAATGATGGCATTCAAGAGAGTCCATCACGGATAGCTAAGTTGTCTGGTACCTCACTGCTTGTCATATAGTAGGAGAAACTAATCGTATTTCACGTTACTCGTGTGCTCAGTGGAAATTTTTATATATAACGTGTAGAGTAAAAAAGAGAAGCAACAAGTGTACAACCTCTTTGGCGAAGCCATGTCGATCTAAGCATGATTGGGTTGGTCGGTGAGGATGCTCCGGCTGACTTGGCTATCAGAGGAGGGGAAGAAGATCTTAGGCATCGGGAGATGGAGCTCGGGGTACTGCTCCGCTGACCATCACCCCCACCCTGAATCCTAAGATAGATAGTGGGGTACCTCTTCGGCGAGCCTGCGGCTGGTTCTTCCTTAAGTCCGGAGAGCCCCCCCCCCCAACCCCTTGAAAATCGACTGACACAAAAGTCGATTCAGTCAACTGAAGTGTAGCTAAATCGGAGCAGCATCGCAAGCAATAGAAAGAGCGAGAGCAGCAGCGCGAGCAGGAGCAAGAGAAAGTGCAAGAGCAAGAGTAGACCAGGCAGGGGACCGAGAGCAAGAGCAGAGCAGCAGCGCGAGTGAGAGCTAAAGCAGCAACAGCTCCTACTGATGTGGATGTCGCTACTGAGGGAGCGATGGCGTGGAGGAAGTGGCCGTCGACGGCGCCATGGATGGAGCCGCGCCATGTTGGCTTGGGACCGAGCACCGGCAGCACCGTGAGATCGAATCATGAAGGAAATGCGTCGCTTAGTCTACAACCTCTTTGGTGGCGCCGATTAGGCCTCGACTTCATCCGAGGAAATGGTGATGATGCTGCTCTTCCGGTGGTGTAGGTGAAGACGGCGGTGTGGGAATGGAGGTGGTGCAAAAGACGAGGAGAACGTCGGGGAAGCTCCTTGGAGGTGGAGGACGGGGTGGTTGAACCGGCGGGAGGACAAGATCAATGACGGATCCTCATCCATTATGATGGATGAGGGACGTCGAGGTGTTGCTGTGGACGACGTCGTCATGGAAGAGGCTCCAGCTAGGTGGCGGATGGAGGACGGTGTGGGGCTTAGCGGGTTTTCGCGGCCTCGGTGTACAAATGGGTGGGTGGATGGGATGGGAGTGGGGAACCATGGCTTAGGGAAGCGCTTGTTCGAAATATGGGGTAAGTTACGATTTATTCTTTTGGTTCAGGGGTATCACGGGCATTTCGCATGTCAGGATTTTGTAGGAGGTGGGATTTTTCGCGCGCGTTGTAATTTTGGGATAGCAAGGAGCGGGTTGAGATGGAGGGAGTTTTCGGACCACAACGAGACAAAGATATATCTTAAATATTTCGGGGTAACAAGGCGCGGGTTGAAGAGGCGGGAGTTTCGCAGCACGATAGACAGAGATGCTAGCTTGAAATTTCGGCATAACAAGGCGTGACCTGAAATTTCAGGAGAACGAGCTTAATGTGTACCCAAAAAAGACAATTCGCACCTCATCACTAGGGAGAGCCATGTCCCATTTAAGTAAATTACTAGAAATGCATTAAAATACAACAACAGAAAAACTAAAAAAATCGGGACAACAAACATAACATGTACAGTAACAAAACAATTTGCACTTCCCTCAACAATAAAAAAACAATGTGTGTTGTCTGGCATATGGACTAAATTTGAGTACATTTTCCCTGTTTGAATGGGATTGTACTCGGGTTAGTTATACAACCATCTAAATATTATCTGCACAACACATGACAAGAATATATGAGAAGTAAATTCCTATATAAATACAAACTACATGTACATACGATCTCAAATTCAAATATATGTATCCATTTTATGTTGAATTCAAATCATAGTACATGTATGCTCTAACTATATGCTCGGAATCTAAACCATGTATGATACTATGTACAATGTGTTTAACACGCACAACACACACACAAACACCATTTAGAATAGTAAGGTACACGTGCATTGCACGCATGAGATTTGGCAACCAAATTATGAATAAATATCACATTATAGCATGTAAGCTTTGAGTCATATATGCATGATGTAGATGTTCATTTAATTCTTATAGTTCATTTGATTCAAAATCATCTAGTTTTTATAAGAAAGCTAATCTATTTTATGATTCATGGAATTGTGCGTTGTAAACCATAAAGTAAAAACAAATAATGGCAAATCATGTAGAAAAACATTTGGACAATTCTGATACGGAAGATTCTAGAACAAATAAGAAGTGCTTGTGTTTTGAGGTTTGTGCATTATGTTTAAGTTCAACGATGGAGTCTTCTAGATTATACATGTGGCCAAATCTGGTGGAATCTAGATGATATACAACGACCAGTAGTGCTCGAATTTGCCATCTCTGCACCATCGGATTGGCTTCACCCAACGACCATCTTTCAAAGTTAAAGTTATCCGGACACTACATAAAAAATGTAAAATCTAATATATAGGGGCATAGATATAGATATGTGATGCAAAAGCCACCCATCATCTCCAATTAGAATAGTGTGTCCATGCACGGATGCAATGTGTCCAAACGATGTCTGCCATCGGTATCTCAAATTCAAATTAGTCTGACCTTGTTCAATGTGTATACAGTACAACATGCTCATTTCCAAACCACACCGTGCATATCTCAGTTATATTCATGCATCCATGGGTTTCAAACATCATGATCTCTTATTCAAATATTTGAATTCAACTTTACATTGATTATGACCTCACCTAGTCTTTTACACCCACATAGTCGTCTTCCCTTTATAATTGCACCACTACCTTCCTCTCATGCATGCATGCCACACACACAACCACTCGGCTTTATCCATCTCACATATGCAATCTTTTTCTTCAGGTCGATATCCCATGCATGCACACACACACACACACCTCCCCCTCTTCATCATATCGGGCATTCTTTATCTCTCACATGCATGCACACCGATCGATGTTCCTCTATGTGTGTGTATATATAGCTAGGTCTTTCCCAGTTTTCTACACAAACCGATCAATCTATACATCTAGTCAGGTCTCACCCTCTTTCGCACGTACACATCGATCAATCTATACCTCTCTATATAGGATTACATAGCTAATACACCCACATTAATTATATATCCAACATCCCCCTCTCATCATCCATGCCTTCCACTTCATCTCTCAGACCGTGCACAGTGGCGAAGACAGGGGGCAGCAAGGGCCCTGCCCCCCTAACATCACTATATATTGAGGCTAATATGAATGTGATCATTAGATAAATTGTTGGTAAAATGGTTTAAGTTGATGAATTGGCCCTCCTCGTAAAGGATTAGCAATGTTTGGCCCCCTAGCTCATTTATTTTTCTTGTCTCCGCCACAGCAAACAACAACGCATGTTCTTGCCCCTTTCTTTAAATATTGATCTCGCACTTGTGCACTCCTTCATAGTCTCCCTCCACTTGGCCCCTCGCACCATCTTCTAGCTTCTCTCCGGATTTTGCCACATGTACAATCTAGCAGACTCCATGTTTGAACTTAAGCATAATGCACAAACCTCAAAACACAAGTGCTTCTCCTTTGTTCTAGAATCTTCTGTATTATAACTGCCCAAAAATATTTTCTAGTTGAATTGCCATTATTTGTTTTTACTTTATGCTTTACAACGCACAATTCCATGAATCATAAAATAGATTAAGGGCTTCCTTGATTCAAAGGATTCCCAATGGAATTTTGGAGGATTCTAATCCTTAGGGATTTTACCTATCTTGGTTGTTTGATTCGTAGGATTGTAAACCATAGGAATTTTTCCATAGGATTAATTTGCACTAGATTTCATAGGAAACATTCCATCCACTCAAACCTCTTTGAAATAATCCTATGTTTTTTCTATGCACAATCAAACACTCGTGCAATCCTGTAGGGATTCAAGACGACATTCCACTCTAATCCATGTTTTTCCTATTCCCGCGTTTTGGAAATCCTACGAATCAAATAGGCCCTAGCTTTTTTATAATAACTAATTTATTTTGAATGAGATGTACTATAAGAATTAAAAAAAAGTCTAAATCATGCATATATGACTCAAAGCTTACATGCTATAGTGTGGTATTTATTCCTAATTTGGTTGCCAAATCTGATGCATGCAATGCACTTGTACCTTACTAGTACTTCGAGTATGTGCAAAACATGTAAATTAGAATTCCAATGGCACGCTACACAGTGTCTCTCTTTTAGTTCATGCAGCCATGTGGCACATGTGGAGGCGTTTTCACGACCTCCTTGTGTGAATTGATCATAGTGATGTGTTGCTGGTTCCAGAAGAATGTACTCATCCTCTCTGAGGCACACTGGCAGTACATGCATGAAGCGAAGATGTGCATGCACGGCACGCACGCACGCCACGCACGCACTCATTACCTCGCACGCACACGCGGGTACACGGGGGGACGCATTTTTGTATGAAGATCCACCGCATGTAATAATTTGACGCGTGTATAGTCCTTCACTTCATTGATGGTCAATTAATACAGTGCGGGCAAATTGAGTGGATGTGAGGGAGGAAGTAGTTGAGAAAGACATTACTACTCCACTGCGTGCATGCGAGTAGCTAAATCATGGGTTGCTACTTCCATTGGTCTTGTTTGTATTTTGTGCCAATTTTTGACCATGTTTTTAAGTAATATAATATTTATGCATGTCATAAAAAGTGGAACAAAAAAGGGGGCCAATAAACCAGGACGCAGGCAGCATGATCAATTTTTGCGAGGACTACTAATGGTGGCCTTTGTATTTAAATACAGATGGAGTGGAGTAGTACTATGTTTATCTTAGCCTCGTAGGGCTCTCCCAGTGCCTAGGCTCGCCTCCCCGCCTCGCCCACAGGTGCCCGCCATGGATAGTCCCTTAGATCCAAAGATCCCGCGGGCTGCCCTCTCACCGTGGCCAGCAGCACTGCCGCCTTTGAGCGAAACCCACATGTGTTTTAGAGGGGATCCATTGCTCTGGAATCACAGATCGGTGGTGCCGGAGGACATGCCAGGGCTGCATTTCAGGTGGTGGGTAGCAAGGGCAAAACTGATCGAGGAAGCATCACATCAATTGGAGAGAAGTTCTATGGAGTTGTGCCTGGCGCAGCACAAGGCGGAGGTGCAAGTCGATCTCAGGGCCGAGATGCTAAGGGATGTCAGCATCGCGGAAATGTCGCGTTAATTTGGAGCTAGGGCTAATGGCAGAGATCATATTCACGGAATCAACTGCGGTGGAAAGAACGTGCATGCCTGTGGAATGGCATGAGCTGCCGGTGCAACTGTTCAAATGGGCGGTAGGAGAAGCCAAATCGCGAGACAAGCTGTGGCGGCGCCGCTGGGCATGCATCGTAGGCGAGGTGAGCTGCCCTCCTTCCCCGCCGGTGATGAAGTGACGTACTCGGTTGCTGTAGTGAACTTCGGCACCATGGAGGTTTGCAACCGTGAAAATCACTCCATCTATATGATTGTATTCTTGTGAAAATACTTGGTCGTTTGGAAAAAGATGGTAATTGATTTATCACTAGTTTTTAGATGCTTGGTCGTGACAATCTTCCGAAGCCATAACCAGAAGTCTCCATCGTGTAATACTTAGGGTCGGTCACGCCAATAGACGGTCGGTCGGACCCGCTACACACATTGGCTTGGTCTGACATGTATGACCAGTTATACATCACCGACTTGTGCGACTGTGTTTTACCAGTAGTACTTGAAATTTGTGTTCCGGGAAACTCACCGGGAGCCGTTTCGGGCCTCGAAACCAAAACCATCAATTAATCTTTAGCTTGTTCCCATCACATTACAAAGTGTACAATATCATTAAGTGCAAACCTGCACACACCCTAGTACATATCAAACCTGAACGTGTTCCCACTATGCAGGATTTAGTACTAGTGCTAGTACTAGGTTGTAAAAAGGGGAACTAGTACCTAGCCGAAAATCACTCTACCTCTTCGTCCTCATAAGTCTATCTTGTTCACCCGTCCATGCCATGGCCGGTGTGCAGAGCTCTAGGTCGAGAACTACTCGTAACAAGGGAGCGACAACCAAGGTCGCAGAAAAAAAGGGCTCGCCGCCTCGCAGAGTCCTCGAAAGATCTCTCACGGGCAGGCGAGGGCTCCCAGGAGAGCCCTAGCCATGGAGGCGAGTGCTCCCAGGAGCACCCTAGCCACGGAGGCGAGGGCTCCCAGGTGTGCCCTATCCACGGAGGTGAGTGCTCCCAGGAGCACCCTAGCTGTGGAGGCGAGGGCTCCCAGGAGCGCCCTAGCCGCGGAGGCAAACATGTCGAGCTGGCGGCGCTGGAGTCGTTATCCCTCGACAACATGCCCGATCAGCTCAATAAGCAGGAGGAGCTCATTGACGGCTTGGTGGAGCTGCTGAAGGAGAGCCACAACGACATGCCCGCTGAGCTCAATGAGCAGGGGAGTTGACCGCTGGCTTGGTGATGCTGCTAAACAAGAGCATTGCCTCGAATAAGAAGGCGACCGGCGAAATCCTGCAACTTCAGGAGGACAAGGCAAAGCTCTGCCATGAGCTCGACCTGCTGAAGGAGGAAAACGCTGGCTAGAAGAAGCTGCATGAGAAGAGTAGTTCCTCTATTAAGATGTTGCAGGCCCTCGTCATGGAACAGAAGGAGGAGTTGGGAAGCTTTGCATTGAGCACACGGCTACTGTCATGGTACGTAATGCGGTCGTGGAACAGATGATGAAGGCTTGCATCGAGAAATCCCCCGTCATGGACAGAATGATGAAGATGGCAGAGGAGATGTGCAAGCAAATGGAGGGCGTGGAGGCGATGAAGAAGCAGTTACAATTCTGCGGCCAGCAACCCTTCATGTAGTAGAGAGCAGTGCCCCAGACTTGTGTGTGCGTCTTCCTTCTTTTCTTGGGGTGATAATCTTCCTTCTTGTTTTTCTCCTGTGTTTCTTCTTTTGCTTCGGGTGTTTCGCCGCATGTGTCACGTTCTCGACGAGGCATGAATAGAACAATGCCAACGATGAGCGGCACCATGGGATCGATGACTAGCAAATTAGATCATTTTTTTATCGCCATATGGCACTAGGCTGCTGTGTTTCCTGCTCCTCCGTCATACTAGTACTCCAGTTGAAAACTTGAGTATACCGCACGGTTCTTTGATCCTCCTGAGGTCGTCGACAACATTTATATGAGCAGTCAAATCACAAGCCCCTTCTTCCTGCAGTAATGAGCCGTCAAATCACAAAGGCCCTCGCCTCTCGTGAAGCCGACCAAGCGAGACTGTCCCACCCTCTACCCTTTTAAAAAATGTATACTATTGTACAGTAGTAGTATCGATGGATTGCGCCATGGAGCAAAACTAACAAGATGAAATTAAAGAAAAAAGGTGGTACATATAGAGAGCGGTCGTCGCCAAATTATTCATATTGTACTATTAAAAAATCTAATACCTGCTTAAATGAGGTGCTAAATTCTATTAAAAAAATTAGCATACCATTTTAATTCTTGGGTTCTTGTTATTTATGCCACTAGTTGTCTATCACTACTCAGTTTTTCATTAGAAGTAACAACTACTAAAAAATGCCATCGATCCGTGAGATGCTTGCTCAAAAATGCAGTTAGATATGTAAAAAATGCCATCGTTCTGTTAGATGTTTGCTCAAACATGCCATTAGACATTGTTATTTTCACATCAAACCCGTTGACCATGTTATATGGAAAAATAAGCCGATTCTCTCTATCTCACAATGATAAATGTGCCCCCGTTTGTCAGGAGTAACCAAGCGAATAATTTAAAGAAAAATAAGAACGCTATTGGGATCAAGTAGGCCCCACACTTTATTATACTGTAGTGAGATAGAGGGAGAGCTGGCATGTTGGTCCATAGGTATTTATGTCATTATAACATGGCAAAATAGATTTGAGTCACAATATTGGTGTCTAGCACAACACACCCCTCAAAAAAACTAAGCACCTTAAAATTCTTTGACAACTAAACTGCTGGCTATATGATGTTGGCCATATATATTGTACGTATATAATGTGAAGAAACGAGTGGTAGTACTACCAACTAAAAGGTGAACAGTATGAAATACTAGTATGTACTTACTGAAGAGTTAAAGTAACGAGAAGGAAAATAACATAGTTATGTTGGGGATCAGCACAACGCACCCTTCAAATAAAACTAAGCACCCTTGAAATTTAACTAACCAACTAATCCAGTAGACACTACATTAGAACCACCATGGGCAACGACACTGCCACCTTACTCGGACTGCTTGTCCACGTGCTCAACTTCGTCCTTGTCTGTCTTCCTCTTGGCCGATACTTCTTTGCTTGAACCACACACTTGGCTCTTGCTCTTCATCCAACCCTTGTAGATATTGAAACAAAGGTAGGCATCCATTGCAGCATACTGGATGTGGTCTATATCTAGTACATTCCACAACCATGCATGACAATGAAACTTGGGCGGAGGTTTCTTCAGCTTGCCTTATGAAGGATGAACCATGGCTCCTGCCAGGGTCAGCGTTGAAGGCTGATCACCGGAGGGCACCAAACCATTCTTATGGAGGTCGAAGGGCTCGCCTACAACGAGGCCTATCTGACCCGGGACTCTTCTGTCGATCGTAAAGTATAACAAATTTGACTAGGTCGCCCACGAGGAACTTCTTAAATTCCTCGCACTCAATGTTGGCATGGCATATGTGGCAGACCAAGCACAAGTTATGCACGCAAACTTGCATCACGGCGGGCTTCATATTCTCTTCCTCCTTTAGATTGTTCTCTTTGTCCAGGGTTGTGGTGTACTCAACATCTAGCCCAACGACCCACTCATCATTTGAGTTTTAGAACATGCGTCTAAAGCGAGCAAGGCATCCTTTCACCGTCGCGGAAAGAACGGGTGTAGATGACGTCGAACTCACCGCCGGTGATGGTTCTAACCTTGTACTCACCGTCGATCATGGAGATTTGGGACGCCATGCATTTGGGAGGATGGTTCGGATTAGTGGAACTGTCATAATGTGAAAGGACGGGACGACTAGGAGCGAACTGTCGTAATGTTAAAGGACGTCCGGGGACGAGTAGGAGCGAACTGCTAGCGGTTTTTCGATTGTAAAAATGTTGAGTGGGGCATGCGAACGGTAGGGTAGTGGCTTGCCTGGTGGATAAATGGATTCATGCACAGTACTATGGGGGGCCAATTAGATGTCATGTCTACTCGACGCCTAATTAAATGGATGTCGATGTCATGTCAAGCGTCGGGAAAATTACAATTGATAAGAAGCTTTCCATTCTCCCATGATACGAGCTTCCGAGAGCCCTTGGATCTGAGATTGAATGGTTGCATGGCGCGATTCTAGACCTATGGGTGAATATCCTATCCTGGAGGGTTATTCTGCAAATTCTCAGCAACTTAGCATGCGACCGTTCAATCTCATATCCAAGGGCTACCAACAGCCCGTTTCATCGTCGTGCCTACCACGACCGTCGCCTTGCTCGCGCGGTCGCGCCCTTGGTGATTTAACATGGTGCATTAGGCTATCTGATGTTGGCATGTCATACTTAGTCATCACTTAGTCACTCATACAACAAGGTCAACTGTAAGGTTGGCTATAAGAGTTTTTTTTACTTCTCTCTATCTCTTTCTTCGTACTCCATTTATTGCATTTGCCAGGGAGTGACCTCTTCCAATGAAATGGTGCTTAGATGAGGTGCTAAGAGCATTAAATGGCTTAGCAACTCAAGTCCCCAATGCATAGGTGCTTTGTAGTTCATTGCTAAGTTTGCTTCATTTAATTAGCTACAGACTAAAAATTGTATTTTCACCTAGGTACACGCGTTTAGCATCGTTTCTTCCTGGGGTCACCAAACTAGTATCTCTCTTGTTAATTAACTTGCCACATCAGACTTTATGCCTATGTGGCAGGCTTAGCACCTGTACGAGCAAGTACAATAGTGGGCTATAAGCCCGCTTACATGGCATTTTTGCATATGTGGAGGAAAGAGGCAAGGAAAAAGTGGAGGAGTGGGCTCCCATGGAAGAGCCAGCCTCTACATGGCGGAGCGTTGGGAGAGGCACCTATATACCATGGAGGTGGTCAGGAATCGGGAGACTCATGCTGGTCGTAGAGCCGCATGTAAATGATCATGGCAAGTCGAATCACAGGGCCCCACCTGTCCAGTAGTAACTCGCTGTCAAATCAGATAGCCCTACGTTTGTAGCAGCCTACTCCCTCATCTTCTCGCGTCTCTGTCGAACCGACTAGGCCGAACTACCCCGCCTACCACGCGGGAAAAGCCCCGCCCTCGACTTTTAAATAGTACAGTATACTAATTTTGTTTCCATGGACTGCGCCATGGAGAAAAGCATCAAGAAAATAGCGGTACACATGTATGGAGTATACAGCACGCCCCTCGCGTTCGCGTCACACCCCAGATGGTCGGTCAGTCTGGCCCACCGCTCTCCGAATGGAATGCGCGCCATATTGTGTTTGCACACACATGTGGGGCCACAATTGAGAACCGACCATAGGCACACTCCCCGGCCCTGCAAGTCGGATGAGTTAATAGAAGCGAGAGACGAGCTATAGTACTAGAGAAGTGTTGTACAAACGTTGGTGCTTGGACGATCCCTCAATGACAAGGAATATCTGATCGTCTACATATCGTGCAGGCTATGTTGTACAGGGCTGTAATTCTGATGAGAAGTCTAAAAAACGGTTTCTTGTCATCTCGCAATATTAGGTGTCATGTGCTTCGGATCATTGCGAGGGTTAAACAGCGACAACTGAGTTCCTCCAAGGCGTTGGTCATTGGGGGCACATGCACAAAGACTACTTGGCTACATCTAGGTCAAGACGGCTATGTTAATCAGGACATCTATCGATGGACCCCTTTTCTACGAGTTTATCTTTAATTTCATATTTGATCCTTGTCTAGTTTGTCCATCGGGATTCATGTTGTTTCCTTGTGGCAGTGTGGTTATGGTTTCTTGTCATGTGGCATTTTTTCTTGTTATATGTTATAATCCAGTGCTTCAGATCAAAATGACGACAACTGTGCCTCCGGGGCACGTGCATAAAGACTTCTCGACAGTCATTGATGAGGTTAAACCGGCTCTGGCAGACAAAAGAAAACTATTCCACTATATAGGCAGGAGATTCCATGCTTGCTTGCTAGTGTTGCTCTCTTCAAACTGTCTCGTCCTCTCTAGATCTAATCACGACAGTGGTGGCCACACTCTCTCTCTCTCTCTCTGGTCACCGCTGGTCATAGATCCAGTCGGATCCTCTCCGCCGGGGAAGGTGAGAAGGTGCAACGTTCATGCGGTCGTCATCGGTGATAGATCTTACCCACTAACGGCGCGTCCCGATCAGCATGCCATGCCGTTCTCTCCCAAGCACCGCTGGCTAGGGAGGGCCTCCGGCAGCTTCTTCCTTGTTGTCGTAGTGTGGGAAGATCCGGCCTCCTACCGCCCACCTAGCGACATACCGGCGACCCTCAGGTATAACTTCCTTCGAAACCGGCCTTGCTCTACGTCCTGAGCATCTGACATCGCTGCATTTGTATCTTTTACTATTTCTCAGGCCCCCTCGTATATAGGATCGATCGGCTGTTCGAAAGCCACCTAATTTTTTACTGTTAAGAGGTGAAACTAGTTTATGCACTCGAATCTAGTACTACTTGGACATATTTGTTACCCGAATCTAGGACTGGGTCGAAAGACAAAATAATGGGGGCACAAAGTAGCAGAGACTGGCTGTCCAACTGGTCTCTTGGTCGAATAGGGAAATAAAGGGAAACAGAGTACAAACTCAATATAAACCCGATCTATTGGTTGAAAAAGGAAAGAAAGTGGGACTGGGGACAAGTCAACAGAGTATGTCCAGCACTAGATTTGCTAGCCTGACACAGTATAAGGTGGCTATACTGAACAAAAATGGGACCAACACAGATATCATCTTCTGATGTTTGTTGCCCCGTGCAACTCTTATGTAATGCCACTGGTAAAATGTAGCAGTCGCATTGTTAAAAGTAAGAACATGTTAAACCAATCTTGTTTTCATTGTAATGCCTCCAGTAATATGAATCAATGGCACTTTTTTTCATGTCCTGCTAAATTTCCCATTAAGATAAGTTGCTTCTTTTCATTTGAAATGCAACTGTCCTGGTCTGCCTACTCTCCCGTGCCCAAGTACCAACTCTGTAGAAGCTGTTAATGTAATGTTGCTGGTAAAATGAAGCAATGACACCATTAAAGTAATGTCGTATTTAATGGTTGTCATAGTTAATCCTAATTCCCACACTAATATCTAGCAATGCTGCTGCTTTAGAAATTGCTACTGCCCTTGTAGGATTGCCATTCTGATAAGGAACATGCTTCTTTCCATTTGATGTATGTTTCATCACTTGTTAGTCACCCTTCTTTCCACCTTTTTTGTGCAAACAAAGATACACATTTCACGCTTGATCTTAGATGAACTGCACAAATGATATCCAAATTATAGTTGAACATTCCACGAGCTTCACAACCAACTTTGATGTTGCTCAATTATATTGCAACTAATGAAGAAGAAGCTCTGTGGGTTCTGTTTTCTGATGGAAAGGGAACCGGTGCTGGCACCCTTTTCTTAAAAAAATGAAGAAGTTGCTAGCTCATGGGACATTGGTTCATTTTAGGTGAACTGCACCAAAAGGTCCCATGAATTGAATCATCCATGTTGGTGACTGGTGTCATCCATTCTACGATGGCATTGACTGCATATATGGTTCCCATCAACAGGTATGTTCCTTTTTGGTCAGACCGTTTGCCAAAGATCCTGCATGTTGTGTCTGCTCTTGTGCTACTTTTTTGGCACTGCCATGATAAAGCAGTAATTTTATTATTTTGCACCTTAATCTAGTGGCACTATTAATTTGAGGCAATGTTTTGGCATCGCTAGTGCCACTGATTTTATTTATATATTGAAAGAGGGGGTTTCCTCCGATTTCATTAAAGAAACCCAACCATAGAGAAGCATTATCCGACAACATCTTAGTGTAAACCGGCAGTTATGCAACTACTACTAGAACGGACTGAGTACTAGCAGGAGACAAGTTTGCCACATAAGCTAGGAAGGTAGGGGGACGCATCACCAACTCGACCAAGTTTGGATTACAACCCATATGCTACCACAGAAACATCAGGGGGGAAGATAGGGACTGAAAGAGATAGCTTCAGCATCCCAGTCTAAGCACCCCGGCCTCCATCCTTGTGACGCACGGTACACCTCGTTCGCCACCTTCTCGACCCTAGTGCCACTGATGAAATGGAGTAATAATACAGTTAAAATAGAGCGAGTGTCCTCTCTACCATTTCATTTCCAATGTAGATAAAGAAAGTGCTTCTCTTTGGTAGTATATGTTTCATCAACTAGTCCCATTGTTAATGTTTAAGCTGCTTGCAAACTGGGTGCTTAATTTTAGTTGATCTGCACAAAAATAGAGATTGAATGTCTCAAGGCCCTCCTTGTAGTACACTGTACTGCGATGTTCATCACCGGCGTAAGGTGTATCGGGAGACTTGGGTCGATTTCTAGTATGAGGCGTCGCAGGGCCCATCTCGCCCTCGCAGCATGGCATACTATGATACTATCGCAATATTATCTTCTATTTATTAGTGTATGTTTCATAAACTAGTACCACTATAATGTAATCACACTTTTTTAATTATCTGAGCAAAAAGGGTACTTTAGTTGCATTTTGGTGGAACTGCACAAATGTACGGATGGAACCGGCATATATGTATAGAGTGCGAGGTGTGCCAAGTAAAAATTACCGACACCAACCATGCTCCATGCACGCATTGGCATCCACCACCACAAGTGGGATGTGTGGCGCTATCTATGGACGGATCTTTCTCGGCAGCAAATCCTCTAACCAAATACTAGTAGCTTATATTGGCAGTTTTCTAGGGAGTACTCTTTTCTGAAAGAAGCACCGATCTATTTTTCTTTATTTATACACGGTGTCACAACTTTGACCCAAAGGTCATGTAGCGATCCGACCTCAGGCGGTAAAATCTCTGTGCATAAGTGTCATCCCTGGATCGGTAATGCTGACACACACAATACTTTAAGGCTTTATAACAGAGTGCAATCACACACGTATTACATCGAATGTCTCAAAAGAGAACTTATTACAATAATATGGCTTAAGGCCATCTAAATAAGTTAACAGCGGAAGGCTTGTAAGATAAAGTGAGTCCATCAACTCCAACGGCATAGCTGAGTGCACGACAACGACCTAGTGCACCTTACTCTTTGTCTAAAAAGTCTGCAATATGATATGTTGCAGCCTGAAATAGGTCAGCACATGGAATATGCTGGCAATATAACACAGTAAAACAATGAAAAGGTAAATGCTATCACTACATGCATATATGGTTGCTAGAGGCTCTATGGTTATAATGTTTTGCGAAAAGCCAATTTTTTCCGACATCAAAGGAATATATTTTGTTTAACTATCATGGTAGTTGATAAACATTGAGAATGGAAACCCCATCTCGATCCCAATTTAAAAGTAATTAATAACCCAACAAATTAATTTAGAGTGATGAGATCAACATGATAATCCAAGAACCAGATACTCAAGATGTCCATAACCAGGGACATGGCTAACCATGACTAGTTTGTACACTCTGCAGAGGTTTGCGCACTTTTTCCCACAAGACTTGATCTCCTCCGCTGGATTTTCTCGCACTACATGGTGTTTGAGAAACGGATGACCGAGACACAGTCTTTCAGAAACATTAAATTTTTACTCTGGGTAGACAGTACCAACCTACGTCCCCTACATCTGCTAGTCTACAACTGAAAGAGGTCATGCAACATACTCAACTATGCTAGAGCCCATAATAGCTTGTGGATGCACATGGAAGTTTCTAGCATGAATAATCTTATGATCCCTTTAAGCCTGGGTGGCGAACCAAAGGACAACATTGGTATATCCCCAAGTGCCCGCAACCGATCCACCCAGATGTGTATTTAAGTTGCCACCTTAAGTTAACTATTAATTAAAAATCTCACATCTATCATGGATCACTCAAACCAAACCACGTCTACGAGCATAACATAGCAACCTAAGCATAATGTAGAAGTAACTACCAAGGGTATGATAATAAAAGGGAAATAGGTTCTACCTCATCATCTACTTCCCAGTACCCACATGTTAAACACATCCTAATCATGCAGTATTTGAGGATTGTAACTAATGTGTAAAAATGGGTAATAAAGGGGTATCATCAAAGTGTTACTTGCCTTGCTGACGATCTGCAAAACCTAGAGACTCATAGTAACACGCTTCGCACTCCGGGAATTCTGTCGCAAATAAACAATAGCATACATAAGCACTCAAGCATATATGCAAGGGTAAAACTCACATAAAAAGATCCAATCTGAAAGTTCAACTGAAGAACTTTGATTTGCAAAAAGAATCAATCGAATCGGAGCTACGGAACTGAAACTACGATCAAAAGAACTTCGAATACAAATCTGCTTGAAACCAAATTATAAATTGTCAAAACCATGTTCAAGTTGATTAACCAGAAAGAGGGGTTCGAGACAAAGACTTCGCGTTGGTTTCGCTGGATTTGAACGAACGGTAGAAATGTTGCGAGGTTTTGAAGATCAGGGGCTAATCTGCGAGAAAAATAATCGCGGATAGGTCCCTGGCCAAAAAAATAAACAGAAAAAGAAAAATCCGTCGGACGAACGTCCGCTAACAGAGATGAATGAACGAAAACGTTCGTTAAAACGAACTAACGAACGAATGTTCGCGGAATAGACCTAAACTGAGAAAACAGATCGGTTAAAAACCGAAGTAGATCTAGGGTTAAAAAAACCGAAATGGACCGGATCAAAAAAACCGGCGGCGGGCGGCGGGTCTACGGCGGCGGTGGGAGGCAGCTCCAGCGGTAGGTGGCTTGGCGAGGCAGCGGCGGTGGTGCGAGGCAGCAGGCGGCGGGCGGCGGCGGTGGTGGTGGTGAGACGAGGGAGGAGGCGGCGGGGAGGCGGTATTAAAGGGGCCGGGGATGGCTGCTTGGGAGGGGGCGGGCGGGCGGTTTCCCTCCAGACACGGCGCCTTGACTCACAGCTCGGGTGTGGGGCCAGGCGAGGCGGTGGCACGCTGGGCCGGCTGGGCCTTTGGCCCAGTTCGGTATGGGAACCTTTTTTAATAAACAAAAATAAAATAAATTCCACCGAAATGGAAAAATCCTAAGTAAAAATAAAAAATTCTAAAAATGCCAAAAACAATTTTCACCGTCTAAATAAATATTTAGAATAAAGTGAACATTTTCTTGGACTAAAAATGCAATTTTTAAAATTGCATATTTTTCTAATTCAAATAAAATAACAAATAAAATCCAAATAAATTATTTATTTGATTTTAACATTTTCCTCCAATATTTGTTTTATTTTGGAGGAGTCATTTTATCTGTTGTCTTTTATTTTTAATATTGGAAATATTTTGGAGAGAAAAATAATTAAAACCAAAATGATCCTCTTTTCAAATTTGAGAAAATTCAAATATGAAAATAAACGAAATCCCCAACTCTCTCCGTGGGTTCTTGAATTGCTTAGAATTTCTAGGATCAAAACTAAAATGCAAATAAAATATGATATGCCTATGATGACTTATGTATAACATTCCAAATTGAAAATTTGGGATGTTACGAACCTACCCCCTTAAGGTGAATCTCGCCCTCGAGATTCGGGTTGGCTAGAAAATAGATGTGGGTGGTCTTTCCATAGTTCTTCCTCTCGCTCCTAGGTGGCTTCATCCTCAGTATGGTGGCTCCACTGAACTTTGCAAAACTTGATAACCTTGCTGCGTGTGACTCAGCTGGCAAACTCGAGAATCTTGACTGGTTTCTGTTCGTAGGTCAGATCACTATCCAACTGAATTGCTTCCAGGGGCACTATATCACTTAGAGGGATATCGGCCATCTCAGCATGGTACTTCTTCAACTGAGAAACATGAAACACATCATGAACTCCTGACAGTCCTTCGGGTAACTCCAACTTGTATGCCACTTCTCCCATATGTTCCAAAACTCAGTATGGTCCTACAAATCTCGGGGCTAACTTTCCCTTAACTCCAAAGCGTTTAACTCCTCGTAGAGGTGACACTCAAAGATATGCCCTGTCTCCGATTTCATAGACTTCCTCCTTGTGTTTTGAATCTACATAACTCTTCTGCCTGCACTGAGCTACCTTCAGCCTATCTCAAATCAACTTAACCTTCTCTTCGGACTCTTTGATCAAATCCGGTCCAAACAACTGACGGTCTCCAACTTCATCCCACATCAACGGTGTCCTACACCTCCTTCCGTACAAAGCTTCGAAAGGTGCAATCTTCAAACTGGCCTGGTAGCTGTTGTTTTATGAGAACTCCACATAGGGCAAATTATCATCCCAACTAGATCCATAATCTAGCGCACAAGGTCTCAACATGTCCTCCAAAATCTGATTGACTCTCTTGGTCTTTCCATGTGTCTACGGATGAAAGGTTGTACTAAACTCTAGCCTGGTACCCAAAGTATGGTGCAGAGGATTCCAAAACGTTGAAGTAAACTGTGTCCCTCTATCTGAAACAATGGTTCTCGGAACCCCATGCAGACATACGATCCTGGTCATATATACCTTGGCCAACCTCGCACTCGTATAGGTGGTTTTCACTGGGATAAAGTGTGCCACTTTGGTCACGATCAACTACTACCCAGATAGAATCATATCCTGATCGGGTCCTGGGTAATCTGGTGATAAAATCCATGCCAAGCTTGTCCCACTTCCATTCGGGTATCGGCATAGGTTGCAGTAATCCTGCTAGCTTCTGATGTTCTGCCTTCACTCTCTGACATACATCACATACAGCTACATACTCGGCAATATCCTTCTTCATACCAGTCCACCAGAAACACTCCTTTAAATCCAAATACGTCTTGGTGTTTCCGGGGTGTACCGAGTATGGCAAATCATGAGCTTCCTGAAGTATTAACTTCCTGATCTCGACATTATTGGGTACATATACACGGTCCTCAAAGCACAAGGTGGTGTGCTCATCCTCAGGAAAACCTTTGGCCTTTCCTTTAGTCATCTTCTGCTTTATCTCAGAATTCTCTTTCTCATCCTTCTGAGCTTCTCGAATCTTTCCCAATAATGTTGACTGAACCTCCATTGTTGCAACAAAACCTCTAGGGACTATCTCCAAACGGAGCTCCCTGAGTTCTTCGACTAACTCCTTTGGTAATCCTCCGCTTACGAGGGTATTGGCATAACTCTTCCGGCTGAAAGCATCTGCTACGACATTGGCCTTTCCTAGATGATAGTGCAACTTCATATCATAATCTTTTATAAGCTCCAACCATCTCCTTTGCCTGAGATTCAACTTCTTCTGCGTGAAAATGTACTTCACACTCTTGTGATCCGTGTACACATCACAATGATTTCCATTAAGAAAGTGTCTCAAGGTCTTGAGTGCATGAACTACAGGTGCTAACTCCAAATCTTGTGTGGCATAATTAAACTCATGCGGTCGAAGCTGACGCGAGCCATATGAAACAACTCTTCCGTCTTGCATAAGTACACCTCCAAGTCCTAAGCGAGAAGCGTTGCAATACACTTGGAAATCCTTGCGTATATCCGGCAGAATCAGCACTGGGCTGTAACCAGACGTTTCTTCAGCTCCTAAAAAAATGCCTCACATTCATCTGTCCACTTAAACTTAGTGTATTTTTTCAGCAACTCCGTCATAGGCTTTGCAATCTTGGAAAAATTCTCAATGAATCTCCAATAATATCCCGCGGGTCCAAGAAAACTGCGGATATCTCCAACTGAGGTGGGTGCTAGCCAATCGGTGACTGACTTAACCTTGGTAGGGTCCACTGCTATACCTTCTCCTGATATAACATGTCCAAGAAATCCCACTTCCTTCAACCAAAACTCACTTTTGCTGAACTTGGCATACAACTGATGTTCCCTGAGCTTCTCGAGAACTAAACGGAAATGCTCCTTGTGTTCCTCTTCATTCTTCGAGTATACCAAGATATCAGCAATGAATACCACAACAAATTTATCCAAGAACTCCATGAACAACTTATTCATCATACTCATGAAATAGGCAGGCGCATTAGTCAATCCAAATGACATAACCGTATACTCGTATAGCCCATACCTTGTGGTGAAGACTGTCTTAGGTATATCCTGTTCCCGGATCTTCAGCTGGTGGTATCCTGATCGTAGGTCGATCTAGGAGAATACTTTTGCTCCTTGCAGCTGGTCAAACAAATCCTTGATCATCGGCAGTGGGTAGTTGTTCTTGATCGTCACTTCATTCAATGCATGATAATCAACAACCATTCTCAAAGATCCGTCCTTCTTCTCAACCAAAAGCATTGGTGCTCCCCATGGTGACCAACTTTGTCGAATATAACCTTTCTCCAATAACTCCTTAATCTGCTTCTTAATCTCCTCCAGATCACCTACGGGCATATGTATGGTCTCTTCGATATCGGTTCGGTGCCTGGCAACACTCTAACAAAATATCAATGTCTCGATCCGGCGGCATGCCTGGTAGCTCCTCTGGAAATACATCCGGATAATCCTTCACTAGAGGCACTTCCTCCTGGAAAACTCCTGAGAGGGAATTTACTTGGGTTCTCCTTGGCGCATGCCTGGATACATACTTAATCATTTTTCCCTCCGGGGTGGTGAGCAGAATTGACCTACTAGCACAGTCAATGTTTCCTCCATACTTCGATAGCCAATCCATGCCTAGTATCACATCCAATCCTTGGGACTCCAGAATTATTAGGTCTGAGGGGAAAACATGGCTACCAATGGTTAAGGGTAACTGATCACACCATCGGCTAGCCATATACTCTGCCCCTGGTGAGCTTACTAGCATGGGTGACCTAAGGGCCAAGGTGGGCAACTTAAACTTGTCCACAAATCCCCTTGATATGTATGAATGCGATGCACCAGTATCAAAAAGAACGAGACCTGTAAATGGCTTAACCAAAAACTTACCGATAACTACGTCAGGCTGCTCGTCAACCTCCTCCACATTGATGTGGTTCACCTGACCTCTAGTGAAGGGATTGGGCTTCTTCCCAGAGCTTCCATTGCCATTACCATTCTTTGCTTCAGGGCACTCGTTGGCATAGTGTCCAGTCTTCCCGCACTTGAAACAAGTAATGTGACTTTGGTCCTTCTTGGCAGGTGTGGCTGGGTTAGATCAGTTCTGATTGCTACCTGCTCCATTCCCATTTCCATTCTTGGGGCCACTTTGGTTATGCGAACTTCCTTCATTGTCGGTATGGCCTCCATGGTTATGCGTATATCCTCCCGAGTTCGGGGTAAAACGAGGCTTCTGCTGAGCTCCTGAATTGTACTTCCCTTGTCCATACTTCCTTTTGCGGCTCTCAGTCTGTTGTTGCTTCCCTTCAATCATAAGAGCCTTGTCTACCAACTCCTGGTAGTTGTTAAATGTTGCCACCATTAACTGCATACACATCTCATCATTCAGCCCTTCCATAAACTTCTCCTGCTTCGTGGTGTCTGTGGCCACATCATCTGGGGCGTAGCACGCTAACTTACTAAACTCATCCACGTACTGCCCCACAGTACGGTTTCCCTGGCGTAAGTTGCAGAACTCACACTTCTTCATGCTCATAGCTCTAGTGGAGACATGTGCGTTGAGGAATGCTTGCTGGAACTGCTCCCAAGTGACATTGGCTATAGAGAAAGTGGTTGTGTAATTCTCCCACCATGAGGCTGCGGGTCCATCCAATTGATGTGTGGCAAAACGCACCTTCTCAGCAGCTGTGCAACCTACGGTGGTTAACTACCTTCCAATCCGGCGTAGCCAGTCATCAGCAATTATTGGCTCGGTGCTACTGGAAAACACCGGCGGCTGCAACCTCAGAAAACGGGCTAAGTTGTCAACTGGAGGTGGTGGCAGTGGGTTGTTGTTGTTGTTGTTGTTGTTGTTGTTGTTGTTGTTGTTGTTGCCTTTGTACTGGACTAGTAACTGCATGAAGGCATTCTGTTGTTGGATCAACTGAGTGAGCTCCGGTGGGAAGACAAATCCGAGGTCACGTCTCAGAGGCATCTGATGGGTTTAGAAGGGAGAGATTAGAATAGAATGAGGTCTAGTGAGAAAGCACTACCCATATGCACATGACACAAACACATTCATATCACACCAATCAATTCAAAAAAGGGCATACAATCGATCTAACTATCATTAGAGTGCTCAGACTACTACTATATACATGTGGGAATACTACTGATAATGTGGTGGTCGACTAGAAATTTTGATCGGTTGAAGACTCCATTATATCCGCTCCAGCTTCGTTTTCATAATCATCACAACTATTGTCGGGGTCGGAGTCGGTGTCGACGATGATGATGTAGTCTTTAGAACGAATGTCCTCGGGATGGTCGTCATCTCCTCCTGGCGCGGGGTCTCCCATGAATATTCCTAGCTTCCTTTTCAGGTCGTCATTCTTCTCCACTAGTATTGCGATTTCCTCCTCATATCCGTCGCGTGTAGACTTGAGTTCCTCTTCAAGCTCCATGTTCCTAGTCATCACCTTCTTCAGATCCAGCATGCCTGCGCACATTTGGTTCTCCTGGAGATGAGTGTGCTGGTTTATCTCTTGGATGAAGGCTGCAAAGGACCTGTCCCTCCTGGTGCTGATCATCTCCCATTGCTCATCCCAGCGCCCACATATATGGTATATGGTGTCCTTAAGATCCTTGTGATAAACTTCACCGATGCATCCCATGGCGATATGGGCTGCCATGCTCTTACCTAAACTCCAGGTTGGTGCATCAAAGGAAAACTCTATGGCTTCAGTAACTAGCGCGAATGTCCTTCCTGGAACTTGAACTCGAATCATCCAACGCTCCTCTTCTGGTAAAGTGTTGTGTAGGTCCTGGTGAAGCTTCGTATTCCGATGTTCAGGTACCTAGTGACTTCCTTCAAGTGTCTCCCAAAAGGGGTGTCTTCATCTGGTTGTGCAAACTTGTTCCTTGAGTCCGCCATCCTATAGAGTGGAAAATGGAGAGGAGTCAGAAATGAGTAGAGAAGAGTGACCTATAGCTTATCTTAGTGGTCGTGTCCTACACTTTGATCATACCCCATTATTAGTTACAATCCTCAAACACTGCATGATTAGGATGTGATTAACATGTGGGTATTGGGAAGTAGATGATGAGGTAGAATCTATTGCCCTTTTATTATCAAACCCTTGGAAGTTACTTCTACGTTATGCTTAGCTTGCTATGCTATGCTCGTAGACGTGGTTTGGTTTGGGTGATCCATGACAGATGTTAGATCGTTAATTAATGGTTAACATAAGGTGGCTACTTAAATACACATCTGGGTGGATTGGTTGTGGGCACCTAAGGATATACCAGTGTTGTCCTTTGGTTCGCCACCCAGGCTCAAAGGGATCATAAGATTATTCATGCTATAAACTTCCGTGTGCAGCCATAAGCTATTATGGGCTCTAGCATAGTTGAGTATGTTGCATGACCTCTTTCGGTGGTAGACTAGCAGATGTAGGGGATGTAGGTTGGTACTGTCTACCCAGAGTAAAGAGTTAATGTTTCTGAAAGACTATGTCTTGGTCATCCGTTTCTCAAACACCATGTAGTGCGAGAAAATCTAACGGAGGAGATCGAGTCTTGTGGGGAAAACTGTGCAAACCTCTGCAGAGTGTACAAACTAGTCATGGTTAGCCGTGTCCGCGGTTATGGACATCTTGAGTATCTGGTTCTTGGATTATCATGTTGATCTCATCACTCTAAATTAATTTGTTGGGTTATTAATTACTTTTAAATTGGGATTGAGATGCGGTTTCCATTCTCAATGTTTATCAACTACCATGATAGTTAAACAAAATATATTCCTTTGATGTAGGGAAAAATTGGCTTTTCGCAAAACATTATAACCATAGAGCCTTCACTAGCCATATATGCATGTAGTGATAGCATTTACCTGTTAATTGCCCTACTGTGTGATATTGCCAGCATATTCCATGTGCTGACCCATTTCAGGCTGCAACATATATCATGTTGCAGACTTTTCAGACGAAGAGTAAGGTGCGCTAGGTCGTTGTCGTGCACTCAACTATGCCGTTGGAGTTGATGGACTCACTTTATATTCCAAGCCTTTCGCTTTTATCTTATTTAGATGGCCTTAAGCCATATTATTGTAATAAGTTCTCTTTTGAGACATTCGCTATAATAAGTGTGTGATTGCACTCTGTTATAAAGCCTTCAAGTACGGTGTGTGTCAGCATTACCGATCCAGGGATGACACTTATGCACAGAGATAAGTGTGTGATTGCACTCTTGCGGTGGATGAACGAATACTCCCGTGGCTCTGGCTGGCTCTGCACACTCACGAACGGCACACAGTACTCGATCGATTCGTTATCCTCTGGATGCTCGACCTTCGACCTGTATGCCCACCACCTCCGCCTGACTTTCACCTTGGGCGAATCTGTCTGCTCCATCGCCCAAAGGAGATACTCAATGAACTCGAAGGACTGCGGCGTGACTGCCGCCGAGGAGTACATCGCCGCCGTCTCGCTCTTTCGCATACATTGCCACGTGGCCCTCACCGTCCTCGAAATCTCCCACTCATTATCAAAACAAGTAAGGATCTCCTTCAACCTGACTAACTTTGCCTGGTCCCCGCCGGCGATCTGCTCGATTCGCTGCTGCATCCTCTCCATAGATGTCCTTCTGTGAGGTCTAGTGCTAGCTTTGGAAGATGAGAGGAGAGATGGTGGTCTTGCAATGGAGAAGAGGGAGATGTGAGACCGTGGTTTTGCAACGGAGAGGATGGAGTGGAGAAGGGGTGGTTTTTCAATGGAGAAGAGGGAGAGGCGAGACGGTGGTTTTGCAATGGAGATGATGGAGAGGAGAGGAGGTGGTTTTGCAATGGAGAAGAGGGAGAGGAGCGTGCACCAGCGATATAGGATTGGACGAGAGGGCCGACGTGCTGTGACTAAATCAAAATCAAAATCAATTTACCCTTCAATTGCAACCCCACATTAACTACTCTCCCTTTTCATTCTGGTTCATAATTGACCATGATTTTCACAAATAAAATATATGTTATACGTTACAGAAATAATATAATTTTAAAATACATTCAGATACGAACCAAACGATACAATTTTCGGTGACATGCATTCACATTTTGCTTGTCAAATACAATACATTGTCAAACTTCGACCCAAAATACGCACAACAAAAAAATACTCCAAGACCAGCCCGCTCCTCTCCTATTCCAATATAAATCCAGCGCCGCTGCTCTCCTGTTCTAATCCAAAACCAGCGCCGCTCCTCTCCCGTCCGAATCCAAACCCAGCGCCGCTCCTCTACTCTTCCATTCAAAAACCACCGCCGGTGAGTGAAGGTGCTGTGGAGAAGTAGATCGATGGAGGAGTACAACTGATACGTGAGGATCGTAGACGGCGACCTGTGAAGCTAGCAAGGATGTTGCAGATACAGTCTTAGTTTGACAACAAGGACCAACTAGCGGCGATGGCGACATCCATGGCCAAATATCTGCGACAGAGTGAAAAGGCGGCGAAACTCCCGAAGGGAGTCGCGCCGGAGTACATAGAGCTGCTCCTCTGGGCCATGGAGCAAACAGATTCACCGAATCCGATCGTGAGGAAACAGTGGTGGGAGTATCGATCCCAGATGGAGCATCCACCAGAGATTGAAGGACCGAGCATCTACAGGGTGCTGTTTGTGAGGGTGTCGAGCGAGAGCGAGCCGGTGGATTCTTCACCGACCGAACCCAACTGCAAGACGAGAAAAGCAGTTGGCCCGACGACACTTCCCCGCCACCCTCTCCCTCGCTGTTCACATCGCCTCACGGGGCGGCTGTCTACCACGAGGTTGTGAATTGTCAGGAGGAGCTTAGGGTTGTCAGTATTTGCAGGTTGTGAGTTGTGTTTTGTGTCGTGTATTTTGAGAGTACATTCAGATATGAATGTCTTTTGAATTTCAGATTTGCAATATTGAGAATATGAAGTATTTTATGAATTCTAGAGATCTATTTTTAGCACTTCAAAAATGTAGTTTCATAGGAGTATAAAAGTGCTGACAATGTGATTCTTAGAGAAGAAACTGCAAGTTTTAGTTTGAGATAAGAAACTGCTAGTTCAGTTTCAGATAAGAAACTGAAACTTTCAGAGGCAGAGCATTTATATTAACACGGCCTTTTCAAACAGGGATAACATCATGTTGGAAGTTTTATTCATGGTTGAAAATGGAACTACCAGCTAGGTAACGTCATGCTGATTGACATTCATGCATAGCACATCTTCATATGATGCACACTCAAAAAGATATGCTATTTTCAAAATGCCCACACAATGTCGAGTGTGCGAAAAACAAAGAAAATGAGGGACGGAGTTTTGTCAAGTGTTGGACGTGGTGCACGTCGATGACAATGGGGACACACATGTCAACAATGGCAGAGGCAAAAAATTTGGAGAAATTTTCCCTGCATTAGATGGAATCAAACCCGGGCGAAACAGCAGTCGGGTACTGTCACTTGGCCACTGGGCTAGTTCAGTAGTTTCGGTACAAATAAGGCACTGCCTCAGGTTGTCTGATCTCGTCCTGCTCCTTTGTGCGCTCGCTGCAGCGCCACTGTCTACTGTTGTGAACATGCTAAACAAACGAGATGAATCTGGAAGACTTTACGTGGAGAGGCGGACTGTCGGGACCTACCAGGTCTATGGCCCTAGCAAGCAACTGCCTCACTAAAAAATACTTCCTCCTAATGCTATAATGACGTTGGGGCCCATGGGTTTGTCAACTTAGTTACATTTTTTTAGGTTCTTCAACGTAGTTACTAAAGGAGATAAATTTAAAATGAAGCCGGGGAGCTGGTAGGTATAATTTATTATCACTGGGGCAGGAAGTACCAGCTGGGTTGTGGGCTGCCCCGTCTAGGCTTTCTTTTTTAACATGCGCAACCCACGACATGCCAGTTTGTATTTTCTTGAGGGGCCGTCATGTATCGACCGTCCTATGGACCTCCCATCCGAGGTTTTATTTTTCATGAAACATCGACACGCCAACTTATGTATTTTTTTGCAGAAAACAGAGAGGTCTGTTCTATTTTTCTATATAGGAACAGGAACGGCCGGTCCAACATATGTTTCCATTCTAACTATATTATATATATTTCAATTATTCTATATGTTATTATATATTATTGTTATTGTCATCATATATTTAACAGATACTTACATATATAATAAAAGAGTATCCCACAATTTATTAACTTATAAAAATAATTTCTTAACAATAAAATCCTCCATTTTTTACATTAAGGCAATGAAAATCCTGGTGATTGTGTACAAAAGCTTGGTAAGATTTAAGGACCAATGTAATAATAAATCACTTATTATTTAAATATATTTATAACAAAATGCTCAACCCCCGTTTATTTTTTGATAACATTGCTGCACCCAACCCAACATTATAATTAGAATCAACCCAGCAAAATCGTGTATTCAGAGAAAGTGCAAATGCCCTGTAATTTTTTAGGAAAAAATAAATGGGCCACATGGATGCTACATTATTTGTTCACCCAGCCCAGCAAATGGTCTGTAATTCTAAAACAATATCAAATTGACTATAAATTCTGAAAAAATGGGTTGAATATGTGCCACATTTTTGGAGGCTGAAATGTGGTCCAATAGGTCGAAGCAAACACAAGTCGTTGTCAACTTAGTGAACAAATGATTCTGACATAGTTAGTCGTTTGCTTTACATCCAACGACTGGCATCCATCTTCAATCTCTTGTCTTGTTCCTCCAGCGCCGCTAGGACCACCTGCTCCGGCCTCGTGCTGCTAGTAGCTCTGCTTAGCACGCTTCACTGTGAAGCGCTACCCCACCACCGGCCAGGCCATCCCACCACCCCTCCACACCTCTTGTTCTTCTCCACCGACTGCTGAACCACACCGCACCAGAACCAGTTAACCCTCGTACACCTCTGCGTCTGCGACTCCACTCCCGCGTCTTCCCATCTCCGGCTTGTTGCTGTCCGGGACCTCGCCATCGTCCACCACCTTGGATGCGCTCGGCGCGGCGTGGTCAACACAAACAAATGAATACTCCCCATGCTAGATGGGACCCACCATAATGGGACGATGACTTGTGGGCCTACTAAGTTCATGGGGACGGAGGGCTTTGTCAACTTAGTCAATATGAACGATTCTAGCTCCAGTGACCGTACGATATCCATACAACGGCCATAGTGCTTCTTCAACCTCTGGTCTTCTTGCTCCAGTAGCCCAAATCAGCGCCGATCGTGCCGCATGCTCCTACCTCCATTGGCTGGCTATGCTGCCGCGGAGGCCTCACCTCCCCCTACTACTGCCACCGCTGGCCAGGCCATCCCTCTACTCACCCACACCCCCTGTTATTCTGCTGTGACGGCAGCCTCACACCAAAGCCGAACTAGTGAACCCTCGTACTCCTCTCCGTGTGGGCATCCACTGCCGCGTCTTCCCCGGCTCCACGCCATCCCCTTCCTAGGCCTCGGCGTCGTCCACCACCTTGGTGCTCTCGGCACGGCGTGGTCAATCTGGTCAACAAACGACTTCCATCGGAAGAGTACTATACATGGAGAGGCTGACAGCTGGGTCCACTGCCGCAGCAAGGAAGTGCCTCCTTATTACGTGGAAAATAACGGTTCCTCCACCTGACAGCAGGGACCCACCGGATAGGCCACTGTATTTTGCAAAAAAAATGTTTCCCCTTGACTGCTCGGACCCACCAGCTACATCTTTGCATGCCAGGAAGTGCGTCCATATTACGGGCAAAAAAAATGATTCACCCCCTGACTGCTGGAACCCATCAGCTACATCTTTGCACGCAAGGAAGTACCTCACAATCGGGACCCACCTGTTCAAAGCGTATGATGCGTTGTCATTCTACTCGCGAACTTGTACGTACATACTAGTTGACTGGTCTGTCTAGAGGCTGTAGCGATGTACCATGGCCGAGTAAGGAAGGGCACGTGTCGTAGTAGAGGCGGGCACGTAGCATGTCACGCTGTCCCGTTTATATCGTGTACATGTACGTATAGCCAGGTGCAAGAAAGTAAATATGGCCACGTACGTACATACAGGTGGGGTCGCGAACGCCTACTAGTGCATACGTACGGCCAGGGCTCGCGTACATGGCTTGGTTGGAACGGAGAAACTGCGTCCTCGTGTTCATGGGGAGCCAACCGGCTTGGACGGACCAGCGGATCGAAGCTAGTCCTGGCGTACGGTAGAACAGAGGAAACAGCCTTGTGTTCGACCGGCCACGATCGAAACGGGATCCTGTTCATCAGGGGGTCTAGTGTACTGCAAAACGGAGGAAACAGACTTCTCTTGGACATCCTTTGGTCGAAACGGGGTCCTGTTGATCCGGAGGGGTGTGGCGTACCGCAAAAAGAGGAAACGGACTTGTGTTCGCGCGCTACGGTCGAAACGGGGGTCTTGTTCATCGGGAGGGGTGTGGCGTACCGCAAGACGGGACTCCACGGGATATTGTTCAACTCCACCATCGACTGCCTCCATGGGCTGCTATTCATCCACCGTCGACCTCCTCCAACCTGCACCTACCACTATTCATCCACGGGCTCCTATTCATCCAGGCTCCACCGCTCCTCCACTGGCTACTATTCAACCCACCCTCTCCACAGGGTCCTGCCCAACCACCCATCCACGGGCTACTGTTCATCCAGCCCTCCACCGGCTAATGTTCAACCAGCCCTCCACGGGGTCCTATTCATCGAGCCCTCCACGATGTCCTGTTCATCCACCCTCAACCGGCTCGATCAATCGGGGTCCTGTTCATCTAGCGGCAATGGAAGCTACTACCATGGGGTCGTGTTCACCCACCCCCCACTGGGAACTGTTCATCCAACCCCCCGACAAAGCTCACTATTCAGAGGCAGAATCGATCGGCTTCAGTTAGCAGCAATAGCGAAGGAATAACAAGGGTTTAGTTAATAGCAAGGGATCGATCGGGGTTCAGTAACGTAGCTAGTGCAATCGCTCAGATTCAGTTAGAGCCCAACGCCTTGCTTGGGTTCAGCTAGAGCGCAATGCCTCACACACACGCGCATACATGTACGAGGGAAACGCGCAAACCTCCGTGCATCGCTCGGCCCCGACCACCCACCGCAACCGGGAACTCCCTGATATTTTCCTCGCCCTCGCTTCTACCATGGTTTTTTCCATCATGGACGACCCAAAGAATGTCAAGCAGCTGCGTCTCCAGTCCGCCCAAGATGAAAAGCCCATTTGCTGTCATGATTTTTGGTCATAGAAGTAGGATCCCACCACATCTATGATGATACCGAGTTTTGTCACAATTATCGTCACAGAAGTGTCATAAGCATGACAGGAAAAAAATTCGTTCAGCCGAAAATGTCACGGATGTGTCTTTTTTTTTGTAGTGTTGTGGCATGGCACCGAGGACCGTCTCCAGAGGCTGTTCATGATGGGTTGGTTCATGGCCATCGTCAACGTGAGCTACGACTCTTAGTTCGACAAGATGATCGTTTCCACCCACTTTTGTAGCGTTGCCCTACCAAAATTGGTCGACCTAGACATCCACGTGTACGAGGAAGTCGTTTTCATAGGTATCTACAAGGACAGTGAGGACGCTATGACTTTGGCCTTCGTCAACCAGCTGGAAGCCTTGGATGTCTTTGTTGAGAAGAACCTTGACCTCGCCACAAAAGTCGTCGTTCGGTTTCCCGACGCATTGAGTTGAGGAGGAGGAAAGTCGTACATTGATGGATGCATCTTTCTTCTTGTCTCCTGTAACCACCACTTCAGTTGCATCATCATGGCGCTAATTCTTATTGTGCAATTGCATTCTCGTTCCAGTCTATATAGACATGTGCGACCCCTTTCCTCACATTTGGAGGCAATTATATGCATCACTTTAACTAGTACTCCATCCGTCAATTTATAAGTTGTACTTACCTTTTCCATCAACTTCATAATTTATGTTCGATGCTTGACCCAAACTAGAAAATACTCCTAAATTCAAAAACTGGGACCGAACCTATAAATTGAAAACTACTCGTGCAGCACGCCTTTCAAATTCGCAAGTTCAAAATGAGAAATTGGAACAGGTACATGAAGCATGTCCCTTCCCCATCGCATACCACAATGTCGCCCCCCCCCCCCGGTCAACGCACTTGGCTAGGCTTTATATCACTACAACATGTGGGACCACATGTCACTAAACCAACGATGCGCCAACCTAGCTGCTACCCTTCTTATCTTGTGGGAAAAACCCCGCCCTATTGTTTCCAATCATTATTACTATCTATCGATCTTGCCAAGGAGCAGAACCAAATGTTACATTTTATACATGTTCCTCTACTCCTATAAAAGACTCAGTTGCTGATGGTGGTGTGTCTCCCATCCGTCATTTTTAACCATTAGATTTTCATCTAATGACTGTGAGGTAAGTTGTGGCATTTTTGCAACAATAGCAAAATTCTCTGCTCCAATTTGCAGAAAACTCCTTATTATCTTGAAAGCAACCACATCCCTCCCTCACCTCATCAAAGCAGCCCGAGAAATATATTTCAACTGAAAAGTAATATATTTTTAGTGGCATATTTGTACATCAAAACAAGAGTGTTTTTTTTCATGTTTGTGAGCAAGTACTATTCTACTTTGGATCGGTTGCAATGCACGGGCACATTCCTAGTAAAAGGAAAAGGCCTACCGTGTTCGCGTCGCACCCCCACATGCCCAGGAATTGGGAGAACTCCATGGCCCGTCTGGCACGCCACATAGGTAGGGAAGGCGTGTTGCCTAGCATTTTCACTTTAATGTGGGACCGTCGTTGAGCAAACCGACTATTGGCAAACCGCACCCTGCCCGCCGCGTTGGGAAACAGAAACAAGAAGGGGAAGATTTAGCTGTAGCACAGAAGCCCAGAAATTTTATCTCAGACGGGACTCATTGATAGAGTAGGAGCACTCCGTAGAACTACTCCTAATACGAAGTTTGTACTACTACTACTACCACTATACAATTAGGTACGTGTACGACACAACATCACAGGAACAAAAAACCAGAAGATCTTGTTTTGGGTGATTTATCTTTTTTTAGTCAACGTAGTATGAATAATATGATGTGGGGGCACCCATGAAGCCACGTGGCACGTTTGGAGGTCTTACTTAGATCTCTTGTGTGGATCAGTCACACTGTTGTGCTGCTCATTCGAGAAGAACGTGTATGGGTACTTATAGTAGATCTGAATAGCAACAACCTAGACCATTGGATTAACATCAATCAACTGTTTATATCGTATACGTGTACATGCATTGTCTCCGGAAAAATAATGAATATAGAATGTATAATACATAATACGGCATAATGGGTTTCTCTAAGGTCAAACTTTGTATACTTTCAACAATTTTTAGGAAAAAGTATTGACATATACACCACCAAATAAATATCATTTGATTCATCATTGCTTTTATTTCCACATCTTGTAAATTTGTTAGTGTAAAAGTTCATATTGTTTTCACCAAATTCGGTCAAGCTTTATAAAATTTACCTGGAGCCAAAGCTATATATGTGCGGAGTAAATTACAAACAGAGGGAATGGAATAGATATAGCTATAACTAAACAAATAAAAAACATAGTAATATAGTCTATAGATATAAATAGGGCTACTACCCTTTTTCTAGGTTTGAACTCGCGTTGTTGTGCGCACATTCTTTTGCTTCGCTATAATTGGCATTTGCGGGGTGTGTGTAAGACTACCACCTTTTGTTCAGTACTAGCAAGCCCACCATTATCCTTAATTAATTCATAATGGCAATTATGATTGCATTATCTTAGTTCTAGCCGATTCTTCGGTTACTCGGAGGAACTCCATCTCGTTATTCAGGTTGATTTTGTGCACACGAGAAGATCATCGTCCATCGAATATTTGTTTAGTAACGATTGTCGATTTGTATCACCGGGTACGATATAGCTGGATCCTCAACGTCAAAATCCACCAAGTCGATAATTATCCCCAATCTCATTGAAAGATTGGGTCGCCATCCTAAGACTAACACCTAGACAATTCCTTCCCTATAACATACACATGAGCACCCATCTCATTATTCAGGTCCACGCCTCCCTCTCTCTCTCGAAACACACACACCTCTCCATACGACGCGTCACTGGTGCGCGTCAGTCCTAAACAAACGGTTTTTTACCCCTTTGCGTGACGGCATTTGGAACCGTCGCCAAGTGAGTGTGGGCGATAGGGGGGTCCTTCCCACACGACCCAGAATCCGTCGGGGATATGCCCTCCTGGCACACATGTGCGGCAAAATGAGGTCATGTGCGACCGGCGAGCACTCAAATACGGAAATACGTACAGTAGAGGTAAAAAAATACAATTATACGGCAAAATTGTTTCCAGTTGCAAGTACATCCCACACATTCAGTCCCCGCTAAACATTTCTGTTCGTATGCACATCCGACACAGTCGATCCAAGGAAAACATTTCCGTTCACAGGTACATCACACACAATTTTTCTCGTTAAATTGTTTGCCTTATTGAATGTATCAGACGTGGTCCATAGAAGAAACTGCGTGGCAAAGGCTGTCCATGACACACAATTTTTATGTGGTAAACGTTTGCGCAAGGTGGACTAACGCAAACATTTTCCAAGAGAAAGTCGTGTGTGATTGTTCAAAGATCCAACACAGTTTATTCCTAGAAACTGTGTGCGTTGACTGAGATCATCGCCCAAAGTGTTTTTTCAACAACCGTTTGCAATATCAAAACCCAATTAGCAGGCTAATTCGCCATTACCAAGCTAATTCGCCATTAGCAGGCTAATTGCCCTATTATTAATAATCCCTTATTAATCTAATTAACATTCATATTAAGCACACCATATATTTCATTTCCATATTAAGGAAGCAGAATTTCATAATTGAAATACATCAGAGTACAACATGATATAGCTTCAGCACTCAGCTACCCCATTACACAACTGCAGCAGCAGCAAGTTACACATGCAACATGTAGAACCTTTCGAAATTAGCATCATACACGGTATATAGACAGATGCATCTCATCTGGAAAACTGCTAAAGCGGAAGGCGAATATTGAGCCTTCATTCGTGTTGAAGGTCTTTGCAACTTTAGGCCAGTGCCTATGGATGATTGACCGTCCGTCCTTCGTCCTCTTCAGGAACACTTCAATATTGAACTGTGGGTGTTGTATGAAAACCTTCCTCGCCTCCTGACCATAGAGGTGGTTTGAGAGGTAATCATCAGTGTGTTGCTTTGGAAAGGCCCGAAAACAAAGATGTGCATAAATATCTTCTCTATATTGGAAATGGGGCAAAGGAATAAAAAAAGGCAAGGTATAATAGTTAGTACAATCTTGTAGTGAGCTGATGTCTTCTTCATTGTGCAGACAAAGATCTTGTTGTTTTTTGTCGCTAATTTCTTTATCCAAACAATCCTTCTGAGTTTCTTGATTTGATTGATATTCATGGACAACTTATTTTCGCATATGCAAAAAGGGTCGAACAGTGGGTCAAAACCTCTGACAGTAGGACCTACATGTGCAAGACCAAATTGTTAAAAACCAAAAATATTAGAATGGTTCCTGCAATTTCACAATAATGTGCTATTAGACAACGGACCATGCACGTGCTAACCTCGATTGTAAACCTCAATGCTTCCCATTGTTTCCCTGCAACACATATAAGGTAGTTAGTCATCAGCTTAAGTAAGGGTTCGCATGCTATCAGTAAAATATGTTGATGAAAAATAAGCACATTCCAGATTCATCAGATTAAATTAAGCCACACAGAATATCCATTTACCCAAACCAAGCATGATTAAGAACTAGGAAATACATCACTTGTATATGTTTCTCATGTATTAAGTGCAGCCAAATTTGATTTATTCCTCACATGCACAACAATACAAAATACTATCCACGACAATTGGACATCGCATTGCAGAATTGAACCAAGCAGTTAACTAAAGACCACAACAAATGAACCAAACATTAACTGAGCACCACATTGCACAATATAACATTGAACCAAGCAGTTAACTAAACACCACAACAAATGAGCCAAAAATTAACTCAGCACCACATTGCACAATATAACATACTCCTAATGGAAGATCAGAGTTAACCAAATAGTTAACGACCACAAATTGTAGCAATTGTATTTGTTTCTCATGTATTTACTACAGCCAAATTCAATTATTCCTCACATGGTAAACAATAACAGAATGCACCCACAATTTTGTAAAGATAAATTCGATTTATTTCTCACATGGAAGACAATACAAAATTGCAGCCTGAAGAATTGAACATCACATTTGCAGAATTGAACCAAACAGTTAACTGAAGACGACAACTAATTAACAAAACAGTTAATAAGTGAGCACCACACTTCACGTCATATAGAACATATACACTAGAGCAACAGATTGTATGGTGAAGTTAGATAGCACATTTCACTAGCTTTTGTGAAGGAAAGGCAGGATCAGCACACGCAACGGGTAAACCGAGCATGCTTAACCGGCTTAGCTAGCAATTGGAAAGGTGCTCCTCCAAGATCTGGGGGTCGGCACGAATGGCAGCCATCGCGACCTCATCCGCACTTGCGGCCGAGATTTGCTTCTCCGCTGCCAAATGGTCCTTGAGGTCCTGGCTATACTGCGTGCACCATGGCTTAGGCCGCGCACTTATTTGGTGGAGGGTCGGTGATTTGGGTGGAAGGTGTCGCGCTCGCGCCGGCGGTCGGGGCATGTGGGATGAGGAAGGAGGTGGAGGTTGGGGGTCGGGTGTGGATTACCTGCTTGGATAGGCAAGGCCGAGCAGCATGAAGGAGGGTCGCCGGCGAGGATGCGGCGGCGCTGCAAGAAAGGAGTGAAGGTTTGAACTTGGAAAGGAAGGCAGAAAGAGGGGAAATGTGGCTGTTGCTAAGGGGGAGGGAGCGGGGCGGTAGATATTTCCGCGGAAGCTGAAAATTTGGAATTGCTTCAGCCAAAAAACTTGCGCGCAAAGTGTCATCAGACACGGTCCCTTGTTCAGAACGGTGTATGATATGTGGACATCACAAACAATTCAGATAGCTTAACCAGTGTGTGATGAGTTTGAACGTCAAAAGTTTTCGTTCGAATTTCCATGGTTACAGTGGTCATCCACGTCATTGCATAATTTGGGTACACAAAGGAGACTACAGCACACCCACACTTCTTAATCGAGCAAGTTCAGAAATTAAACAGAGCTAGCTGACCTAAACATTACTCTAACAAATTAAAGACTGACACTCTTAATTAAACAAAACAAAGAGTACTACTAAGGCTGGTGCTCGTCGATCTCCGCCGCCGCCTCCATGTCCAGCTCGAGCCCGACGGTCTCCTGGGGAAGGGGCTCTGTCGGTGTCAAAACCGGCGGATCTCAGGTAGGGGGTCCCGAACTGTGCGTCTAGGCGGATGGTAACAGGAGACAAGGGACACGATGTTTTTACCCAGGTTCGGCCTTCTCGATGGAGGTAATACCCTACTCCCGCTTGATTAATATTGATGATATGGGTAGTACAAGAGTAGATCTACCACGAGATCAAGGAGGCTAAACCCTAGAAGCTAGCCTATGGTATGATTGTTGTTCGCCCCACGGACTAAAACCCTCCGGTTTATATAGACACCGGATAGGTTAGGGTTACAGAGTCGGTTACAATGGTATGAGATCTACATATCAGAGACGCCAAGCTTGCCTTCCACGCCAAGGAAAGTCCCATCCGCACGGGGACGAAGTCTTCAATCTTGTATCTTCATAGTCTTGGAGTCCGCCATGACGGTAGTCCGCTAACCGGACACCCCTAGTCCGGACTCCTCAAGAGCCCCTAACCAGGCTTCAATGACAACGAAGTCCGCACGCATATTGTCTTCCGCATTGCAAGGCGGGTTCCTCCTCCAATACTTCATAGAAGGTTTTGAACACAAGGATAGTGTCCGCTCGCAAAACAAGTTCCACATAACACCGTAGAGTGAATAATTTTGCACAGATCTGCTGACGATTCCGCGGGCGTGACATCACACCACGGCCAGGCCTTTATATGAATCGTTTTTTACTGTTCCACCTCAGCGTGTTTAGCGAGGCGGTTTCCTTGGCACGTCTTATCAAAGCATAGATCGTGCCTCCTTATTCCAGGATTCTCATCAATACGGACGTGGGTAACCCATCCGCGCCATTGATTACGGCGCTTGGGAAATAAGCGAGTTTTACCAGGCTGGTGGGGGACGCATAGCTTCGTCCGTCCATATAAGGGTATAAGGATCCACCCTTTCACCTACGCCTTCTTCCTCCTTTGCTTATCCATTTCCGCGCACTTGAGCTCCAGCGCCCAAGTCCGCACATCCCACCTTAACCTTCTCCAACCATGTCAGGAGCGGGAGGCAAGTGGATGGCCTCCTCCGTCACGGAGGGGCACATCACAAGACTGCGGGAGGCCGGATACCTGTCCGGCGACATCGCAGCTGAGCTGCCCAACGCTGGTCAGCTCATTCCAACCCCTGGCCCCATGAGAGGGTGGTGTTTCTCCCCACTTCCTCCGCGGACTAGGTTTTCCACTTCACCCATTTGTCCGGGGCTCATGTTCTACTACGGCTCGGACTTCCACGACCTGGCCCCAATTTCATCCTCAACATCTCGGTGTTTATCGTCAGGTGTGAGGCCTTCCTCTGATCCAGCCCCACTTCGCTTATGGCTGAAGATCTTCAATGTCCGCCGAAGGTAGTGGGCGGCATTGCCGGAGTACGGAGGCGCCATGGTTGGCAAGATGGCCAAGGTCCTATGGCTCGAGGGCGCCTTTGTGGAGACAATAAAGGTGGCAATCGGGTGGTTCTACATCACCGAGCCACGCGACCCGAATGGGTGGCGGCCCTCAATTCAGATCTGGCTTCCCCACACGGCTCTCGCCATGGAAAGAGACGGCCCGACGTGGGGAATTTGGAAGAGCTATCCGACTCGCACATGCGTCCAAACCTGGTGGACAAGAATCTCAGGCTTGTCGACGTAATCCAGGTGATGCTCATCCGCCGGATTCCCCCATGCCAACAACGGGCCTTCAATCTGTGGGAGTTCGATCCGGCACGGCACCGAACCTTGAGCCGGCTCTTCGACACTACGTACGAAGATGCCTGGAAGGTGCTGTTCAAGGGCGCTGAAGCCCCAGCATCCGCTACCAAAGATCACGGATACAGCTCGCGGCGTCCAGCCGGTGAGGTAAGTTATTTTACCCTTTGCGGGACTCTTTTTTCATAGATTGACTCTATGTGGGATCTAAAACTCCCTAATTTTTGACAGGACTGGCTGAAGACGTCCGGACAGATTAATTGTCCGGCTCCTTTGCCGGAAGACCTGGAGGACGCCCGATTGAGGGGTTGCTGGCTCCGCGCCCCATGTGGTGCCGGAGAATAAGGCCAAGAAGGAGGCCACGGAACTCAAGGAGCTCCCGACGCCAGTGTTGTCGATTCTGAAATGTAATCTTCTCCTGAGGACAAGGAGGAAGAAGAAGAAGCTCCTCCCCTAGCGGGGGAGGAGAAGAAAAGGAAGGCCGCCCCAACTGGGGAGGCCGGAGGGTCCAAGAAGGGAAGAACCCATCCTCCGGACTTCTCCACCATCGTCGATGACGACGAAGAGGATTGGCCTACAAGGGCCAAGCCCCTGGCGAGATCGTAAGTGTCCGGATACCCATGGATTTTTATTATTGTAGAGTGTTCTCTAATGTGGAACAACCGTGCAGCCCGCCCAAGGGCGAGTTCACCGATTCATCGAGCGGGTCCTCGGGCTCGCCGGAAATGGAGAGCGCCGCTCCGACCGCCGCCTCACGCCATGGACGACGCCACAAGGGGCCCCAAGGTGGGCTTGGTCAAGAGGAGGTAGCGCAGGAGGTGCCACAAGGCAACCTCCCGACTCAGCGCTGGGGCAAGACCCCAGTGTGTCTAAGCCCGACCTCGTCCGGACTCCATGCCGAACCATCAGCGTTCAAGTCCGGATAGCGGATCCTTCGCAAGAAGGGAAGACGCCGTGTCCTCCGCCCAACCGGAGGCACCGGATTACTCTCGAGGCGCCAACAGCGCCCCATCGAGGAGGAGCACCGCACTGCTATGAGTGCGGTGATCCGGACGGTTCAGTCCGCCAAGAGCGGATCGACCTAAGCCTGTACCAGCCTTCTAACAAAGCTTTGAGGTAAGTTTAGAATATGTAAAAATATTACCGCATAGAAAGTAGCCCCTGATGCTTAGTTCGGTGTTCGGAAAGAAAAGCCGGACTAAGGATCTAAAAATATATACGCAGGAGTCTAACATAAGAAAGTCAATATGGGAATGCAGGCTGCGCTGCTGACCTCTACCGCACTGACTGCGGAGGTCAATGCATTGAAGCAGAACCTCGAGCGGTCCGAGAACGAGCTCGGACAAGCCGAGAAGCAGCTCAAGGACAAAGAAGGTAAGTAATACCTTATTAAAGAAATACGTTATAGAAAAGGTTTTGGTTGCAAAAAATAACAGGAATAACTTGGGTACTACAGGGGCCACGGACGAGGTGGCGACCCTGAAGGAGGCGGTGTCCGTGGCCAAAAACAAAGCGGCCGCGGAGCGCACCGAGCGAGAGAAGGGGGAGGCGCAGCTGGCCCAGGTACGGCAAGAGCTCCAAGCTCTCGTGGAAAAACACGAGGGTTTGGAGTGTGAGTCGAAGACTCGAGAATCCGAGCTCGCCTCGGCTCTTGAAAGTACCAAAGCTGCTAAGGCCGAGGCCCAAAAAGCCCTCCAAGAAATTGAGTCGTTGAAGAAGATAGCGGCAGGTAAGGCATTCTTTATGCAAAGCAAGCATGTGAAAGTGAATTACCTATTATTACCCAGATTCGGAGCTCTCCAGGAGAATTCGTAGATTTGCCCCGTAGTGTGTCTGATGCTGCCGCATTCTACCGCGCCAAGGAGGGGAGCTCGACGGAAAAGGTGTTCTGGTCTAAGTATGCCGAGGTCAACATTCGGTGCCTCGAGCGACCAGTGAAGCAGCTGGTCGAGCTCCATAAGGTCACCGAACAGGCCATGAAGGGCCTTATAGCGCCGGTTGTGGCCATTGGAGGCCCCGCCCGGAGCTACTTCGCTTGGTGCAGCGGCCGGTGGATGCCTGTCCGCGCTTGAAGTCATCAAGCGCTCCTCTGCATTGAAGGTGTCCGTTGGCCCTTGCCCGTGCTAAAGTGCACCGGGCAAGCTGGATGCGGAGAGGCTTGTGACGGACGGGCCACCAAGGGTCATGAGCATCCTACGCTCAAATGTACTATGATGGCCTCTCAAGGGTGCCCGCCGAATAGCGGATGAGTGCTCCAAAGATGTAATTTTGAATAAACTCGCATTTGTTATCCCAGACGCTGAAAACTTGTTCATATGCGCTAAGCAATGCTTATTAATTTAAAATATTACCTTCGTGCGCTCGCTTATCAAATTTGAGAGATGGCAAGTCGTTGGCTTCAGCCCCCATGCCACGAAAGTGTCGGGTGTTCGGGATAAACTTGAGCACTCTTGTTCCCATTCTTGGGTCCATCTAGGAGGCGCCAACACAACGAACAAGGCAACCGGACTTATAATGCTTGAACACTCTCACTTAGGCATAGAATTCTATAATTTTAAATTTTGGCGAAGCCCCTAGTATTCGAAGACCGAGTTCGGGCGCTATCCACGCCTTTGGCCGGAAAATTCGGTTCCTCGCTCTAAGCGGCATAGGTCTTTAGGGACCCGAAAAACCTCTCGAACAGCGATCGCTCTCGCCTCTATCATGACGGTCATTTTAGCTTTCCATCGAGGTGCTCGACCCAGCTCTCATCGGGCACAATCGCAGTGGTTCTCCGGTGCTACCTTAGCCGATATAGCGGAACGAAGGTACCAAAACACGGAGCCGGCAAACCCAACTATTGACCCAAGACATGATTCGAGCCAATTCATATAATGCTATAAGTTCGGGTGCCGACTTGTGAAAGTGTTCGACTTATCACGCCATAATTTTGGGATACTTAAGCCCTCGTGTATTGGCCGCACTAAAGTGTATGGTTGCAACATGTCGTGAAATAAACATATGTATATATAAAGGAAGTAGAGCAATAATAAGCAAATGCTATGTATTGTTTATTCAAAAAGGTACTGCAATGGGAGCAGAACGATACAAATAGTGCGATAAGAAAGGGATGGGACTATCTAACATGTCCCCCTCCAGGGGTAAGCTACGGGATGGTATGTAAAACAGGTATAATGCTCGTAATAGAGACCACCTGAACACTTGACGTGGCTTTCTGCTTCCCTGGCTGTTGCATCGTGAGTTCGGCGATTCTAGTGCCGGACAGGATTGATGAAAGACGGAGTCCTGAAAGTAAGAGAAAGGAAGAAAAAAGGAAAAAAAAGATAAAGAATGACACAATCGGGAGCCCCTGGTGCGGTCGAGCCGCATTCTTGGCGTGCCGTGGTCTTGCCCCTCCCCATATGCCCATGGTATCTCCAGACCGTAATTATGTACGCGTAATACTAGCTTCGGAATGTCGCGAGGGCTGGGGCCGGATTGCTACGCGTGCTTGAATCGTGCCAGGCGGTCTTGTTGTAGGTTACTCCGGGCGCGCTTGATAGTGTCCGGACGCTTAGTGGCCGGACTCGAGAATTGCTGTGAGAGGCTGCTTTGTACCTCCGCCGCGAGGGCCGCCGTGTGCTCCTCCGTTCGAAGAGTGCGTTCGGTGTTTCCATTGACCATGATTACTCCTCGAGGGCCTGGCATCTTGAGCTTGAGGTATGCGTAGTGAGGCACCACATTGAACTTTGCAAATGCGGTTCGTCCGAGCAAAGCATGATAGCCGCCATGAATGGGACGATGTCGAAGATTAACTCTTCACTTCGAAGTTATCCGGGGATCCGAAAACCACTTCGAGTGTAACTGATCCCGTACAACTGGCCTCTACACCCGCTATGACGCCTTTAAATGTCGTTTTTGTAGGTTTAATCCTTGAGGGGTCTATGCCCATTTTGCGCACTGTATCCTGATAAAGCAGGTTCAGCTGCCGCCGCCGCCCATCGTGACTCTAGTTAGGTGAAATCCGTCGATAATTGGGTCAAGAACCAATGCGCGAAACCGCCGTGACGGATGCTAGTGGGTGGTCCTTCGATCAAGGTGATCGGGCAGGAAGACCATGGGTTGAACTTGTATGATCGCTCCATCGCATATACGCCCCTTAGTGCACGCTTCGCTCCCTTTTGGTATATGGGTTGCGATATCATGTTCACCGTCCGCACTTGCGTGGGAAAACCCTTCGTCCTCTATTGTTCGGCGTCGTGGCTCTTCCTCGTCATCGCTATGCAGCCCCTTGTCATTGAGTTCGGCACTTAACTTGCCTGCTTGATTGAACACCCAACAGTCTCTGTTGGTGGGATTGGCTGTTTTTCGGGGGTGCCATGTATCTAGCACAAGCGATCGAGTATTCGGTCCAAGTTGGACGGCCCCGGTATTTCTTTTGAATGGCTTCTTCCACGACCGGTTTAGAGCCTTTGAATCCGCATTGACGGTCGATCTTCGTGTTATCGCCATAATGTGGCGCTTGTTCTTGTTGCGACGCGACCTGCCATTGCTGTCCTTGGTATCCGAACTATCAGGATGTTTGGCAAAGTTGTTGCTTCGAGATTGCCAGCTGTCCTCTCCTGCACAAAAGCGGGTCATGAGTGTTGTGAGGGCTGCCATGGATTTTGGCTTTTCCTGTCCTAGGTGCCGGGCAAGCCACTCGTCGCAGATGTTATGTTTGAAGGCTGCAAGGGCCTCTCGATCCGGACACCAACGATTTGATTTTTCTTTGTTAGGAACCGTGTCCGTAATTGTCTTGCGATTCTTCGGCTGCTGGATTATGTGGCTAAGGTCATCGGCGCGGTGGTCGCACATATGTGCCCCGGAGTTATCAAGGAATGCGGCTTCCGTGTCCTCCCAACAACCAATAGATTCTGCCGGCAAGCTGTTGAGCCAATGCCGAGCTGGTCCTTTAAGCTTGAGTGGGAGGTATTTGATGGCATGTAGATCATCACCGCGGGCCATGTGGATATGGAGGAGATAATCCTTGATCCGCATCATAGGATCTCCGGTACCATCGTATGATTCGATGTTTACGGGCTTGAACCCCTCGGGATTTGATGATCCAATACTTCATCCGTGAAGCATAGTGGGTGTGCGGCGCCTCAGATAATATATCACGACGTAGCTCATATGAGCTTTGTTCATCGTGTCCGCCCGGACGGTTTTGCTGTATCCGCGCGACGGTAATCATCCCGCTGTTGGGGGCGCCACGCGATCCGTGAGACCGATCTTGTATGTTTTGCCTTATCCTCCAATATATCTCGCAAGTCCGCGCGCTTTCCCGTGCCTTGGTACTTTTTGAGCGGCGCCGGGTGTGGCTTGAGCGGAGGGCCGAGAGGCTTCTCTGTCATGCCACGGGTGGCCGGTCTGCCATGTCGCTACCGGTGACTTGGGTGCTTCCTCCTCTAGTCGAGGCAACGGCCTGCATTTGGGGTAGCTTTTGAGGGGCATTCAAGTTCATACTCTTCGCTGCAAGGACTTCACCATCCGTCAGCCTAGCAGGTCTTGATCAGCTCTAAGTCGTTGCTTATTTTTCTTGAGGCTGCTTGCCGTGGCTATAAGCCTGCGCTTGAAACGCCTCCTGCTCGGCGGGATCCTCGTGCACGACAATTTCTTCGTCGTCGAGGCTTGCCTCATCTTCGGAGGGAGGCGATAATTATCATCCTCGACCTCTCTTTACGCATGCGACCGTCGTGCGGACTTGCTTCTCCTCCTCCTCCGCCGAGTCCTGCTGGAGGGTTCTTCGCAAAGACCGTCCGGTGTTATTATCTCCGTGCCGGAATCACCGTTTCTATTGTGGCCGGATTTAGATCGGCGCTGCTGACGTCGGCGCTTCGGCTGTTTCTTGGAGGGGTCATCCTCCGTTGTTCCATCGCCGTTCCCATCTTTTGGGATGTCCACCATGTATATGTCATATGATGAGGTGGCCTTCCAGTGCCCTGTAGGCGCTGGGTTTTGGTCGTCTCCGGCATCGTCGTGCATACCTTCGATGTCTTCGGAGTCGTAGTCTAGCATGTCGGTTAAATCATCGACAATGGCTACAAAGTGGGTGGTGGGTGGGCGTTGAATTTCTTCGTCGTCCGCATCCCAACCTTCCTGTCCGTAGTCCGACCAGGGCTCTCCGGATAAAGAGAGAGACTTTAGTGAATTCAGGATGTCGCCAATGGGCGAGTGCTGAAAGATGTCTGCGGCAGTGAACTCCATGACCGGCGCCCAATCGGATTCGATTGGCAGGGGCGCGGAGGGTTCGGAGTCCGGAGAGGAGTCCGCACCGAGTCGAGGTCTTCGCAGCGACAGGGATGGAGTTCGCGCGACGCCAGAGATTGTAGCCCCGAGGCGGTGTCCAACCACTCGCCCTCGATCGGGAAACCGCCCGGATTAAGGTTCAGAGCGGATATCGTGCGGCCTCCGTGGCAATCGCTCGCTGCAGAGCTAGATCATGCCCATCGAGACAGTTCGCATGCTTGGCTGCGCTCGAATCTGTCAAGATCAAGTCTCCACGGATATCGGCCGCATAGTTCAAACTTCCAAATTTGACCGATGGCCAGGGGCGAAGCTTTCGATCCGCTCCGGATGGCTGCTTAATTGGCCCGCAGCAAAGCCGCCAACACGAAGATCTGTCCGGCGAGAAAAGTCTCACCGACCGCGTCGTTATTGATGATCAAGGAGCCATCAGCCTATCGGTGACGCATACGCAGGAACTCTCAATGAAAGCACCAATGTCGGTGTCAAACCGGCGGATCTCGGTAGGGGGTCCCGAACTGTCCGCTCAGGCGGATGGTAACAGGAGACAAGGGACACAATGTTTTTACCCAGGTTCGGGCCCTCTCGATGGAGGTAATACCCTACTCCTGCTTGATTAATATTGATGATATGGGTAGTACAAGAGTAGATCTACCACGAGATCAAGGAGGCTAAACCCTAGAAGCTAGCCTATGGTATGATTGTTGTTCGTCCTACGGACTAAAACCCTCCGATTTATATAGACACCGGATAGGTTAGGGTTACACAGAGTCGGTTACAATGGTAGGAGATCTACATATCCGTATCGCCAAGCTTGCCTTCCACGCCAAGGAAAGTCTCATCCGGACACGGGACGAAGTCTTCAATCTTGTATCTTCATAGTATTGGAGTCCGGCCGCGACGGTAGTCCGGCTATCCGGACAACCCCTAGTCCGGGACTCCCTCAGGCTCCATGGCATCCATCGCACCATACTCGGCAAGCATCTGGCCATCCGTGTCCGCCATCTATTTCGGAAAGGCCGCCTAGAGCTAGGCGTCGATGGACGCGATCTGGGCTTGGACGGGCTCCGTCGTCGCAAGGTCTGCGGCGGAGGAACAGACGACTGCTTGAACGCTCTCGGCGATTGCCAGCTCTTCGGCCGTGGGTTGCCGACTGTTGTCGGTGAAGATTCGTTCAATTTGTGCGGCGACCGCCAGGAGCTGGGCGTGGGCAGCCTCGACCTGGTCGTGGGTGGCCTCCATCAGGGCTAAGGCCGCCGCTGCGGAACAGACAGCTGCTGTGCCGCTCTCGCCAGTTCCTATCCCCGAGGCAGATGTTGCTGCCGCCACCTGAGAAGCAACAGTGGCCGTTTGGGCTGCCTTTGCCGCCCAGTTGCAAATTGCGGCCGCAGTCATGCACCTTGTTAGCACGCGCATGGTGGCTGCGGCCGTGCTCTCGCCGGAGTGGGCCACCGAAGTTGCCCTCATGACATGGGTCCACGTGCCCATCTTTCACCGGCGACGATTGAATAGTGAAATGATATTTGGGGAGCGAGCTAGTGTGCTTGCGACGCCGGCTATGGACTGTAGCCGACACACCTTCTCGCGTAAGCCATAGGCGTACTATACACCGACGATGCTCCAAGATATTTTGTATTACATCTCACATGGTTGCTGATAATAAACTGTGTGCGATCTACTTGATTTTTCATCTTAATTTGAATTACATAATGGGGTCACAACGGCAATGGACGGTGTTTGAATTGCTAGACCTTTTATCTGGAGTGAACATGCAACTATATGTGTGTCATAAAAGAATTGGAATTATGTGTCAAGATACAACAACAGGAGTGTTGTGTGATTTTTTGTGATTTTTCGGGGTTCGTTAGGACATTTTTATGCATTAACTGAGTTTTCAATGAATTTTATGTGAAAAATTCAAATCTAAACTACATGCACATGCTCCAGTGCATATAAATTGGTTGAAAAATGAAATATGTGTTCCTGGGTGCATGCTTAGGTCCCATGCAAGAAATGGGAATGAATTTCAACCCCCGGGGCACCGTTGATTGCCGGGAAAACATTGAGATGCCTGGATTTTAAATTCTAGTAAATCCAAAACTCGTCTGAAATTCATGAAACTTGGCATGCTATCATGGAGTGTCATCAACATGCCGTGGTATAATTTTTCTCCCATTTGGGGCAGGTTTGGGTATATGCTTCTCACAAACCGGAGCTTCTCACAACAAGCATGATGGTTTTCGGTAGGGAACGTCCCACCTTTGGGGACGAAACGATATCCATTGCCTCTTATCGCTTTCAAATTATTTTCTCGTGTCAACATAGAACAACAGGAGTGTTGTGTGATTTTTTTGATTTTGCGGGGTTCGTTTGGACATTTTTATGCATTAACTGAGTTTTTAATGCATTTTATGTGCATAATTGAAATTTGAACTACATGCTCATGCTCAAGTGCATATAAATTGGTTGAAAAATCAAATTTGTGTCTTTGGGTGCATGCTTAGGTCCCATGCAAGAAATGGGAATGAATTTCAAACACCAGGGCACCGTTTATTGCCGGCAAAACATTGAGATGCCTGGTTTTTAAAATCTAGTACATCCAAAACTCGTCTGAAATTCATGAAACTTGGGATGCTATCATGGAGCGGGATCAACATGCCGTGGTACAAATTTTGTCCCATTTGGGGCAGGTTTGGTTATATGCTTCTCACAAACCGGAGCTTCTCACAACAAGCATGATGGTTTTCAGTAGGCAACGTCCCACCTTTGGGGACGAAACGATATCCATTGCCTCTTATTGCTTTCAATTTTTTTTCTCATGTCAACATAGAACAACAGGAGTGTTGTGTGATTTCTTGTGATTTTCAGGGTTCGTTTGGACATTTTTATGCATTAACTAAGTTTTCAATGCATTTATGTGCATAATTCAAATTTGAACTACATGCACATGCCCCAGTGCATATAAATTGGTTGAAAAATCAATTATGTGTCCTTGGGTGCATGCTTAGGTCCCATGCAAGAAATGGGAATGAATTTCAAACACCAGGGCACCATTGATTGCCGGCAAAAAATTGAGATGCCTGGTTTTCAAATTCTACTAAATCCCAAAATCTGTTAACCATTCATGTGACGCCACGTGTCTTGGTTTTAATGGCTGTAGGTGGTGCCGTGCGGGCAGCTGCTTGACCTTGACTGAACAGGAGGCGTGCGAGCGCCGTCCGGTGCGCAGGCTGACTTAGAGGCATGCAAGCTGTCCTTGAGAGCGCATGCTCACCGGGAAGCGTGCGAGTTGTACGCTGTGCAGGCTCACTGGGAAGCGAGCCCTTTGACTTCCATGGCCACCCGCCTTGCTCACATCCTCTCCATTAATGGCACCCAAACCGCAGTTTATTTCACTTTTTAAATATAAAACACTCATCGCAAACGTTTTAGTTAGAACACCCATTTGCAAACCGACAACTTCCCCAGGTAGCCAAGGGAAAATGTGCCGAGCAGGATTTATGCAGCTCTCGCAAATGTTTTAGATAGAACACCCATATGCAAAGTGAGAGCAGCGCAGGATTTGTGCATCCCTTCAACGCAAACTGTTGTTTTGGATGACCCGTGACCACGTACAAACAATTTGGTAAGATTTGTCAATCCATGTAACACTGCGATTTGTCAAAATATGAAGCTAAAAACCACTAGTAGTATCTAATTTTTGCAACTAAAATTCAGTAATTAAACATAGATTTAATTCATAGATTAAGCAGTCGTACTTTATTTATATAAACAGTTCAACTTGACAGCTGAACCGACCAAACTTTTTCCCAATTGATGCCAACGATGTACTGAAATAGCTAGTTCAAATATATATACTAGCTAAATTTAAGTACGTTGTACAGTTCCACCACATCTATGATGATACCGGGTTTTGTCACAATTATCGTCGTAGAAGTGTCATAAGCATGACAGAAAAAATTCGTTCAGCCGAAAATGTCACGGATGTGTCTTTTTTTTGTAGTGTTGTGCCATGGCACCGAGGACCGTCTTCAGTGTGTGTTCATGACGGGTTGGTTCATGGATATCGTAAACGTGAGCTATGACTCTCAGTTGGACCAGATGATCGTTTCCACCATCAACAAGTTTACCGTTGTCAAGAAGCTCGCAGATGACATCGCCGTACTCCCCAGCCAGTGCGCCCGAGCTCATTGCCTGCCACCCTGATCGGCCTCCATGTCGAGAACATCTTTCAAGCACTGGTGGCCCTACGACTGACCGCCGACGCAATGAAGAATGTCCACCTGGAGGTCGCGCCCACCGTGAGGTGCGTCGCCCTGCAAAAATTCGTCGACCTAGACATCCACGTGTACGAGGAAGTTGTTTTCATAGGTATCTACAAGGACGGTGAGGACGCTACGACATTGGCCTTCATCAACCAGCTGGAAGCCTTGGACGTCTTTGTTGAGAACCACCTTGACCTCGCCACAAAATCCGTCGTTTGGTTTCCCGACACATTGAGTCGAGGAGGAGGAGTTCGTACATTGATGGATGCATCTTTCTTCTTGTCTCATCTAACCACCATTTCGGTTGCATCACCGTCGCGTTAATTCTTATTGTGCTATTGCATTCTCATTCCAGTCAATATAGACAGGTGCGACCCCTTTGCTCACATTTGGAAGGCAATTATATGCACCACTGTAACTAGTACTCCATCCATCAATTTATAAGTTGTATTTACCTTTTCCATCAACTTCGTAATTTACGTTTGATGCTTGACCCAAACTACAAAATAGTCCTAAATTCAAAAACTGAGATCGAACCTATAAATTGAAAACTACTCGTGCAGCACGCCTTTTACGTTCGCAAGTTCAAAACAAGAAACTGGAACAGGTACATGAAGCATGTCCCTTCCCCGTCGCATACCACAATGTCGCCCCCCTCCCCCCGGTCAACGCGCCTTGGCTAGGCTTTATATCACTACAGCATGTGGGACCGCATGTCACTAAACCGACGATGCGCCAACCTAGCTGCTACCCTGCTTATCTTGCGGGAAACCCCCCCCCCCCTAGTGTTTCCAATCATTATTTCTATCTATCGATCATGCCAAGGAGCAGAACCAAATGTTACATTTTATACATGTTTCTCTACTCCTATAAAAGACTTAGTTGCTGATGGTGGTGTGTCTGCCATCCGTAATTTCTGACCATTAGATCTGCATCTAACGACTATGAGGGAAGTTGTGGCATTTTTGCAACAATAGCCAAATTCTCTACTCCAATTTGCAGAAAACCCCTTATTATCTTGAAAGCAACCACATCCCTCCCTCACCTCATCAAAACAACCCGAGAAATATATTTTGACTTAAAAGTAATATATTTTTAGTGGTATATATGTATATCAAAACAAGAGTGTTTTCTTTCAAGTTTGTGAACAAGTACTATTCTACTTTGGATCTGTTGCAAAGCACGGCCGCATTGCTAGTAAATGGAAAAGGCCTGCCGCATTCGCGTCGCACCCCCACATGCCCAGGAATTGGGAGTACTCCATGGCCTGTCTGGCACACCACATAGGTAGGGAAGGAGTGTTGCCTAGCATTTTAACTTTCGTGTGGGACCGTAGTTGAGAAAATCGACTATTGGCAAACCGCACCCCGCCCGCCGCGCTGGAAAACAGAAACAAGGAGGGGAAGATTTAGCTGTAGCACAGAAGCCAAGAAATTTTATGTCAGACAAGACTCATTGATAGAGTAGGAACACTCCGTACAACTACTCCTAATACGAAGTTTGTACTACTACTACTACCACTATATAATTAGGTACGTGCACGACACAACATCACAGGAACAAAAAACCAGAAGATCTTGTTTTGGGTGATTTATCTTTTTTCAGTCAACATAGTATGAATAATATGATGTGGCGGCACCCATGAAGCCACGTGGCACGTTTGGAGGTCTCATTTAGACCTTCTTGTGTGGATCGTTCACACTGTCGTGCTACTCATTCGAGAAGAACGTGTATGGGTACTTATAGTAGATCCAAATCACAGCCACCTAGACCATTGGATCCACATCAATCAACAGTTTATATCGTGTATGTGTACACGCATTGACTCCGGAAAAATAATGAATATAGAATGTATAATACATAATACCGCATATTGGGTTTCTCTAAGGTCAAACTTTGTATACTTTCAACAATTTTTAGGAAAAAGTATTGACATATACACCACCAAATAAATATCATTTGATTCATCGTTGCTTTTATTTCCACATCTTGTAAATATTTTTAGCGTAAAAGTTCATATTGTTTTCACCAAATTCGATCAAGCTTTATAAAATTTGCCTGCAGCCAAAGCTATATATGTGTGGAGTAAATTACAAATAGAGGGAGTGGAATAGATATAGATATAACTATACAAATAAAAAATATAGTAATATAGTCTATAGATATAAATAAGGCTACTAACCTTCTTCAAGGTTTGAACTCGCGTTGTTGTGTGCACATTGTTTTGCTTCGCTATAATTTGCATTTGCGGGGCGTGTGTAAGACTACCGCCTTTTGTTCAGTACTAGCAACCCCACCATTATCCTTAATTAATTCATATTGGCAATTATGATTGCATTATCTTAGTTCTAGCCGATTCTTCGGTTGCTCAGAGGAACTCCAGCTTGTTATTCAGGTTGGTTTTGTGCATACGAGAAGATTGTCGTCCATCGAATATTTGTTTGGTAAGGATTGTCGATTTGTATCACCAGGTAAGATATAGCTGGATCCTAAACGTCAAAATCCACCAAGTCGATACTTATCCCCACTCTTATTGAAAGATTGGGTCCTAGACAATTCCTTCCCTATAACATACACATGAGCACCCATCTCATTAGTCAGGTCCACGCCTCCCTCTCTCTCTCTCGAAAAACACACACCTCTCCACATGATGCGTCACTGGTGCGCATAGGTCCTAAACAGACGGTTTTTTACCCCTTTGCGCGACGACATTTGGAACCATCGCCAAGTGAGTGTGGGCGATAAGGGCATCCTTCCCACATGACCCACAAACCATCGGGGATATGCCCTCCTGGCACACACGTTGGGCAAAATGAGGTCATGTGCGACCGGCGAGCACTCAAATACGGAAATACCTACAGTAGAGGTAAAACATACAATTATACGGCGAAATTGTTTCTGATTGCAAGTACATCCCATGCATCCAGTCCCCGCTAAACGTTTCCGTTCCTATGCACATCCCACATAGTCGCTCCAAGGAAAATGTTTCCGTTCACAGGTACATCACACACAATTTTTCTCGTTAAATCGTTTGTGTTATTGAATGTATCACACATGGTCCGTAGAAGAAACTGTGTGGCAAAGGCTTTCCATGACACACAGTTTTTATGTGGTAAACGTTTGCGCAAGGTGGCCCAACGCAAACAGTTTTCAATAGAAAGTTGTGTGTGATTGTTCATAGATCCAACACAGTTTATTCCTAGAAACTGTGTGTGTTGCCTGAGGTCATCGCCCACGTTGTTTTTTCAACAACCGTTTGCAATATCAAAACCAAATTAGCAGGCTAATTCGCCATTAACAGGGTAATTGCCCTATTATTAATAATCCATTTTTTAATCTAATTGACATTCATATTAAGCACACAATATAATTCATTTCCATATTAAGGAAGCATAATTTCATAATTGGAATACATCAGAGTACAACATGATATAGCTTCAGCACTCAGCTACCCCATTACACAATTGCACCAGCAGCAAGTTCCACATGCAACATGTAGAACCTTTAGAAATTAGCATCATAGACGGTATATAGACAGATGCATCTCATCTAGAAAACTGCTGAAGCGGAAGGCCAATATTGAAAATTCATTCATGTTGAAGGTCTTTGCAACTTTAGGCTAGTGCCTGTGGATGATTGACCGTCCGTCCTTCGTCCTATTCAGGAATACTTCAATATTGAACCGTGGGTGTTGTATGAAAACCCTCCTCGCCTCCTGACCATATAGGTGGTTTGAGAGGTAATCATTAGCGAACTGCTTTGGAAAGGCCTGAAAACAAGGATGTCCATAAATATCTTCTCTATATTAGAAATGGGGCAAAGGAATTAAAAAAGGCAAGGTATAATAGTTAGTACCTTCTTGTAGTGAACGGATGTCTTCTTCATTGTGTAGACAAAGATCTTGTTATTGTCGCTAATTTTTTTATCCTAACAATCTTTCTGAGTTTCTTGATTTGATTGATATTCATGGACATTTCATTTTCCCATATGCAAAAAGGATCGAATAGTGGGTCAAAACCTATGACAGCAGGACCTAGATGTGCAAGACCAAATTGTTAAAAACCAAAAATATTAGAATGGTTCCTGCAATTGCACAATAATGTGCTACTAGACAATGGACCATGCACGTGCTAACCTCTTTTGGAAACCTCAATGCTTCCCATTGTTTCCCTGCAACACATATCAAGTAGTTAGCCATCAGGTTAAGTAAGGGTTCGCATGCTATCAATAAAATATTTTGATGAAAAATAAGCACATTGCAGATTCATCAGATTAATTGAAGCCACACGGAAAACCCATTTACCCAGACCAAGCATGATTAAGAACTTGGAAATATAGCACTTGTATATGTTTCTCATTATTAAGTGCAGCCAAATTTGATTTATTCCTCACATGCACAACAATACAAAATTCTACCCACGACAATTGGATATTGCATTGTAGAATTGAACCAAGCAGTTAACTAAACACCACAACAAATGAACCAAACATTAACTAATCACCACATTGCACAATATAACATTGAACCAAGCTGTTAACTAAACACCACAACAAATGAACCAAACATTAACTGAGCAACACATTGCACAATATAACATACTCCTAATAGAAGATCAGAGAGTTAACCAAACAGTTAACTACAGCCAAATTCAATTTATTCCTCACATGGTATACAATAATAGAATGCATCCACAATTTTGTAAAGATAAATTCGATTTATTTCTTACATGGAAGACAATACAAAATTGCAGCCTGAAGAATTGAACATCACATTTGCAGAATTGAACCAAACAGTTAACTGAAGAGAACAACTAATTAACAAAATAGTTAATAAATGAGCACCACACTGCACGTCATATAGAACATATACACTAGAGCAACAGATTGCATGGTGAAATTAGATAGCACAATTCACTAGATTTTGTGAAGAAATGGCAGGAGCAGCACACGCAACGGGTAAACCGAGCATGCTTAACCGGCGTAGCTATAAATTGGCAAGGTGCCCCTCCAAGATCTGGGGGTCGGCACGAATGGCAGCCATAGCGACCTCATCCGCGCGTGCATCCGCTATTTGCTTCTCCGCTCCCAATGGTCCTCGAGGTCCTGGCTATACTGCGTGCACCATGGCTTAGGCCGCGCGCTTATTTGGTGAAGGGGTCGGTGATTTGGGTGGAAGGTGTCACACTCGCGCCGGTGGTCGGAGCATGTGGGATGTGGAAGGAGGAGGACGATGGGGGTCGGGTGTTGATTACCTTCCTGGATAGTCGAGCCGAGCAGTGTGAAGGAGGGGCGCTAGCGAGGAGGCGGCGGTGCTGCATGAAAGGAGTGAATGTTTCAACTTGGAAATGAAGGCAGAAAGAGGGGAAATGTGGCTTTTAGTAAGGGGGAGGGGCCGGGGAGGTAGATATTTCCGCGGAAAGCAAAAATTAGGAATCGCTTCAGCCAAAAAACTTGCGCGCCAAGTGTCATCAGACATGGTCCCTTATTCAGAACTGTGTACGATATGTGGACATCACAAATGATTCAGACCGCTTAACCCGTGTGTGATGAGTTTGAACGTCAAAAGTTTTGGTTCGAATTTCCATGGTTACATTGGTCATCCACGTCATTATATAATTTGGGTACACAAAGGAGACTACAACACACCCACACTTTTTAATCGAGCTAGTTCATAAATTAAACAGAGCTAGCTAACCTAAACATTACTCTAACAAATTAAAGACTGGCGGTCTTAATTAAACGAAATAATGAGTACTACTACAACTCGTGCTCATCAATCTCCGCTGCCGCCTCCATGTCCAACTCGTGCCTGACGGTCTCCTGGGAAAGGGACTCCATGGCATCCATCGCACCATATTCGGCAAGCATCTCGCCATCCGTGTCCGCCATCTCTTTCGAAAAGGCCGCCACGAGCTGGGCATGGGTGGATGCGATCTGGGCTTGGACGGTGTAACGCCCCGGATTCGATGCGCCAGGTGTCTGCCAGTTATTCGCCGTCGTTGCCATGTCATGTGCTTGTGTGTCTCTCTTTGCCATGTCATCATATGCATTTCATATCATGTCATCATGTGCATTTCATTTTGCATACGTGTTCGCTTCATGCATCCGAGCATTTTCCCGTTGTCCGCTTTTGCAATCCGCACTCCTATGTCTCTCGGCGCCTTTTTGCCTCTGTTCGTGTGGGTGTTAAATGGTCTCGAATGGACCGAGGTTTGTCAAGCGGCCTTGGTATAGCATCGGTAGACCGCCTGTCAAGTTTCGGATCATTTGGAGGTCGTTTGGTACTTCAACGGTTAACCGGGTAACCGCAAAGCCTCTTTTGTTTGCAGCCCAACACCCCTTTCAAAGTGGCCCAAAACCCACCAAACTCCCCTCCATGCTCTCGGTCGTTCGATCACGATCGCGTGGCCGAAAACCGCACCTCATTTGGAGTCTCCTAGCTCCCTCTACCTACAAATATGTGTCCCTCCCGGATTTTTTCGCGCAGTCCAACCCTAGCCATCTTCCTCCTCCCGCAGCCGGACGTGTCCCTCCTCTCTCTCTCCCACACGGGGGCTCACACGGCCCGAGGCCGGCCCGCCCGGCCCGGCCACCAGCGCCCGCTGCCCAGCGCGCCGCCCGTGCAGCGCCTCGCCTGCCCGCGCCCGATCGCCCGTGCGCCTCGCCGCCAAGACTCGCCATCGCCTCCGCCCGGCCGGCCCGCTCCGTCGGCTCGCCCGGCACCCAGCCCGCCCCGCCAGCCCGCCATGGCGGGCGAGCAAGCCCCGCCAAGTGCTCCGCCGCCTCTGCCATGCTCCCAACCCGCCGCCTAGCTCGTCTGCCGCCTGCTCCGCCTTGCCACGGGCGCCTCCACACTCGTCGGCCCAGCGTCCTCACGGAGATCATGCCCGCCCGCCGCCATGGAGATCTCCGGCGCCGGCAGCCTCCCTCCGCCGCCTCGTCGCAAAGTCTGAAACTGTTATTAGTTGCAATCTTGCCATGTCATTTTGAGCATGTTCTAGTGATTTCTGGAGATAGCTCAGTGTTCATGTTTTGTAATGCTTTACCTGTACTTCATGCCCATGCCTTTTGTTTTCATGTTGAGATGCTGTAGAATAGTGTTTTGATGCTTGCATTATGCCTAGTTGCTGTTTTGGACAGATTGTGGTCATATCTTGTATTGGGTGTATGTGTTGAACCGTTGCTCCGTTTTGAGTGTGCTCTATATGAAACTTGCTTGATTTTGCATGTAGTTTCATATTATCATGTTGGATCCTTGTTTTGAGGTGTTTTCTTGATGTTTGTATGCATTTTGCATCAATGCCATGTTCATCTTGTTTTGCTCATATCTTCTAGGCCGTAGCTCCGAATCTAATGAACTTTATATGTAACTTGACTAGAATTTCGTGTAGATCATCGTGGTGCATCTTAACTTGCTGTTAACAACTTGAACATAAGGTTTATTCAGATCTGGACCAATTTCAGAATTTGCATATGAGGACTTACCGGAATTGTTATATGTTGTTTCCGGCCTCATTTAAACTTGCTTCGTTGTGTTGCTCTTGTTTGCATCATCTCTTGCCATGAGTAGCTTCGTGTAGCTTTGTCATGCATCATGCTTGGTTGTGCATCATGCCTTGTTCATGTGTGGTGTGTTTACTATGTTGTGTGCTTCTTCTTGTTAGTTCCGCTTCGTTGCGATCGTGAGGATTCGCTCGCTCACGCTTGGTTCGGCTTCATCAGTTCGCCTTCTTCATGGACTCGTTCTCCTTCCTTGCGGGATTTCAGGCAAGATGACCGCTACCCTGGATCTCACTACTATCATTGCTATGCTAGTTGCTTCGTTCTATCGCTATTCTGTGCTACCTATTACCTGTTTATCAAGCCATCCCAATTGCCATGTCATCCTCTAACCTTTTGCACCCTTCCTAGCAAACCGTTGTTTGGCTATGTTACCGCTTTGCTCAGCCCCTCTTGTAGCGTTGTTAGTTGCAGGTGAAGATGAAGTTTGTTCCTTGTTGGAACATGGAGATGTTGTTCCTTGTTGGGACATGTTTACTTGTTGGGATATCACAATATATCTTATTTAATTAATGCATCTATATACTTGGTAAAGGGTGGAAGGCTCGCCTTATGCCCGGTGTTTTGTTCCACTCTGCCGCCCTAGTTTCTGTCATATCGGTATTATGTTCCCGGATTTTGCGTCCCTAACGCGGTCGGGTGATTTATGGGACCCCTTGACAGTTCGCTTTGAATAATACTTTTCCAAAGAAGGCCCAACATTGGTTTTACATTTGCCTCACCTAGCCTTTTTCCCTTGGGAGTCGCGCATCCCGAGGGTCATCTTTATTTACCCCCCCGGGCCAATGCTTGTCTAAGTGTTGGTCCAAACTAGAGCCACTTGCGGTGCCGCCCCGAGGCAACTTGGGGTATCGTCGGTTGCCGTACGTAGTGTTCATCCGGTCGTGGCCTGAGACGAGATACGCGCGGCTACTATCAGGGTGTCGGCACGCCGGGAGGTCTTGCTGGTCTTGTTTTATTGCTGTGAAATGTCTTGTAGCCGGGATTCCGAGACTGATCGGTCTTCCCGGGGAGAAGGAATATCCTTCGTTGATCGCGAGAGCTTATCATGGGCTAAGTTGGGACACCCCTGCAGGGTATAAACTTTCGAAAGCCGTGCCCGCGGTTATGTGGCAGATGGGAATTTGTTAATGTCCGGTTGTAGAAAACCCGAAGTTGATCTCAATTAGAATACACCAACCGTGTGTGTAACCGTGAGTGTCTCTTTTCGGGGTTGATCGAGAGGAGAACACGGTTTCTGGGTTATGGCTGACGTAAGTAGGAGTTCAGGATCACTTCTTGATCATTATTAGTTGACGACCGTTCCTTTGTTTCTCTTCTCGCTCTCATTTGCGTATGTTAGCCACCATATATGCTTAGTCGCTGCTGCAACCTCACCACTTTACCCCTTCCTTTCCCATTAAGCTTTGCTAGTCTTGATACCCATGGTAATGGGATTGCTGAGTCCCCGTGGCTCACAGATTACTACACCACCAGTTGCAGGTACAAGTTTGCGATGATCATGACGCGAGAGCGATGTTGCTTGTTTTTGGAGTTCTTCTTCTGCTTCTTCTTCGATCAGGGGATAGGTTCCAGGTCGGCAGCCTGGGCTAGCAGGGTGGATATTGTTTGAGTTTCTGTGTATGTTTCATCCGTAGTCGGATGTTGATCTTGTATATGATGTTGATGTATTCTGTGGCTTTTGTGCCTTATGTATGTATCCCTATGTATTATGTAATGTTGATGTAATGATATCCACCTTGCAAAAGCGTTTCAATATGCGGGTCTATCCTTGGTGGGACCGTCGAGTTCCTTTTGGATAGGGTCGCATATTGGGCGTGACAGACGGGCTCCTTCGTCGCAAGGTATGCGGCAGAGGAACGGACGACTGCTCGAATGCTCTCGGCGATTGCCAGCTCTTCGACCGTGGGTTGCCGACCGTTGTCGGTGAAGCTTCGTTCGATTTGTGCGGTGACCGCCAGGAGCTGGGCGTGGGCGGCCTCGACATAGTCGTGGGTGGCCTCCATCAGGGCCAAGGCCGCCCCTGCAGAACGGACAACTGTTGTGCCGCTCTCGCCAGTTGCTATCCCCGAGGCAGATGTTGCTGCCGCCACCGGAGAAGCAACAGCGGCCATTTGGGCTGCCTTTGCCTCCCGAACGCAAATTGTGGCCGCGCTCATGCACCTTGTTAGCACAAGCATGGCGGCTACGGCCATGCTCTCGCCATAGTGGGCCACCGAAGTTGCCTTCACGACACGGGTCCACTTGCCCATCTTTCACCGGCGACGATTGAACAGTGAAATGATATTTGGGGAGCGAGCTAGTGTGCTTGAGATGCCGGCTGTGGACTGTAGCCGACACACCTTCTCGTGTAAGCCATAGGCGTACTATACACCGACGGTGCTCCAAGATATTTTCTACTACATCTCACACGGTTGCTGATAATAAATTGTGTGCGATCTACTTAATTTTTCATCTGGATTTGAATTACATAATGCGGTCATAGCGGCAATGGACGGTGTTTGAATTGCTAGACCTTATATCTGGAGCGAACATGCAACTATATGTGTGTCGTAAAAGATTGAAATTATTTAGGGTTCGTTTGAACATTTTATACATTAAATTGGTTTTCTAGCCATTTCGGGTAAACAATTCAAATCTGCACCACATGCACATGCTCAAGTGCATATAAATTGTTCAAAAAATCAAATCTGTGTCCTTGGGTGCATGGTTAGGTCCCATGCAAAATGGGAATGAATTTCAAACACCAGGGCACCATTGATTGCCAGCGAAACATTGAGATGCCTGGTTTTTAAATTCTAGTAAATCCAAAACTCGTCTGAAATTCATGAAACTTGGCATGCTATCATGGAGCGGCATCAACATGCCTTGGTAGAAATTTTGTCCCATTTGGGGCAGGTTTGGGTATATGCTTCTCACAAACCGGAGCTTCTCACAACAAGCATATGGTTTTCGGTAGGGAACGTCCCACCTTTGGGGACGAAACGATATCCATTGCCTCTTATTGCTTTCAAATTTTTTTCTCGTGTCAACATAGAACAACATGAGTGTTCTGTAATTTTTTGTGATTTTTCGGGGTTTGTTTGGGCATTTTTATGCATTAACTGAGTTTTCAATGCATTATATGTGAACAATTCAAATCTGAACTACATGCACATGCTGCAGTGCATATAAATGGGTTGAAAAAAATAAATCTGTATCCCTGGGTGCATGCTTAGGTCCCATGCAAGAAATGGGAATGAATATCAAACATCGGGGCACCGTTGATTGCCGGCAAAACATTGAGATGCCTGGTTTTTAAATTCTAGTAAATCCAAAACTCGTCAGAAATTCATGAAACCTGGCATAGCTAGTTCAACTATCATGGAGTGGCATCTAATTTTTGCAACTAAAATTCAGTAATTAAGCATATATTTCATTCATAGATTAAGCAGTCGTTATTAATTTATACAAGCAGTTCAACTCGACAGCACAACCGACCAAACTTTTCCCCAATTGTTGCCAACCACGTACTGAAATAGCTAGTTCAACTATATATACTAGCTAATTTTAAGTATGTTGTACAGTTCCACCACATCTATTGTCCGATGAACTGAACAAAATACCCCCTAATTAGTACTACTACTGCGGAGGGGCTTTGTACTACTTCCGGCTGCCTCTCCTTTGCCGAGCGCACTCAGTAAGAGGCAGATGAGGAGGAGCCTACCGACGAGCTCGGCAACCGCAACGCGGTGCCTACCGCTAATGCAGCTTCAGCCACGCTCGACTCGAACGCCCTCTGCCGCTCCAAACGACCTCACTCGAAGCGGTGGTTCTCCTTGTAGATCTCCTGATTCCTCGCCTCCGAGGTGGCGTGTGCCGCTGCTACTGCAGCGGTAAGGCTCTTTGTGTGCTCGACGAGGTGCTCCTCCTCCTCCCGCAGGAACTCGTTGTAGCGCGCAAGGTTGCTGTCGCACATGTGGGCATCCACCTTAGCTAGGCGGCGGTGGCGAAGCGGGTGATGACCCCGGCGGTGAATGGTGGGCTGGCGGCCACGGCGGCCGACGACGGGGTGGCGGCCACGACCACTACCTCCCGCCTTTGGGCCGCAGTGGCGGAGCGGGTGATGGCCATAGTGGCCGGCAATGGGGTGGTGGTCACGACGGCCATCTCCCGCCTTCGGGCCGTGGCGGCGATGCGGGCGATGGCCCTGGCTTTCGACGGTGGTGTGGCGGCAACGGCGGGCAGCAATAGCTGCCGACGGGCACCGGCGGCGGAGCGTCTGGTGGGTGTTCCGCGCACACCCAACAGGGACGCCACACGCACTAAACTACATCGGGGACTGCGCCGCCGCCGTGGTGTAGCCTCCCAGCTGGAGCTGTCCTCTGATGACGGTGGAGTGGCTGAGCGACGACGATGGACCGGTGCCATTGGCGAATGTGGGAGAAGCAGACGAGATAAGCTATAGGGATGGAGGGGAAAATGTGACGCAGGACTCGCCGGCCGTGAGGGTTTTTATAGCTGGCCGGTAAGCATTGGGATTTTGGGGGATTTCACCAAGTCGGGCGGGAAGCTTGCGCAGGAACCTGCGAGGTTGCGCGGGAACGCGCTCACCGACAATTCATTGGCGCCACCGTTCGGCAAAAAGAACGCCCCCGCGCGCTGCGCAAGCTTGCGTTGTAAGCCGTCTGCAGCAGCGGGGTGACAAGACGTGCGAGATGAGGACGAAATGCCACGTACACATATTGTTAATAAAAAAAGGTTTGCGATTTAATTACCTACTATACCACCGTCCTGGTTTATAAGTATGATTTAACTAATAAAATTCGAATGCATGTTGCCAAAGATTATATAGTTGGATTTGTATTTGAACATGGTTTCCAATTATTTTATTTTTAAAACATGCATTAACATTTTGTTGGTTAAATTTGAGGGCAAAGTATGGCACAGAATATAAAGGAGACTATAGACTAGACGGAGGTGGTACCACACGGCCGCTCTCTACGTAGTGACACAACTGTCGGACGGCTTGTAGGCGACCATTTCCTGCGTGTTCAACTGCTGGATGCATGTGGATGCTTGCGGTTCAGGCGGCCGCGGCACGCTCTGCTCGTGTCCCGCCACGCGCGCTCTGCTCCCGCGTCCCTCTGGGTGCTCTGCCCTCGTCCCTCCACGCGCGCTTCCAGTGTTTTGGGCAGGCGCACGATCATGCACGTTCGTGTGCAAGCGGTTGCGACGGGCTCGGCGCGACAATGCAGTTACCCGCTGCAAAAACTGCCATGCGGACGCGCTGAGAATTCACGCCGCCTGGCCCCCTTTTATTCCTGCGGCCATTTACCTTCATCTCTCGTCTCACACGACACAATAAGCACACCCACGAGGACACATACAGAGAGGACATCCAACGTTTCCAACGGCGCTCCCAGCGGCCGACAACGACAACGGCGGGCAGTTCACCATGCATCACGTAGTGGACACCCACGTGAGGGGGAGGGCCCTCTCGGTGGAGTACATGAATGATCCGGTCTCGGTGGAGAGCTACATCCAAACTATGGAGAAGTGCCTTGTCGAGGACAAGTACCGAGTGGTCAGCTTCGACCTCGAGTACACCATTGGTCGTGCCGGGCACGATCAGAAGGTTGCCATCGCCCAGTTGTGCGTGCGACATGATGTCCTCGTCTACCACTTCCACCTTGCCACAAGGCCTTGCGAGCGTTTCTCAAGGTTTATCAAGAGCCCCGACTACAATTTCGCTACGGTGGACACCACCAACGATCTAAAAGCGCTCAAGGTTTCATACTTGAAATGCCCGAATCTTGTCAACATCCAACACCGCTATAATGTCTAGGGCACCGACAAAAGCAAATTAAACTCCCTCGTTGACCTCGCCTCGGCCATCATCGACCCCTACTACGCGAAGATGAAGCAAGAGAGCAATAAGGACAAGAACGCCTGGCATAGTGTGTGGCATAAGAGACTGGATGAACAACATGTCAAGTACGCAGCCATGGACGCGTACACAAGCTATGAGATGTACATGCAGATCGTTGACATGAGGAACTGTCTTCTTCCCCCCAGACGAGGGATCGAGCCACATAGCAAAGGCGGGAGCGCCACAAGAAGTAGATGACTAGACGATCGCTTCTCCTACTTTAGAATGCATGCAATTGTTTATTGAGGTGTGTGCGAATGATCTGTATAGTCACTTATGTAATTGATGTTTATTTCAGTTATATATATATATATATATATATATATATATATATATATATATATATATATATATATATATATATAGGTTATTCTATCGTAGATGAGCAATTCACACGGCTTATTAGCAGCAATCGTATGTGTTATTATTGGTCTTCGCACACATTTCATATTACGGACCTGTTTGCCGCAGATCACACACATCTTGTTCAGTTGAACCATTTCCATTGTGTTGCCTAATCACACAGTTCATCCCAAAGAACTGTATGTCAGATATCGCACACGCCTTCATCTGGCTGCCCATTTCTTTTGTGCCTCCTCATCCCGAACAGTTAATTGAGCTGAACCGTATGCCCTGCATCGCACACGCAACTAAATTCTTAACCGTGTTTGATGCTTCTGTCATCACAAATGTTTTGCATCTTGTTTTAAGGTCTTTTTACACCACCATTTGCGATTATGGCATCACACACAGTTTCCTCGAAGGGCCTCTGATCGTAGTGTCGCGTTTGGACCATCCTGCAGTAGTGCGTGTCTCTTGGTCTCTCTTCCATCCGATGACAAAAAGGCACACTCCCATTCTCTTCTTATTGCTACCCCTATCTATATAGTTAGGTCTCCTTGCAACAAACAAGCATTCATCTGTCTCTCTACTATCTCTTTCTACCACACATAACCTTCCACGCCTAGCCAGCCGTGCTGTCGAGGTCTATCCAGCTCTGTCACATGCAAACAGACGCTATATGTGTTTCGCTTCATCGCACACACACTATCGCTCTCCCATATCCGCAACCTCGTAACCTTGTCGATGTCGATGTTACACGCACCTCTCTCTTTGTAACACATACATGCACTCACCCTCTCTCTCCCTTTCGGACACTCCTCTTTCTATGACACACAAAGTCTTTTGAACATGCATATGCCCCTCTCTCGTTAGGTATTGCTTCCCCCCTCTTTGTCACACAAATATTCTCTCTATATCTATCTCTCACAATAATACATGCATAGTATAAATTGAAACCAACTACAAAAATGAGCTCTGATTACAAAAATCAAATACACTCCCAAACCGAATATGAAAATAGGGTGAAATCATGCACACAAATGTTTGTTGCATGCATGAATGTCAATGATATGGATGTACTACTCGTACATCACACAGACCCATTTCACTCAAATTACATTAAACCCTTCTCAAAATATGGTGCGCATGTGATGTTTGTTGTACTACTCCTACCATCCTTCCTCTGACACGTTCCAACATATTGTGCTACTTCTAATTCTATTTTTCTCCTTAGACCATGTGAAACCATGAAAAGGTTACCCCCACCCCCACTAGTAGCGTAGCTCGAAGCTTGCATATGGACACAACACCCACCGGAGCAAGCAGCCGTTGCCAAAGTAGACGATGCCACGATAGGGAAAGATGACGGAGTCTCTGACATTGCCGACGTGGATCACATCATCTATGACCGTGAGTAGCGCGCGCTGACTGTCATTTGGAAGATAGTGTGATCTACAGCTTGCCCTCGTAAGCCATGAGGGGTAGCTGTGCTCCAGCAGCACGCCCTAGTCGGTCATGATGAGGTGCATCGCGTCCTCGCTGCTCACAATGTGGAAGAGCGGGTCCTCCAGCAGCATGCCCGTGAGCATCACATCATCGAGAGCATGCCCGCGAACATCGCATCATCTCCACTCTCGACGTGGATGACCTCGTGCACCGGTAGCACGCCCGCGAACATCGCATCCTCGCCACTCACAATGTGTACGAGAGCGTTCTCCAGCAGCATGCCCGTGAGCATCGCATTATCGCTGTCCGCGAACATCGCAGCATCGCTGCTCTCGACGTGGACGAGCGCGTGCTCTGGAAGCACATGTCGGCGTTCTAGGAACGGGGGTCCCCAGACTTGCCTTCCTACGGCCTGCGGCGTGGATACACTAGCAGCCTGGTACGACCCATCTTCACCAGCAAGCACTCAAGACCCTCGTGAGGGGCCAAGCCTCGCGTGGCGCACGACACAAGACCTCCTCGGGGGCAGCCTCACTAGGATGACTCAAGAGGAGCGGAGAGTGAGGGAGTCCTGGATTAGGGGGTCCTCGGAGAGCCGGACTATATACTTTGGCCGTACTGTTGGGCTATGAAGATACAAGATTGAAGACTTTGTCTCCTGTCCGGATGGGACTCTCCTTGTCGTGGAAGGCAATCTTGGCAATACAAATATGTAGATCTCCTCCCTTGTAACCGACTCTATGTAACACTAGCCCCTCCGATGTCTATATAAACCGGAGGGTTTAGTCCGTAGGACAACAACAATCATACCATAGGCTAGCTTCTAGGGTTTAGCCTCTACGATCTCGTGGTAGATCAACTCTTGTAATACTCATATCATCAAGATCAATCAAGCAGGAAGTAGGGTATTACCTCCATCGAGAGGGCCCGAACCTGGGTAAACATCGTGTCCCCCGCCTCCTGTTACCATCCGCCTTAGACGCACAATTCGTGACCCCCTACCTGAGATCCACTGACATTGGTGCTTTCATAGAGAGTTCCACTGTGTTGTCACCGTAAGGCTAGATGGATCCTTCGATCATCGACAACGGTGCGATCTAGGGTGAGGTTTTCCTCCCCGGACAGATCATCGATTCGGGCGGCTTCGCATCAGGGCCAACTCGCAGCCATCCGAGCAGATCGAGAGCTACGCCCCTGGCCATCAGGTCAGGTTTGGAAACTTGAACTATACTACCGACATCCGCGGAGACTTGATCTTCGACGGATTCGAGCCCATGTGAGGTGCGCCGCATGACTTAGCTCTGTCGTCGGACAGTGTTCGGGAGATCACACATGCGACTACTCCGGCCCTCAATTCGGAAGAAATTGTGCCATCTGAGGACGGGTGGATGGACCCCGCCACGGAGGCTGCACACTCAGTGGCGATAGAGCCAAATACTGACTTCACCTTCTTCGAGACCCGTGTTGCCGAACCATTGGATTCGTCCCTAGCCATGGGCTCCGAGCCGCCTGCGTCCGTGCCTATCGAATTCGATAGGGCACCGATCATGGAGTTTACCTCCGCGGATATATTTCAGCACTCGCCCTTTGGTGACGTGCTAAACTCGTTGAGGTCTCTCTCCCTGTCAGGAAACCCTTGGCCGAACTATGTCCAGCTAGAATGGGATGCGGACGACGAAGAAATTCGCTCCCCACCCACCACACTCTTAGTAGCCACTATCGACGATTTAACCGAGATGCTCGACTTAGGCTCCGAAGACATCGACGGTATGGACAACGATGCAGGAGACGAACAAGAACCACCGCCCACAGGGCGCTGGACTGGCACCTCATCATATGACATATACATGGTGGACACCCCCAAAGAAGGCGATGGCGATAAGATGGCGGAGGATAATCCCTCCAAGAAGCAATCCAAGCACCGACGTCAGCGGCGCCGCTCTAAGTCCCGCCATAGCAAAAGCAGCAATACCAGCACAAGAGACAATAATGCTTTGGATAGTGCCAAAGATGACGACAATCCCCTCCAGCCAGACTTAGAGCGGGAGGATGAACAAGCTAGCCCTCCAGAACAGGCAGAAGACGGAGAATCGGAGGATGACAATTACATGCCTCTCTCCGAAGACGAGGTGAGCCTCGGCGACGAAGAATTTATCGTGCCTGAGGATCCCGTCGAATAGGAGCGCTTCAAGCGCCGGCTTATAGCCATAGCAAACAGGCTGAGGAAAAAGCAACAACAGCTTCGAGTTGATCAAGATGTGCTATCAGACAGATTGTCTGAAGTCCTCGCGGCCGAGGAATACGAACTCAAACGCCCAACCAAGAGTTACCCAAAGCGAAGGTTGCTACCCCAACTTGAGGAGTAAGCATTAGAACCTACATTACCAGCGTATGATGCGGCTGATCGGCCACCTCGTGGCCGAGACAGAGGGGCATATCAGCCCGAAGTCCAGTCCGCACCTCGTCGTCAGACAAACAAAACACCAACGCCTGGGGCAACACGCGGGACCTGCGAGACGTATTGGAAAACAAAGCAGGACATACAAGATCTATCTACGGATCACGGGGTCACGCCCCAACGCACGACGATGATCGTCACGCCGGATACACTAAAAGAAAATCTGGCCAGGCCGAATACAGCAGACAAGACTCGTATGAACTGCGTCGTGACATAGCCCGGTACGGAGGCACTACACACCCCCTATGCTTCACCGATGAAGTAATGGATCATGAGTTCCTAGAAGGATTCAAACCCGTGAACACTGAGTCATACGATGGCACAACAGACCCCGCGGTATGGATCGAGGATCCTCCTCCACATCCACATGGCCCGCGGTGACGATCTACATGCCATCGAGTACCTCCCACTAAAACTCAAAGGATCAGCCCGGTATTGGCTGAATAGCCTGCCAGCAAACTCCATTGGCAGTTGAGAGAATTTGGAAGATGCATTCCTTGACAACTTCCAGGGAAATTATGTATGACCACCAGATGCTGATGACTTGTGCCACATAACCTAACAGCCTGGGGAATCGGCGAGGAAATTCTGTACTCAGTTCCTAACTAAAAAGAACCAAATCGTCGACTGTCCGGATGCCGAGGCCTTAGCGGCATTTAAACATAACATCAGGGACGAGTGGCTCGCCCGACACCTCGGCCAAGAGAAGCCGAAGTCCATGGCAGCCCTAACGACACTCATGACCCGCTTTTTTGTGGGCGAGGATAGCTGGCTGGCTCGCAGCAACAACACATCAAGGAATCCTGGCACTTCAGATGCCAAAGATATTAATGGCAGACCACGTCGTAATAGACACAAGCGCCGCAACAAAGACGATAACGCGGAAGACACGGCAGTCAATGCCGGATTCAGTGGCCCTAAATCCGGTCAGCGAAAAAAGCCGTTCAAAAGAAGCAATCCAGGCCCGTCCAGTTTGGACCGCATACTCGATCGCTCGTGTCAAATTCGCGGCACCCCCGATAAGCCAGCCAATTACACCAACAGAGAATGTTGGGTGTTCAAGCAGGCCGGCAAGTTGAATGCCGAAAACAAGGACAAGGGGCTGCATAGCAACGACGAGGAGGAGCCTCGGCCGCCAAAAACAGGAGGACAAAAGAGGTTCCCTCCACAAGTGAAAACGGTGAACATGATATACGCAACCCACATTCCCAAGAGGGAACGTAAGCATGCACTAAGGGACGTCTATGCGATGGAGCCAGTCGCCCCAAAGTTCAACTCATGGTCCTCTTGTCCGATCACCTTCGATCGCAGGGACCACCCCACTAGTATCTGTCATGGGGGATCTGTCGCATTGGTCCTTGACCCCATCATTGACGGATTTCACCTCACTCGAGTCCTTATGGACAGTTGCAGCAGCCTGAACCTGCTCTATCAGGATACATTGCGCAAAATGGGCATAGATCCCTCGAGGATCAAACCCACCAAAACCACCTTTAAAGGTGTAATCCCATGTGTAGAGGCCTGTTGCACGGGCTCAATCACGCTGGAAGTGGTTTTCAGGTCTCCGGACAACTTTCGAAGAGAGGAGTAAATCTTCGATATCGTCCCCTTTCGCAGCGGCTATCATGCACTGCTCGGAAGAACCACATTTGCCAGATTCAATGCGGTACCACATTATGCATACCTCAAACTCAAAATGCCAGGACCACGCGGGGTTATAACAGTTAATGGAAACACAGAACGCTCGCTCCGCACGGAGGAGCACACTCCGGCCCTCGCAGCAGAACCGCAAAGTAGCCTTATTAGGCAAACCGCCAATTCGGCGAAAAAGACCCCAGAAACCTTCAAGCGAGTCTGGAGTACCCCGCAGGCGGATCGGCAGGCACGATTTGAGCTCGACTAGCAATTCAGCCTCCGTCCTAGTCCCAGTCAAGTGGCGAAATCTGTGCCACGCGTACATAACGACGCACTCAAGATACCATGGCTATAGGTGGTGGCACCAATACGGCACATCCCACAATGCGGCTCAACCGCCCCAGGGGCTGTATACCTTTATCATTTTCTCTCTTTGAGGACCTTACTCTCTGGAAGCCCTTTCCGGGTGTCTAATTGTTGGACTCATCACGGTAAGGAAATACCAAGGAAGCAAGACGGTCTGACGTACAAGGGAATCCCCAGGTGGTCTCTAATAACGATCAAAATACCTATTTTACATACCAGTACGCAACTTGCCCTTGGATAGGACATGTCAAATGGCCCTATTTTTTTTCTTATTGAACTACTTGTATCCATACGCGTTGATGTATTATTTAATAACAATGCATAGCGTTAGCCTATTATTGCATTCCCCTTTCTTTTTTTTCTTGTCTGCCTATTTAGGACAAATTGCAGCCGTACATTCTGGTACGACCAGTGCGCCAGGGGCTTCGGTATACCCCATAACACGGTGTGAGAAGTCCGAACACTTTTGACAGTGCGGCACCCCGAACTTATAGCATTATATGCATCATCTCCGAATCATGTCTTGGGTCAATAGTTGGGTTTGCCCGACTCCCATGTTTTGGTACCTTACATTCCGCAATATCGGCTAAGGTAGCGCTGGGAGTACTACTGCGATTGTGTCCCGGTTCGTCCGGACGAGCACCTCAGAAGAGAAAGCCGAAAACTTACTGTCATGATGAAGCGAGAGCTGGTCGCTGTTCAAGAGGTCTCAAGTCCTTAAAGACTTTTTCCGCTTCGGGCCAGGAGTCGGCCTAGCCCGACTTAGGCATATATAGCGCCCCAAATTCGGCCTTCCGAATATTAGGGGTTCGCCAAAATTTAAAATTTTTGACTTCTATGGCTAAGTGAGAGTGATAAAGCTGAGAGTGATAAAGCTTTATAGTCTGATTGCCTGGTTCGCTGTGCTGAACACCTCCTTCAAAGGACCCAAAATTGGGATAAAGAGTGCTCAGGTTTATCCCGAACACCCCAGTACTAGTTACATGGGGGAAGAAGCCGACGACTGGCCAACTCTCAGATTTCATAAACGGCCGCACAGAAGGTAATATTTTAAATTAACAAGCGTTTAGATAGCGCAAATGAACTCGTTTCAAATTACATGATCACATGAGTACATTCATTCGACTATTACATCCTTAGCACATTCCTCCTCCACAAGGCGAGCACCCTTCAGGACACTGTCACAATACTTTTCGGGGTGGCGATGCTCCTTGCCTTCCAAATGCCCCTCCTTCACCAAATTTTCAGCTCCAAATCACCAAAGGCACCTTCGCCTCGGCAAAGCTCACAAGCACCCTCGATGCGTAAAGACCGCTTTATGACTTCAAGCCGTAAGGTGCATTCACAAGTTGCCTCACCGCATCAAGTAGCTATCAGTGCAGGGCTCGCCAGCCACATCCGGACTATAAGACCTTTCATGGCCTGTCGCCGCCTTTGTGGAGCTCGACCAGCTGCTTCACCTGGTCGCTCAAGGGCATTGGGTGTTCGGTCCCAAAGATATCGAGACCAGAACAACTTCTCCATCGAGCTCCCTCCTGGCCCGGTAGAACTCCGTGGCATCCGACACACTGCGGGGTAGATCTGCAAACGCTCCTGGAGAGCTCCGAACTCGGGTAAGTAAAAAAAAGTTTCCTTCACATGCTTGATTTGCATAATGAATGCCTTACCCGCCGCTATCTTCTTAACCGCCTCATTTTCCTGGAGGGCCTTTTGGGCTTTGGCCTTGGCATGTTGTGTGCTTTCGAGGGCCTTCGCAAGCTCAGAACCTTGCGTCTTAGAGTCAAGCTCCGAGGACTCGTGTTTTTTGGCGAGAGCTTGGAGCTTTTGCTGCACCTCGCCTACTCGGGCTACTTGCTTTTCTTCCTCGATGCGCTCCTTGGCCGCTTTGTCTTCGGCCACGGATAGCGCCTTCTGCAGGGCCGCCACTTTGGTCGTGGCCCCTAGCAAAATTCATGACGATCCTATTATTCTAAAACCAATTTTTTTTATAATATACAGACGGGGTATCACTTACCTTTGTTCTCTTCGAGCTGCCTCTTGGTAAGGCCGAGCTCTTCCTTGGACCGCTCAAGGTCCCGCTTGATGGCGGCGACCTCAAAGACGCGCGGCAAGGGCAAAAGTGAAGCTTGCATATGCACATAGACATATTCCGATTAGACTCCTGCGGTTATTATTTGATCCTCTATTAGCCTTTCTTCGGGAATGCAAAACAGAGCATCAGGGGCTACTGTCTATGCGGTAACATTCTCTTATAATCTGGTTAATTACCTCAAAGCCTGTTAGAGGTCGGCACAGTTTCAACCACCCGCTCTGGCAGATCGAATCCTTTCGACCACCGCACTCATAATGGTGCGGTGTTTTCGTCAATGGAAGCGCCGCGAAGCACTTCCAGCAAGTTGTCCGATGCCTCTGGATGAACAGAGGCCATCGGCACAGACGGCTTGCCCCCCTTAGCGAGGGGTTGCTTGACAGAATCCAGAACCACTAGAGGTTCCGGTGCCGTATTCGGCTTGGGGCCAGACTTGCTGCCCCCAGCGTTAGGGCCTAGAGGAGTCTTGCCCCTCGTGTGCCCAGCGCCTGGAATGTCGCCTTGAAGCGCCTCCGGAACCGTCTCCCCTTGGTTCAGTCCCCTTTGAGACAACACCTCGGAGTCGTCCATAGGGCGGGCGGGGGGTCCGGAGTGAATCATTGTTCATATCCGGCGGGCCCAAAGAATGATCCGACGAAGATACGTCGATGTGGGCTCGGGATGTGCTGCATAATCATGCTCGGCGTGATAAGAAACAGAACAATAATACGTACCGAGAATTATTATGGTATCAAGATACTCATGACTTCGCCAAGGGCTTGTCCCTGGGTAACCACTCCTCGTCGTTGAAAGCGGCTGTCGTGGAGCAGTCCAGGAGGAAAATCCCGTGATAAGGGGACACAATCTCTGCTTCAACAAGACGTGCCAAGAAAACCGCCTCGCAATATGTGCAGTAGCTGGTTGAGAAAAACGGTTCGAATAATGACCGGGCCGTAGTGTGACGTCATGCTGCAGAATGTGTCAGCAGATTAGATTTGTGGAAATATTGTTCTCTCTATGGTGGTATGTGGAATTTGTTTTGCGGAGCCGGACACTATCCTTGTGTTCAAAATCTTCCATGGAATATTCGGAGGAGGAACCCATCTTGCAATGCCGAAGACAATTTGCGCGCCCGACTCATCGTCATTGAAGCCTGGTTCAGGGGCTACTGAGGGTGTCCTGGATTAGAGGGTCCTCGGACAGCCGGACTATATACTTTGGCCGGACTGTTGGGCTATGAATATACAAGATTGAAGACTTTGTCTCATGTCTGGACGGGACTCTCCTTAGCGTGGAACAAGCTTGGCAATACGGATATGTAGATCTCCTCCCTTGTAACCGACTCTATGTAACCCTAGCCCCCTCCGTGTCTATATAAACCAGAGGGTTTAGTTCGTAGGACAACAACAATCATACCATAGGCTAGCTTTTAGGATTTAGCCTCTACGATCTCGTGGTAGATAAACTCTTGTAATACTCAAGATCAATGAAGCAGGAATTAGGGTATTACCTCCATCGAGAGGGCCCGAACCTGGGTAAACATCGTGTCCCCCGCCTCCAGTTACGATCCGCCTTAGACGCACAATTCAGGACTCCCTACCCGAGATCCGCCGGTTTTGACACCGATAGAGAGATCAAGGCAAGGGGCACCTCTTGAAGTTCCCATGACGCGAGCCATGATGACCTAGGCTAGGCGGGCGCCGGTGGGTGCAAAGTACTGGTTTTCTCTTTGGTGCTAAAGGAGCAGGCGCAGGCGAGGAGTCCGGAGGCATCAGGCAAAGGTTTCCATATCGATGCAACAAGACCAAGACCAACGAGACGACAGGATGGAGGTCATCGCGGAGCCCACTACGGCGTCACCACCAGAGTCTTTGGCAGGCGAATACCACCTTTTGTCAGGATAGCTTGTACTAGTTGTTCCCTTTCCCGTTGTGAGATCCCTTCCCACCTGATATTTGGGAAGAGGACTCAGGCCTCTATAAATAGGACTAGCCACCACTATAGGAAAGATAGAACTCATCTGAGAACAGATCTGGGATCGTATCCATTCCATCCTCGCACGCACAAGCTCGCCGATCTCAAGAACACGTCTCCTCAGGAGGTAGTTCTTCCCTTGTACTTATTCATCCCAGCCTACGAGGCAATCCACCATACTACACTGGAGTAGGGTATTACACCACATCGGTGGCTCGAACCAGTATAAACACTTGTGTCCCTTGTTCTTTGGGTTTGGCGAGCTAGGCCTTGAGATTGCGGTGAGTGTGTTAGCTTGGGGGAGAGAGATCTTCGTGCGCACCCCAGAGTTCGAACCTTAAGGGTTTTGCCAGAACCCATGATCCGACATATGGCACGCCAGGTAGGGGTGCACTGAACCTTCCCTTCCGTCGATCCGTGCTCCACTGCTCCACCGCGTTCATGGCGGATGCACGCCGAGCCCGCGCTGAGCGCCAAGCCACCCTGGCCGCTCGTGTCGCTCAGACAGCTCCTGTCAGTGGCCTCCTCGTCGTTCTCCATCATCCGCCGCCAACGCCTCCACCGGCCCGGCGGGAAACAAGCAGCAAGCATCCTCGCTTCATCCCTCTATGCGGCGGGACGGCCGCACCGCTACCCGGTCGCTGACTCCGGCTGGCTCATCATCCCATGCTCATCGCGCGCCCACGGACGTGCAGGCCGCGCTGCTCATGGCATGCGAGCTCCTGCGCTACCGCCCGGTCGACGACATCTACGAGGACTGGCTAGACCGCATCGCCGATCTCGTTAGCGCTGCTGGGGGCTCTCCTGCACCTTCCCGCTCGCTGCCTTGCCCTCCTCCAACTGCGGGCGACGTAGCTCACGGAGCGCCTCCGCCACCTCCACACCAAGACGGCGCCCGGGCACCAAGGCGAGCGGCCCCTGGGCGTGACTCGCCGCTCGGGGTGACCGCGCATGAAGAAGGAGGCTGCAAAGATGTTCCCTGACCGCGAGAAGACGCCCCCGCACTCCCGGCGCCTTCACATCAAGACCGCATGCCGCCTACGGCAGCGGTGCGCGGGCAACAAGACCATGCTCCGCCCCCGCGGCGGGCCCCGGTGGCCACAGCAGGCTGTGAAGCCTACACTCCAGAGTTGCGTAGCGTCGTTTGGTCAGGCAAGTTCAAGCCAGAGCTGCCTCCGCTCTACGACGGCACCCCCGACCCTACGGAGTTCTTGCAGTTGTACGAGCTGAGCATCGAGGTGGCCAATGGCGACGAGAAAGTCATGGCGAACTGGTTTCCCATGGATCTCAAAGATGGTGCTCACTCGTGGCTCCTGAATCTGCCCCCAGGTTCGATCTCCTCCGGGGGTGAGATGTGTGACCACTTCGTCACCAACTTCCAGGGCACTCGCGACCGCCCGGCTAGCGAGGCGATCTACCGCACATCAAGCGGCAGCCGGAGACCTTACAAAAGTACATCCGGTAGCTTCAACATCGTTCGTAGCCTCAAGATCCCCAAGGTGGCGAGGCCATCGTTCGGGGTTCAAGATGGCGTCCGCGTTTCTCAGATGAAGGAGGCTAGCTAAGAGGAGAGCCTCTCCTCCTCGAACTCCCTCCTCCTCGCCGACCTAGAAGAGAATAAAGCCAAGGCCAAGGACGTGAAGCGCAAGGGGGTAGCCGGGCTCGCGGCGGAGCTATATACGAAGTGCGGCCAGGACCACCACGAGTCGTCCAAGAGCAGCAGTCCATTTTGCGCCTTCCACACCGTACACAGCCACAACACCGACGATTGTCAAGAGCTCGGGGCCATCCGAGATGGACACTTCGGTTGATGCCCCGAGCGCAACTACTGGGGCTACGGCCGAGGATGAGGACGGAGGACGCTAGGATGACCGCCGCCCCCGTCAGGAGTGGCGCGACCGGCTTTGCGAGGACCACTGGCAGGACCAGTCTCGAGAGGGCGCTTGGAGGGACCAGCCTCGCGAGGACCGTCCTCAGGGCAATCCTGGCCTCCCCCCGCTGCCACCACCACCAAGAAGGAACGACGACCACCACCAGGACGATGGGGATGGGGTCTTCCAGGTGCCGCGTGCTACCACCTACATCTTGGGCGGAGCTCAGGCCCCAGCGACCCAGCGCATCTTCAAGCAGTTTGCTCGTGAGGTGAACGCAGCTCTTCCCAGGCTCGAGGCCACGCGCCCACTTAGGTGGTCCAAGTGCGCCATCACTTTCAGCTTGTCGGACCAGCTCAAGTGTGCGGCTACTTTCGGTGCCCTCCCTTTGCTTTGCTCACCCGTCATCAGCAACATCCAAGTCACCAAGACCCTCATCGACGGTGGCGCAGGGCTCAATGTCCTGTCTGTCGAGACGTTCGATAGCCTCCAAGTGCCATACGATCAGCTACAGCCTATGAAGCCTTTTTAAGGAGTGACAGACGGCTCCACCACCCCGATAGGTCAGGTCCGCCTCCATGTCACCTTTGGCCAGCGCAACAACTACCGCACCAAGCTCATTGACTTCAACGTAGCCCACATTCGTCTGCCGTACAATGCCATTCTTGGGTATCCAGCATTGGCGAAGTTCATGGCGGTGACCCACCACGGTTACAACATTCTCAAGATGCCAGGGAGTGGCGGCATCATCACAGTTCCGTGTGAAGAAAGAGATGTGGTGTGCTCCCTTGAGCGCGCCTTCCAAGCCGCAGCAATCGAAGACCCCGACAACGAAGGCACACTGTACCCTCCTGAGGCCATCCCCAAGAAGAAGAAGCAGCTACTCCACCCAGTGCCTCAGGGAAGCGGTGTCTCCAACGGCACCACCTCAGGATCTGCCCGCAACTAGGGCGCCTCCCTCTCTCGTATAGGAAGGCGCGCCCGGCGCCCTCCTCGGGCAGGGCTCAGGGGCTCTCTTTTAGAGGGCCTCAAACCTAGCCAACATCACGAGGGAGGCACTCGGGCATTATGTGGAGGCGTGCTTCGCTGCACATTTCCCTCAAGAGGTCACAAGGTGAGGAGCGCCTAGTGCTTAGGAGTTCGTCACCCAGGAAATCCAGGGGCTTCAGGAAGCAAGGACCATACGCGGCGACCGCCGCCCACCACCCGGCGCAGCCCCCCATCCTGGCGAAGAGGGCGGGCTGCGCGTCTGCGTCGACATTCTAGGGCTCAACAGGATCGCATCTCAGAAGCGCTTCTGGCCTTCGCCTGCGTTGGCGGTGCGAGGCCCTACACACTATGTTCGCATGCGGTTAGCTTCCTGAACACGGCTGTAACCTGGCCCGTCATCTCCAGCATCACAGCAGGCTGTCTAGGGAGGCCGCATCACAGCGATCTGGCGAAGATGGCGACGGTCCTCAAGGAACCACCCGAGCCCCCAGAGCCTCCTGAGGCTCAGGGCCCTCGTGCCTCGAGAGGAGCAGCTTGTTCACCGCGCAACTTCAGCTACCTCAACACTCCTTCGACAATGGAACCAGCTGACATTTTCCGGTTTACTCAGCTGGGAGCGCCCCTCGGGCTGCATCATTCCCAGGTCGCACGGGAATGTCCCCGCGACGTATATCTTTTTGCATCTTTAACTTACTCTGTTGGTTGCGCCCCTCGGGCTGCATCATCCCCAGGCTGCTCGGGTCCGTCCCAGTGGCATGTATTGTTCTTGCATCTATCTGAACTAGCTTATCTTCCTGCGTGGTTTCCCTATGACTATCACCTAGTTATCTGGTACATCGATACCCCACCCGCGACCACCCTCGTTGCCATGGGAGCCATTCGCCGGTTGTCTTTCCTTAGGATTCCTCGCATGAGTAGGCTTGACCGGCGTACGTCTGTGCTTTCAGTACTGTCATTTGTAGCATTGATAAACAATGGTGAGCTCATGTCTGCGGCAGGCCGGCCCCGTTCATGTCACATCCTGAGGTCGTTGGTGTCTGGCCTTCTCATGGGATCGCCTCAGGAATTCGTCCGGTGCAGGTTGCCTAACCTTCTTGCATGACCATTGAAGCTATCAAGAACCAAGACCAGGCGCAACCTGCCTTGAGTTAGGGCCTCAGGAGTCCCGCGCTAGCTCACGAATGCCCAGACACACCTCATCTAGCCCTGTCGTGCAAGCCAAGTGTTAGGGCGGGGCTATACACGCCAGAGGGCTCGAGAGCCCTCACCACCGCTTTGAGATGAAGCACCATGCTCCGTCTTTGGCGATCGACCACCATCGAGGAGCGGCTATGCCCGTGCAAGTGCGGAAGCGCTACGCTCCATGCTAGTGATAAACAACCGAGGGCGGCCCCATGGCCGTACCAACCTCAGGGAGCCATCCGGCTCAGTGTCCAGCCTCATCGCAACGCTTTCCCCTCGGGAGAGTCGAGCGAGGGGGCTGGGCACTAGGCTCTGTTGAGGCCACCTGGCGTCGCCCGCCTGCCGTCCCTCGGACCTGGTCGTCATGCCTACTCCAGGCGGGACCTCGGTGAGGACATATATGAAGGTATGTTTGAGCATCAAGGAGGACTCCTGAGCATCGCGACTCAGGAGCCTAACTGGCCACGTAGCCCCTCACCTTGGTCCGATCACAGGTGATCCGTCACGGCCCATGGCGGTTGAGGTATCTGTGAGGTCAGGCCACCGACGTGGAACCTAAGACCTACTTTAGTGGTTTCTTCCCGCAGGACGTTTGCGCATCAAGGGGGACTCCTGAGCATTGCGACTCAGGAGCCTAACCGGCCACGTAGCCCCTCACCCCTTGGTCCGTCCTGGTGATCCGGACGGCGGCTGAGGTATGCGCGGGGTCGAGCCCTGCCGACGTAGGACACCAAGCAAATGGGAAGGAAATCGCGGAATCTCAAACAAATATTAAAAACATACTGTTCTTCAAATACCAAACACAAGTTTAAACGCCTCCACGAGGCATGGTGCATGTTCTAGAGGCAAAGTAGGAAAATGAGCCGCCAGCAAGCCATATCATCATCCTTGGACACCGCCGTCACTTCCAAGGGGTGCCCCTTCGACAGCGACGTTGCCCTCACCTTGGCCGCCGGCCGGAGTTGCAGGTTCAGCAGCACCACCAGTCGAGGGCGCAGGGTCGAAGGCGCGGAACTTCTTCAGCAAGGCCTCCACCCGGCTCTTCACGGCATTAGCAGCGGCTGCACAGCGCTCATCATCCACGGGCTCGAGCATCTCGTCAAGGTCGGCGTCGGGATGACGAAGATGGAGGTGGCTGAAGACGTGCGTCAGTGCAGATGAGGGAGCAGCTGGGTGGGGCCCTCGTCGTCTATCACCAGCGGCTCCTCTAAGCCCTTCTTGTAGAGTGCCTGTAGCTCCATACGGGACTTCTCCTCAAGGGACTATAAGCCCATGCGGTCCTCAACCAGGACCTTCGCTTTGGCTTCCAGCTCGGCCTTCTCTGCCTTCATCTCCTGCTCTAGCTTCTCCAGCCGGCTGCGCTCCGTGGCCTGTGCCCTCGCCACCTACTTCATCTCGGCCTCGCGATCTCTGACAGTGTCCTCTCGGGCCTTCATCTTCTCCTCCTCCGCCTTGTATTCTCGAGCCTCGGCCGCGCGCTCGATGCGCATGACCTCCAGCTCGGCCTCCATCGACTGGCAGCGCCCCTTGGCGGCCTCGGTGGCCTTCAGCACCTCCTCGCGGGCGGCCGTGGCATGGGCAGCGGCCTGCTTGTCCTTCTCGGAAGCCGCCACGGCTTAGCTTAGCGCCGCCCAGACTCACGCATCGGAATGGAGCCAGCCAGAGATCAGCTCCAGGCGCCCCGCCACCAGATGGCGGTCTGTGCCTTGAAGATCATACCGCAGCAGGGTCAGCGCAGAAAGAGCGTGCTCCAGGATGTCAGGCGAGGCAGAAGGAGCACGAACTGATGGTGACACAGAAGAAGGATGCAGCGTCATTGCCAAGACCTGAAGGTTGATGGCGGTGGAAGAAGAAGCCAGGAGCTCCGGAGCTTGCGGGGCCTCGGCCAGCAAGCTGCGGACAAGCGCCTCGGGAGTCAACATAGCATCAGGGGCCGTTGTCCCCTGGAGACGCTCCTCTGGGCCTCACGAGGAAGACCGGGCCGGGGAGGTGCGGGTGCCATCGCCACCCTTGTGCCCCGGAGGAGGCGCGGCCGTGCCAGGCTGCTGGGTCCCCGAGGATGTGGCCACCCCCTCCTTCTTCTTCTTTGATGATGACGTCAGCATAGCAGCTCAAGGAGGAAGCATCAGGAAGCCGCAATGGAAGCAGGAGCAAGGGCAAGGTCAGGGCAGGATACTCACTGATCCATGGCGCCGTAGTCCTGGCGCATCTTCAAAAGTCACGGAACTGGGGCCTCATGACTGAGGCATGGCGGCCAGGGCCCAGAGTCAGCAAAGCCACGGTGGCTCGGCGGGCGACAGGCCGAGGTATCACCCTAAAAGATCAGCGATGATCTGCTCTTCCTCGGGTCATCAGATGACTGCTTCCTCGAGGGGGAGACCCTGGATCTTGTAGTGACCCTAGCAGGGGGCAGGACTTCACTCACTGGGTGGTCGCCAGCATCGTCGTCGTCAGACAAGTCGCGGAGGAGATCGGCCTTGCGTGGAGGGGAGATCTCCACAGACCCCTCCGGGGTGGCCGCCGAGTCCTGCTCCTCCACCTCGCTAGAATTATCGGAGGACACCACCACCGAAACCATCACCACCGGGGCCTCAGAGGGCTCCGGCAGCACAAGGCCACGCCCATCAAAGGCAGGCATGTCAGCGACAATCTTTGCTCCATCCAGGAGGCGGTACAGGGGAACGAAGGCGTCCAGCGGGTACCCCTGGTTGTCCCCAACCAAGGAGCGGAGGGCTGAGCCCAGCTCCACGTCAAACAGGGCCTCCGAACATAGGAGGAGGTCGTCTGCTTCGCCCCCGAGCTTCAACAAGGGGCGCGAGCACGCCTAGAGGGGAGCCACGCGTTGTGCCATGAACTCCTTGATGATCATGGCCCCCGTCAGCTTCGCCGCCCTAGGATCATCAGGCTTCAAGTCGGTTGTCATCCTCTCGAGCACCAACTCTGCCCGAGGGTCGGTGAGCTTCGGGCAGAACCACCCGTCGTGAGATGTGGACATCTCCATCGGCAGCAACAGCCGAGGGTGAGAGCACTTGGCATCCATCAAGACCCACTGGCTCCTGAAGCCCTCGGCCTTCTTCCCGGCATTCGAGATCGCGTTGGTCTTGTTGGCTGGAACGAAGTTGGCACACCCCGAGGAGGGGCCGTCCTTGACCCGGAGATAGAATAAGTGGCGCAGCAGCGCCACAGACGACATTACGCTGACGTATGCCTCGCAATAGAAGGAGAAGATCGACAGAAGGAGGATGGAGTTGGGATGAAGATGGAGGGTGTGAAGCTTGTAATGGATGAGGACGGAGTAGATGAAGTCGGAGAAGGGGGGGACCAGCCCCGCAATGATGCTGCACAAGAAGAAGGGATAGAAGGTGCTAACCCGAGGCCTCCGTCTCATCGGAGCTAGCCGGAGTGCAGTTTTCCCGTTCTCATCGCACGCCGCCGTCATCAGGAGCGTTGCGGCAAGGTTCTTCTCTGAGACGCTTGGCGCTTTCAGCGCAGGCTCGTACCAAGATGGCGGAGGCTGTCAGATTTCGAGTTCTGGCAGACCCTTGAGGTTCGAACAACAGGGTGTGCGCGAATCTTTCCCCTACCAGCTCACACGTCGACGGTTAGCAAGGAATCTAAGCTATGAACGATGAACAACACAAGAGACACGAGGTTTATACTGGTTCGGGCCACCGTTGTGGTGTAATACCTTACTCTAGTGTGTGGTGTGGTGGATTGCCTCAGGGGCTGATGAAGAACAGTACAAAGGAAGAACAGCCTCGCGAGGGGTGTTCTTGGGCTGGTGCGATGAACTGCTTGGGTGAGTTCGATCGCCTCTCTCTCTCTCTGCTAGGGCTCTATCTGATTGCCTCTACTCTGTGGTGGCTAGCTCTATTTTTTGTGGGAGGCCCTGGGCCTCTTCCCAAATAATGAGCGGGAAGCGCGCCAACAATTGGCCATTTTGAAGGGGAACATCTAGTACACTTATCCTGACTAAAGTTGGTCTTGGCTGCCAAACGCTCTCGTGGTGACAGCATCACAGGCTCCACGATGACCTCTTCCTGCCGCTCTGCTGTTCTTGGTCTTGTTGCACCAAAGCGGTAACCTTTGCATGATGCCTTGGCACATGCTTGCCTCCTTTGCACCAAAGGAGAAGCGAGGGACATCTTGGCGGGCAGGTGCCCGCTGGCGCCACACTCGGCCTCGATCGTCATGGCTTTGTCACAGGGGCACCCCGTGAGGTACCCTGCCTTGATCTCTCGCCTCCTCGTGAGCCTACAGACGAGGCTGTTCTGAGGAAGGTTCCGGTCGTCCACCCGTGAGTGGCTTGGCCCCTCGCGAGGGTCTTGAGCTTGAGTGATGAAGCTGGGCCACTGGGTCCCCACCTTGAGCCATGCCATGAGCCAGCAGGCGAGCAAGTCTGGGACCCCGTTCCCAGAACGCCGACAGTAGCCCCCGAGCCCAAGGCGCGCCCGGACTTGGCTTAGCAGAGAAGTGAAGGGGCAAGTGCGAAGCGCCACAGGCCCCAACAGCCTGCGGCCTTGGGTGCCGCATGGCGATTGATTGGTCCTGGGCGTCTCCGTGTCCCCACGACGCCTCAGCAATCGTCCTTCTGACAAAAAGGTGGCTCGGGCCAGACTTGGTGCTTGTTCTTGCTGGCCTTGCTCCAGATCCCCTTTCTCGCCCTTCTCCTCCTTGCTTCCGAAATCCTCCAGATCTACCTCAATCCTTCCCATCCTGCAAGCCATGACTCCTCACAAGACCCCAACTGAGGCCTGGTATCTCCCGACTCTGGATCCTCCGACCATGTCGGTGAAGAATCTCGTCCTTGTGCTCCGGAGGACGGTGGTGCAGGGCAACGAGGGGGCGACTGTGCTCAAGGCCGGCTCCAGTCAGCCTGAAGGCAAGGGGAGCACCTTCTACCCATTCTTTGTGAGCGCCAACATCGCTGGTCTGGTCCCTCCATTTTAAGAGTTCTTCTTTGCTGTTCTCCGCCAATACAACTTGCAAGCTCTACATCTCCACCCCAACTCATTTCTTCTCCTGGCGATTTTCGCCTACTACTGTGAGGCTCACGTTGGGATAAAGCCCTCGGTGGCTTTTCTGCGCCATTACTTTTACCTTCGGGTCTCTCGTGGCTCCATTCTGCATGCTTGTGAGCTTGTCGTGATACTCAGCTCCAACTCCATCTCAAGCCGGGAAGAGGATTGAAGGCTTGAGGATCAAGTGGGTCATCTTTGGATGTCAGGCGCATCCATCCCCGATCGGCGCTGCCGTCAGGGCAGCCAGACCATTGATGTGTGGTCCGCGTGGAGCTCGTCGACTCTCGTCTTGAAGATGGTCTTGAAGAGGATAGAAGCGGACTGAGGCCGAGGTAGCTTAGGGTGCCCGGGCTGACCAGGCCACGCTCCTGAGGGTGTCGGATTTCGGGTTCCGGCAGACCCTTGACGTTCGAACACTGTGGTGCGCGCCGAGATCTTTCCCCTACCAGCTCACGCGTGAATGGATTGTGAGGGATCTAAACTAGGAACGATGAACAACACAAGAGACACGAGGTTTATACTGGTTCAGGCCACCGTTGTGGTGTAATACCCTACTCCAGTGTGCGGAGTGGTGGATTTCCTCAGGGGCTGATGATGAACAATACAAAGGAAGAACAACCTCGCGAGGGGATGTTCTTGAGCTGGTGCGATGAACTGCTTGGGTGAGTTCAGTCGCCTCTCTCTCTCTCTCTCTCTCTGCTAGGGCTCTATCAGATTCGATCCCACTCTCTTGTTCGTCCTCCCTTACTCTGTGGTGGCTAGCTCTATTTATAGTGGGAGGCCCTGGGCCTCTTCCCAAATAATGAGCGGTAAGGGCGCCAACAATTGGCCATTTTGCAGGGGAACATATATTACACTTATCCTGACTAAAGTTGGTCTTCGGCTGCCAAAATACTCTGACGGTGACGCCGTCCTGGGCTCCACGATGACCTCCGTCCTGTCGTTCTGCTGGTCTCGGTCTTGTTGCACTGAAGCGGCAACCTTTGCCTGATGCCTTGGCATGTGCTTGCCTCCTTTGCACCAAAGGGGAAACGTGGACACCGCGCAGGCTGGCACCCGCCTGGTCTCTATCGTCATGTGTTGCGTCACGGGGCACCCTCGTGAGGTACCCTGCCTTGATCTCTCCGCCTCCTCGCGAGCCTGCCTGACGAGGCTGCTCCTAAGGAAGGCTCCTGTCGTCCACCCCATGAGGCTTGGCCCCTCGCGAGGGTCTTGAGCTTGAGCTGATGAAGCTAGGCCGTGCTGGGCCCCCACTTGAGCCACGCCGTAGGCAGGCAAGTCTGGGGACCCCCGTTCCCAGAACGCCAATAGAGGGAGTTCCTGGAACACCGGGTGGCGCCGCTACCGGAGCATTCGCTCCCGCTGTGGAGGCTTAAGGAGGCAGGCGACGCCCTTCGCCTAAGCTCCGAGGTCCTCTCTGACAAAGACCTGGCCGCAGCTCTTCACTCCTTGGTCGGGGGAGACGTGGCGAGGCTAGAGGGTGCTCCCGTCCCCCTTTTCCTTCGCGACAACTGGGAGCAAGTGGTGAACGACATTCCCACCTTCAATGGTGAGGGGCTGGTGCCCGCCGGGGCTCCCGAGGATCTGACGATGTTGGCGATGGTGAACGTTTCCTCCAGCAACTCTAGCGGGAGTGAGGAGGAAGAAGATGAAGTAGGGGAAGAAGAGTCTGACTCCGAGGCGGCTGGCGAGGAATCGGGTGATTCCTTCCCTCGGTGCAGGTCCCGCGCCCTTTGCTCCATGCCGGACGACGACGAGGCTGGTGCCAGGCGAGGAGGGGAGGATTCTCCCCTGGTTCCGAGGAAGGGCAGGTCGGGGCTGGTTCTCCCAGGGTCCGTTCTGACTCCGGGGCGGTCTGAGGCCAGCTCCGGCCTTCCCGATGCGCCTACTGCTTCCGGGCCTCCCAAGGCTGACCCTAGCCGCAGGCTTTCAGGCTTCAAGTTTTGCTGGAGCCTGCTTGAGCCCGCGGATGATGACCAGTAAGTGTTCGATCCGTGTTTTGCTTCTCTTCTGCCGCCGAGGCTTGACGTCTGTATTCTCTTGGCCAAGTCGGCACCTGCAGCAAAAAGGCCGAAGGGGGCTTCTGTGGCCCTGCTTGAGGCGGGTTCGCCTGCCGGGGATAGGAGGCAGCAAAGCTCGCGCCTCCCCTGCCCAGTCATCCTCGCGAGCCCAGCAGGGGCACTCTGGCGGTGAGTCAGCCCCCGTGGTCCCGCGGACTCTAGAGGCGCCTGCGCTTGACGTTGTCGCTGAGGTGCCCGAGGCCGAGGGTGCTCCTCCTTCTCAAACCGTGATCACGCTGCCGTCTTCTACACCTGCTCCACCGGCTCCAGTCCCTTCTGATCCCTCGGCCATCTTGGACCAGGCTGCCAGCGAACTGAGCCGGCTGCAAGAGGATCTCCGGAATGCTAATCCCCGTCTGGTGGCCGGGCGCCTCGAGCTGGCTTTTGGCTGGGCTCGCTCTGCCGCCTCCGTCCGAGCGGCGCTGAGCCAAGCCGAGTCGGCCTCCGATGGGGAGAAACAAGCCGCCCCACCAGGCCAGGACCACTCGTGATGCTGCCAAAGGCGATGCCGCGGACGCCCGGGACCGCTGCAAGGCCCTGGAGGTCGAGCTGCAAGGCCTGCGCGATGAGCTTGCCAAGGAGATCCGCGGCCGCCAGGAGAAGGAGAAGGAGATGGAGGCTCGGGAGGCCGCCGTCAGGAACCGGGACGCCGAGCTTGATTGTTGCCGTGGCCGGTTGAAGACGCTAGAACAGTCACTGAAGGTGGAGAGGATCGAGCTAGACAGGAAGGCAAAGATCCTGGTTGAGGATCGGGTGGCCTTCGCCAGGTTGGAGGAGAAGGCTCGCGCCGCGTTGAAGATGCTCTACGAGGGTGTCCTGGAGAAACCGTTGGCTGGTGCGGAGGATGGCCCCGCCAAGTTGCTTCCTTTCTTGGTCCGTGCACTTGAAGATGTTACGGATGGCCTTGGCCCCACGGCCGAGGCCGAGGCGCATGCCCTGTCTTCTGCAGCGCTGACGCGTGTCCTCAGCCATGTCTACAATCTCGATCCCAGCGTCGACCTCGACGGCCTGCTGGAGCCTGTAAGCGGAGACCTTGCCGCCGCTGCTGTTGAGGCCGTGAAAGGCCGAGCCGAGGCCCTGCTGGGGAAGTTCCGCACCTTCAGCACCTTGCCTGGGCGTGGTGCCGCCAGCTCCGCGGCCTCGGGAGGTGGGGGCGCCACAGGAGAGTGATCCCTTCGCAGCTTCCGCTCTGTTTTAATTCCTGCAACATGCACCATGCCTCATGGAGGCGTTTAAACTTGTGTTTGGGTTTGTGAAACGACTTATGGCTTGTAATATTTGCTTTGAATTCGCATTCTTCCCTCCTACTTGCGTGTGTTCTACGTTGGCAGGGCCCGACCCCGCGCATACCTCAGCCGCCGATAGCCCCGACCGGAGACCAGGACGGGACAAAGGAGTGAGGGGCTACGTGGAAATTTAGGCTCCTGAGTCGCGATGCTCAGGAGTCCCCCTTGACGCGCGAACAACAAGTAGGGATAGGAGGCATAGGAGTGGATTGGTCGTTCTACGTCGGCAGGGCCCGGCCCCGCGCATACCTCAACTGCCGTTAGCCCCGACCGGAGACCAAGGATGGGACTAAGGAGTGAGGTGGTACGTGACCAGTTAGGCTCCTGAGTCGCGATGCTCAGGAGTCCCCCTTGACGTTCAAACGAATTTTCATACCTTGGCTCCGCTCGGAGAGGCGCACGACGACCAGGTCTGAGGGACCTAGCTGGGTGGCGTACGTTTGGGCGTGGCCCGGGCGTAGCCCCCGTGTCCATCCCCCTCGCGCGGCACTCCCGAGGGGAGGCGTTGCAATGGCGCAAGACACTGAGCGCTAGGCTCCCTGAGGTTGATACGGTTGTGAGCCGCCCTCAGTTGTTTATCACCAGCGCGGAGCATAGCGCTTTTGTATGTGTACGGGCATAGCCACTCCTTGGAAGTGTCGTCAGCCAGCGCGGAGCATGGTGCTTCCATCAGTGCGTGGGAGGGGCTCCCCCGGAGGAGCCCCGGCGTCTCCCCATACGACACGTGGCCGGCACGGTAGGGCTAGGAGAGGTGTATCTAGGCACCCGTGAGCCAGCGCGGGACTCACGAGGCCCTACCTTGAGGCGGGTTGCACCTGGCTCTGGGCCTTTATCAATGGTGTGTTCCTGCAGGGTTAGAATGCAAATGATCTACGTCCTCAGGTCCCGGCCTTCGAGCGAGCTCAGCCGCCGCTGGTATTACAGGTCGCGATGCCGTGGTCAAGGCCAGGGGGTGAGGGCTGGAGAGCCAGTAAGAGCCCATGAGTCGCTATGCTCAGGTACCCCCCCTTTAAATGTGCAAGCGCTTTGCATTAGGGCGGAGAGGTCCGCGATAGACAGTAGACAATAATTCCGTGAATCAGGTTAAGCACGGAGGAGAAAATCCGTCTAGATAGGTGCGGAGAAAGCACATGCCACTGGGTCTGGCCCGAGCAGCTTGGGGATAATGTAGCCCGAGGGGCGCCCCCAACAAGGTAAGTAAAGAACACAAGCAAAACGGATACACGCCGCAGGGACGGACCCACGTAGCCTGGGAATGATGCAGCCCGAGGGGCGCTCCCAGCCGAAAACGGAACTTGCAAAGGTGTCACCTGATATGGTCAGAGATGGCGGGTTGTTGAGGTAGCGGATGACACGTGATGAGGAAACCGGCCCTCACGAGCCCTCCCATCCTGGAGCCTCGGGAGGCTCCGGGGGCACGGGGGGTTCCTCGAGGGCCATCTCCATCTCTGCCAGGACTGCGCACTGCTTGACCTCCTGAACCTCCAGAGTGCACCCCAGCAGGCGCCGATGGGCGGCAACCGCGTTCGGCAGGACTAAAGGCATGCGAACGTAGCTGTGAGGCAGACCCTTGCAACGCCCCACGCGTGAGGGCAGGCGCTCCCCGAGATCTGGCCAGTTGAGCCACAGTGTGTCGATGCAGATTCGCAGCCCAGCATCCTCGCCTGGATGTGGGGCCACTGTGGGCAAGCGGCGACAACCGCGCATGACTCTTGACTCCTGTAGCTCATGGGTGTTCCTCGTGATGAAATCCTGAGGGTTTGGCCCTCCTTGCCGCATACCTTCATGAGGGAAATGGGCCTTGAAGCACGCTTCCAAGTGGTGCCCGAGCGTCTTGCTCGTGACCCCGGCTAGGTCCGTGGCTCACCCTGCCCGCCTGTGGAGGGCGCCGGGCGCACCTTCCTATGCGATAGAGGGTGGCACCCCTTGAACAGACGCGGGTCCTGTTGCCACGCCTCAGGAGGTGCCTACCCCATGAGGGCTTGGACCAGGTGAAGCCTTCTTCTTCTTGGGGATCGCCTCGGGAAGTCTCCCGCTCCTGTGATCTGGGTCTTCGATTGCTGCAGCTTGGAAGACACGCTCAAGAGAGCACACTGCGTCCCTCTCCTCACAAGGCACTATGATGAGTCCTCCGCTTCCTGGCATCTTGAGGACATTGTAGCCATGGTGAGTCACTACCATGAACTTGGCCAAAGCTGGGTATCCAACGATGGCATTGTATGGCAGGCGAATATGGGCGACGTCGAAGTCGATCAGCTCGATGTGGTAGTTGTTGCACTCTCCGAAGGTGACGGGAAGACGAACTTGCCCTATCGGGACGGTGGAGCTATCGGTGACTCCTGAGAAAGGCTTGGTCGGCTGAAGCTGATCGTATGGCACTTGGAGATCATTGAATGTCTTGACAGATAGGACGTTGAGTCCTGCTCCGCCGTCGATGAGGGTCCTGGTGACTTGCATGTTGCTGATTCCTGGTGAGCAAAGCATGGGGAGGACTCCGGCCGTTGCCGCGCACTTGAGCTGATCCGCTGAGCTGAACGTGATAGCGCACGATGACCATCTGAGAGGGCGAGTGGCCTCTGGCTTGGGGAGGACCGCATTCACCTCGCGGGCAAACTGCTTGAAGATGCGCTGAGAGGCTGGGGCCTGAGCACCACCCAGGATGCAAGCGATCGCGCGTGGCTCCTGAAACCCCCAGCCCCCTCGTCCTGATGATTGTCTTCGTACCTCCTTGGTGGCTGCGGCAGAGGTGGGAGCCCTGCGTTGCCTTGAGGGCGGTCTTCATGAGGCCTGTCTCTCCAACCTCCCTCGCGAGGCTGGTCTTGCCAGCCATCCCTGCGAGGTCTATCACGCCATCCCTGGCGAGGGCCACGATCTTCCCAGCGTCCTGTGCCTCTTCCTCCTCCTCGGTGGTAGCCCCGATCATTGCGCTCGAGGCGTCGGCCAATACGCCCTTGTCGCACGGCCCTAAGCTCATGGCATTGGTTGGTGTTGTGGGTGTGGAGGTCGTGGTACACGCAGTACCGGCTACCCTTGGATGATTCGGGTTGATCCCTGCCTTGCTTTGTGTCTGGTTCTTCCGCGAGCACGGCAGCCCCCTTGCGCTTCACGTCCTTGGCCTTGGGCTTCTTCTCTTCAGGATCAGCAGCCGGATGCTCGAGGAGGGAGAGGCGTCCTTCCTCAGCCCTGGCGAATTTGGTCGCCAACTTGAACAGCTCCAGGGATGTGCACAGGTCTTCATGCTTTGCTAGCTCCTCCTTCATCTTGACATCACGCACGCCATCGGAGAAGGCTGAGATGATGGCGGGCGTTGTTGAAGCGCTGGATGTACTTCTGCAGGGTCTCCCCTGGCTGCTGCTTGATGCCGCGCATGTCGCTCACGGTCGGAGGCTGGTCGCGAGTGCCTTGGAAGTTGGCGATGAAGCGGGTGCGCATCTCGTCCCAGGAGGAGATCGTGCTGGGAGCCAGGTTCAGGAGCCAGGTTCAGGCTCCGTCCTTCAGCGCCATGGGGAACCAATTCGCCATGACCTTTTCTTCCCCGTTGGCGGCTTCGATGCCCAGCTCGTAGAGCTGAAGGAACTCCGCGGTGTCGGCGGTGCCGTCGTAGTGAGGAGGCAGGTCCAGCTTGAACTTGCCGGGTCATGCAACGCTGCGTAGCTCGGCGGTGAAGGCACGGCAGCCTGTGGTGGCCACCGGGGCTCTCTGCTGATGTGGAGCTTGCTCTTGTGGATTCCCGCGAACCGCTGCCTGGAGCAGCGCGGGGTCTTGATGTGGTGGCGTTGGAGCGTGATCGCGGCGCTCCAGTGCTAGGAGCACGCGAGCACCTTCTTGGGGACGAGGGATCTCCTGGCAGCTCCTTTCTTGTTGCGCGGGCGCCAGACGCGAAGGTTCTCGGCCCGGGGCCACACGCCTTGGAGCCAGGGCGCCTTCCTGGGGAGGAGGTGGCGGGGGCACCTCCGGCTCCCTGCCTCCCGCACGGGCTGAAGGGCGAGGCAGCGAGAGGGACGGCGCGGGGGAGCCCCCCGCGGCACTGAGAAGCTCGGTGACGCGGTCGAGCCACTCCTCGTAGACGTCATCGACAGGGCGGTAGCGCAGGAGCTCGTTTTCCGTGATGAGCGCGGCTCGAGCCTCCATGGGAGCGCGGTGCACGCGGGACGAAGAACCAGCAGGGGTGATCGAAGGAGTTGCGGTGCGGCCTTCTCGCCTCACCGAAGGATGCAGGGACGAGGCCTGCTGCTCGTTCCCCGTCGGGCCGGTGGCGGCGTTGTCGGATTTCGGGTTCCGGCAGACCCTCTAGGTTCAAACACTGGGGTGCGCGCGGAGATTTCACCCTCTACCTTCCTGCACCTGGCCGCCCCGCTAAGATCTAAGTTATGAAAGGAACAACACAAGGGACACAAGGTTTATACTAGTTCAGGCCACCATTGTGGTGTAATACCCTACTCTAGTTTGTGGTGTGGTGGATTGTCTCTTGGGCTGATGATGATGAACAATACTAGGAAGAACAACCTCGCGAGGGTCTGTTCTTGGCTGGAGTGATGAACTGCTAGGGGGAGTTCAGTCGCTCTCTCTCTCTACTGATCCCAGATGCTGGATCCTCTCTCTAGATGCCTCTACCTTGCGGGTGGATAGTCCTATTTATAGGCAAGGACCCTGGGCCTCTTCCCAAATATTGAGCGGGAAGGGCGCCAACAATTGGCCATTTTGAAGGGGAACATCTAGTAGACATATCCTGACTAAAGTTGGTCCTCGCCTGTCAATGGCTGTGGTGGTGACGCCGGCTTGGGCTCCACAATGACTTCCTTCCTGTCGTCCGCCCCGTGAGGCTTGGCCCCTCGCGAGCCAACCTGACAAGGCCGTTCCTGAGGAAGCTCCCAGTCGTCTGCCCCGCAAGGCTTGGCCCCTCGCGAGGGTCTTGAGCTTGTGCTGATGAAGATGGGCCTTGATGGGCCACCCCTTGAGCCACGCCGCAATCCGCAGGCAGGCAAGTCTGGGGACCCCCGTTCCCAGAACGCCGACAGTAGCCCCCGGGCCCAAGGCGTGCGCGGACTTGGCTGAGCAGAGAAGCGAAGGGGCAAGTGCGAAGCGCCGCGGGCCCTAACAGCCTGCGGCCTTGGGCGCCGCGTGGCGGTTGATTGGACGTGGGCGGCTTAGCAACTGCGTGAATCGTTAAAAGAGCGGCGTCTGTCTAGGCTTTGCTTCCTCCGGTCATTGCTCAGATCCCCATTCTTGCGCCTTCCCTTCCTGCCTCTGAAATCTCCACATCTACTTTGACCGCATGCCCTAGCAAGACATGGCGCCTCGCCAGACCCCGGCCGGAGCTTCGTACTCAGCCGCCTTGGACTCGCCGAATGTGTCAGAGGAGGGCCTCGACCGGGTGCGCCGGATGGTGGTGGCGCAAGGCATCGACGGGGCAGAGGTGTTCAAGGCTGGCTCCGCCCTTTCCGAGGGCCAAGGAAGCACCTTCTATCCGCTCTTCGTGAGCGCCATTGCTGCCGGTCTTGTGCCTCCCTTCTCTGAGTTCTTCTTCTCTGTCCTCCGCCACTACAAACTGCAAGCTCTACACCTCCACCCCAACTCTGTTCTTCTTCTGGCGATCTTCGCCTATTATTGTGAGGATCACGTCGGGGTGCAACCCTCAGTGGCCTTTCTGCGCCACTACTTCTCCCTCCGGACCTCTCGTGGTCCCGTCTCTGCGTGCGCGAGCTTTGTCGCGTATGGCAGCTCCAACGCCATCTCGAAGCCCGGGAAGAGGATTGAGGGCTTCAGGAGCAAGTGGGTCATGGTAGATGCTGGGCGCATCCACCCTCGGCTGATTCTGCCCACGGAGCAGCCCACGCCCATCGAAGCTTGGTCTCGCGCGGAACTCGTGGATCCCCGCGCGAAGCCGGTGCTGGAGAAGATGGACGTGGATCTGCGGCCGAGCAACATGGCGGCGGCGAAGCTGACCGGTGCCTCGCTCCTGAGGGAGTTCCTGGAGCATCAGGTGGCCCCGCTTCGACAGTACTCGCTTCCGCTGTGGAGGCCCCGCCCGAGCCCCGCAGTCTTGGCCGACGAAGATCTTGCCGTGATCCTCAAATCTTTGGTCGGGGGAGACGTGGCGAGGCTGGAGGGCGCTCCTGTGCCCTTGTTCTTCCGAGACGATTGGGAGCAGGCGGTGGAAGCCATGCCTGCCTTTAATGGGTACAGGCCCGTGCCCGCGGAGGTTCCCGAGGACCCGGCGGCCCAGGCGATGGTGAACGTGTCCTCCGGCGACTCCAGCAAAGAGGAGGAAGAAGAGGAGCGGGAAGCGGGGCCTGACTCCAAGGCAACCGACGGGGAGTCGAGAGCGCCCCTCCCTCGGCGCAGGTCCCGCGCTCTCCGCCTCTTGCCGAGCGATGACGACGAGGATGGCGACGAGCGGAGCGGCGAGAGCTTGCCCCCGAACCCGAAAAAGGATAGGACTGGGCTGGTCCCCCGCGGGTCTGCCCCGGCTCCGAGGCGATCCGCAGACGTGCCTCCTGCTCCCGGGCCTCTTGAGGCTGATCCCTGCAGCTGGCTCTCGAGCTCGCAAGCGATGACCAGTAAGTGCTTGGTTCTTGTTTTATTCCTTGCTTTCTCGCCCAGGCTTGATATGTGTATCCCTTGGCTAGGCTGGCGCCTGCGGCGAAGAAGCTGAAGGGAGCTCCTGAGGCTTGTCTGGGGCAGCGCCTCTGCCCGCGAAGGAAGGCGACGGCAAGACACGGGCCTCTTCTGCCCTGTCATCCTCGCGAGGCCTGGTGGAGCTAGCTGGGGCGAGCTCAGCCCCCATGGCCCAAGCGACTCCTGAGGTGTCCTTGCCTGATGCCACCACCACAGCTGTTGGGGCGCAGCAGGTTCCGCCTCAGGATACAGTGGTTACGCTGCCGTCCTCTCCTCCTACTCCACCAACTGCTGTCTCTCCGACTCCTCCCACTGTCCTAGATCATGCTGCTGCTGAATTGGACCGGGCGGCAAGATCTTCTGGGCGCCGACCCTCACCTGGTGGCCGGGCGCTTGGAGCTGGCCTCTGGCTAGATTTGCTCGACGCTCGATTCGAAAGGGCGCTGGTTCAGCCTCGGCGGCTGCGACGAGGAGAAGCAGGCCGTCCTTGGGGCGAAGGCTGCTCGCGACGCCGCCTTGGGGGAGGTAGCCGATGTACGAGGTCGCTGCAAGGCGCTAGAGAGCGAGCTGCAGGGCCTGTGGGACCAGCTTGCCAATGAGGCCCGCATTCGCCAAGAGAAGGAGGAAGACATGAAGGCTCGTGAGGCGGCCGTCAAGGACCGGGACGCCAAGCTTAACAAGCGTCGTGACCGCTTGGGTGCGCTGAAGCAGGAGTTGGAGGCGAAGGAGGTCGAGCTGGACGGCAAGGCGCGGGTTCTTGTCGAGGACCGCGAGGCCTTCACGGAGATGGAGGTGAAGGCTCACACCTTGCTGAGGACGCTTTACGATAGTGGCCTGGAAAGCCCGCTAGCCGGTGCCGAGAAAGGCCCCGCCAAGGTGCTTCCCTTCCTGATCCGCGCTCTTGAAGATGTCACCATTGGCCTTGGCCCTACGGCTGAGGCCGAGGCGCGTATCCTGTCTTCTGCAGCGATGACGCGGGTCCTTACCCACGTCTACCTTTGCGATCCCAACGTCGACCTCGACAGCCTGCTGGAGCCAGCGAGCGGCGAGCTTGCTGCTGCCGGTGTTTAGGTCGTGAAGGGTCGAGCGGAGGCTCTGCTGTCGAAGTTCCGGGCCTTCAGCACCAAACCGAAGTGAGGCGCTCCCGGTCCAGCGGCTTCACGAGGCGAACCTGCTCGGCGTGGCTCCGTCGTCGACAAGTGACTCCGTTGTGGCTCCTGTTCTGCCTCCTGCAACATGTATCATGCCTCGGGGAGGCGTTTAAACTTGTGTTTGTTGTTGTGATAACAGTTACGGACTGTAATATTTGCTTTTGAATTCCTTGAGATTTGCGCTTTTCTTTCCTACTTGCTTACGTTCTATGCCGCAGAGCCATTGCCAAGATACCTCAGCCGCCATTAGCCCCGACCGGAAACTAGGACGGGACCAAGGAGTGAGGGGCTACGTGACAAGTTAGGCTCCTGAGTCGCGATGCTCAGGAGTCCCTCTTGGCGCACGAACAGCAAGTAGGGAGGTGAGATGTGTGGGGGGAATCTACCATTCTACGTCTGCAGAGCCTGGCCCCACGCATACCTCAACCGCCGTTAGCCTTTCGGAACTAAGGAGTGAGGGGCTACGTGACCAGTTAGGCTCCTGAGTCGTGATGCTCGGGGGTCCCCTTGATGCTCAAACGGCCTTCGTACCTTGGCTCCGCTCGGGGAGAGACGTGCGACGAACCAGGCCCGAGGCGCCTGGCTGGGTGGCGTACGTCTGGGCGTGACCCAGGCGTAGCCCCGGTGCCCAGCCCCCTTGCGCGGCACTCCCGAGGGGAGGCATTGCGATGAGGCCGGACACTGAGCTCTGGGCTCCGTGAGGTTGATGCGGCCGGGGGCCACCATCAGTTGTTTATCACCAGCGCGGAGCATAGCACTTCTGTATGTGTACGGGCATAGCCGCTCCTCGGCAGTGTCCTCAGCCAGCAGCGAGCATGGTGCTTCCAGTGCGTGGGAAGGGCTCCCCTTCGAGGAGCCCCGGCGTCTCAGCCCGCCTCGACACGTGGCTGGCACGGTAGGGCCTGACGAGGTGTATCTGGGAACCCGTGAGCCAGCGCGGGACTCACGGGGCCCTACCTCAAGGCGGATTGCGCCTGGCACTTGGTCTTAACTTGTGATTAGTTCCTGCAGATTTGGTTAGATGTCGACGCTCTACGTCCTCGGGTCCCGGCTCTCGAGCAGGTCTCACCCGTTGCTGGTATGCCAGGTCGCGATGCCGTGGACAAGGCCAGAGGGTGAGGGCTGGAGGGCCAGTAGGAGCCATGATTCGCGATGCTCATGTACCCCCCCCCCCTTTAACGTGCAAGCAGCCGACATGAAGGAAGAAGGGATGTCGTGGACAGGCATCAAATAACAATCATGATGGGTCGAACGCATGACCTGAAATAAAGGCAAGAGGGGTACATGCCGCTGGGTCCGCCTCGAGCGACACAGGGATGATGCAGCCGAGGCGCCCAACAAAGTAAGCTAAGAACATGAAGTAAAAGGATACACACCGCAGGGACGGACCAACGCGGCCTGGGAATGATGCATCCCTGGGGGGCGCTCCCAGCTGGAAATGAAACTTGAAGGATTTCACCTGATAACGTTGAGGACGAAGGGATGTTTAAGTAGCGGACGTCGTGGCTGCGAGGCCGATCTTCACGAGCCCCAGTGCCCGTGGAGCCTCGGGAGGCTCTGGAGGCGCCGTGGCTCCTCGTTGACCATCTCCAGCTCCGCCAGACTGCGGAACGACCGCCTCTTTAGCCTCCAGGATGCTCCTCATGAGGCGCTGGTATGTCGCCGCTGCGTCGGCAGCCGTGGGGCATCTGAACGTAGGCTGTGGGTGGGCCTTGCAGCGCCCAGCGTGAGGGCCGGAAGCGCTCCTGAGAGGCGGCTCGGTTGAGCCCTGGTATGTCGATGCAGACGCGCAGCCCACCATCCTTGCCTGGATGGGGAGCTACGGCAGGTAAGCGGCGGCTGCCACTCATGACTCTTGACTCCTGCAACTCCTGCGTGATCTGACTGACGAACTCCTGAGGGTTTGGCCCTCCTTGCCTTGCTCCTTCCTGAGGGAAACGTGCTTTGAAGCACGCCTCCAAGTGGTGCCCAAGCGCCTCCCTCGTGACCTTGGCGAGGTCGGTGGCCCTCCAGGAGAGAGCCCCCGAGCCTTGCTTGAGGAGGGCGCCGGGCGCGCCTTCCTATGCGACAGAAGGCGGTGCCCCCTGGGCAGGCGCGGACCCTGAGGGGCCTGCCTCCTGAGGGGTCGGGCCTGGCGATGTCTTCTTCTTCTTGGGAGCGGTCTCAGGGAGCCTCACGCTCCTGCGATCTGGGTCTTCAAGTGATGCGGCTTGAAAGGCTCGCTCCAGGGAGCACACTGCGTCTCTCTCTTCACAAGGCACCGTGATGACTCCGCCGCTTCCTGGCATCTTGAGTACGTTGTAGCCGTGATGAGTCACGGCCATGAACTTGGCCAGAACTGGGTACCCGAGGATGGCATTGTATGGCAGGCGAATGTGGGCGACATCGAAGTCGATGAGCTCGATGCGGTAGTTATCGCGCGCCCCGAAGGTGACAGGGAGGCGGACCTGCCAAATCGGAACCGTGGAGCCATCGGTGACTCCGGAGAAAGGTCGGTTAGCTGAAACTGATTGTAAGGCACTTGGATATTGTTGAATGTCTATACGGACGGGACATTGAGCCCTGCTCCGCCGTCGATGAGGGTCCTGGTGACTTGCACGTTGCTAATGATTGGGGAACAAAGCATCAGGAGGACTCCGGCTGTGGCCGCGCACTTGAGCTGATCCGCTGAGCTGAACGTGATGGCGCATGCTGACCACCTGAGAGGGCGCGTGGCTTTGAGCTTGGGGAGGACTCCATTCACTTCACGGGCGAACTGCATGAAGATGCGTTGAGAGGCTGGGGCTTGAGCTCCGCCCAGGATGCAAGCGATCACGCGTGGCTCCTGGAAGCCCCCAGCCCCCTCGTTTCTCCTTGGCTGCGGCGACAGAGGAGGGAGGCCTGCGTTTCCTTGCGGGCGATCCTCGCGAGGCTGATCCCTCCAGTCTCCCTCGCGAGGCTGCTCCTGCCAGCGATCCTCGCGGGGTCGGTCGCGCCACCCTTGGCGAGGGCCACGGTCTTCCCAGCGTCCTGCGTTTCTTCCTCCTCCTCGGTCGTAGCCTCGATCGTTGCGGTCGGGGCGTCGGCCGATCCTCCTTTCTCGCACGGCCCGGAGCTCTTGACATTCGATGGTGTTGTGGGTGTGGAGATCGTGGTACACACAGTACCGGCTGCCCTTGGAAGATTCGGGCTGATCTCTGCCCCGCTTGGTGTCTGGTTCTGCCGCGAGCACGGCAGCCCCCTTGCGCTTCACGTCCTTGGCCTTGGATTTCTTCTCTTCTGTGTCTGCGGTTGGCAGCTCGAGGAGGGACAGGCGCCGTTCCGCAGCCCTGGCGCACTTGGTTGCCAAGTTGAATAGCTCCAAGGAAGTGCACAGATCTTCATGCATCACCAGCTCCTCCCTCATCTTGACGTCTCGCAAACCATCGGAGAAGGCGGAGATGATGGCCTCCTCAGTCACCTTGGGAATCTTGAGGCGTGCGTTGTTGAAGCGTTGGATGTACTTCTGCAGGGTCTCCCGTGGCTGCTGCTTGATGTGGCGCATGTCACTCACGGCAGGAGGCCGGTCGCGAGTACCTTGGAAGTTGGCGATGAAGCGGGTGCGCATCTCGTCCCAGGAGGAGATCGTGCCAGGAGCCAGGTTCACGAGCCAGGTGCAGGCTCCATCCTTGAGTGCCATGGGAAACCAGTTCACCATGACCTTCTCGTCCCCGTTGGCGGCTTCGATGCCCAGCTCGTAGAGCTGGAGGAACTCCGCAGGGTCGGCCGTGCCGTCGTAGCGAGGAGGCAGGTCTGGCTTGAACTTGTCGGGCCACGCGACACTGCGCAGCTCGGCGGTGAAGGCTCGGCAGCCTGCTGTGGCCATGGGAGGCCTTTGGTGACGAAGAGCCTAGTCTTGCGGGTCCCTATGCGCTGCAGCTGGGAGCAGCGCGGGGTCTTGGCATGCTGGAGGAGGAGCGTGGTCGAGACGAGCCGGTGCAGGGAGCACTCGGGCAGCTTCATGGGGGCGAGGGACTTCTTGGCAGCTCTGCTCTTGCTGTGCTGGCGCCGGACGGAGCAGGCTCCGCCCAGGGGCCACACGCCTTGGGGCCAAGGCGCCTTCTTAAGGGGGAGGCGGCTGAGGCGCCCCCGGAGCTTCATCGCCCGCGCAGGGCGGGGCGCGGTGCAGCGAGAAGGACAGCGCGGGGGAGCCCCCTCGGCGTGAACGAGCTCGGCGATGCGGTCGAGCCACTCTTCGTAGACGTCGTCGACAGGGTGGTAGTGCAGGAGCTCGTTTGCCGCTATGAGCGCAGCTCGAGCCTCTGTGGGCGCGCGGAGCGCGCGGGACGAAGAACCAGCGGGGGCGAGCGAAGGAGTAGCGGTACGGCCGTCTCGCCTCACGGACTGGTGCTAGGACGATGCTTGTTGCTCGTTCCACGCCGGGCCCGTGGCGGCGTTGACGGCAGGCGACGGGGAAGGGCGGGGACGGCCGCCGACAGGGGCCGTCTGGGCGACGCGGGAAGCGAGAGCGGCTTGGCGCTCGGGGCGGGCCCGACGAGTTTCTGACATGGATGCGGTGGTCGGCGAAGAACAGGGCGGCAGAAGACAAGTTCCAGCGCACCCCTACCTGGCGCGCCAAAATGTCGGATTTCGGGTTCCGGCAGACCCTCTAGGTTCGAACACTGGGGTGCGCGCAGAGATTTCACCCTCTACCTTCCTGCACCTCGCCGCCCTGCTAAGATCTAAGTTATGAAATGAACAACGCAAGAGACACATGGTTTATACTAGTTCGGGCCACCATTGTGGTGTAATACCCTACTCTAGTTTGTGGTGTGGTGGATTGCCTCTTGGGCTGATGATGATGAACAATACAAGGAAGAACAACCTCGCGAGGGTCTGTTCTTGGCTAGAGTGATGAACTGCTAGGGGGAGTTCGGTCGCTCTCTCTCTGATGATCCCAGATGCTGGATTCTCTCTCTAGATGCCTCTACCTTGCGGGTGGCTAGTCCTATTTATAGCCAAGGACCCTGGGCCTCTTCCAAAATATTGAGCGGGAAGGGCGCCAACAATTGGCCATTTTGAAGGTGAACATCTAGTACACTTATCCTGACTAAAGTTGGTCCTCGCCTGTCAAAGGCTCTGGTGGTGACGCCGGCTTGGGCTCCACGATGACTTACTTCCTGCCGTTGCGACGGTCTTGGTCTTGTTGCACCGAAACGGATGCCTTTGCTTGATACTTTTGCCTGCGCTTGCTCCCTTTGCACCAAAGTTGAAAGGAGGACACTGCGCGGGCTGGCGCCCGCCTGGCGCCCTTGGTCGTCATGGCTTGCGTCATGGGCACCTTGTGAGGTACCCCGCCTTGATCTCTCCGCCTCCTCGTGAGCCAACCTGACGAGGCCGTGCCTGAGGAAGCTCCCTGTAGTCCGCCCCGCGAGGCTTGGCCCCTCTCGAGGGTCTTGATCTTGTGCTGATGAAGATGGGCCTTGATGGGCCACCCCTTGAGCCACGCCGCAGGCCACAGGCAGGCAAGTCTGGGGCCCCCCGTTCCCAGAACACCGACAGGCGTTGGCGGCAGGTGACGGGGAACGACGGGGGTGTCCGCCGATGGGAGCCGTCTTGGCGACTCGAGCGGCGCGAGTGGCGCGAGCAGCCCAGCGCTCGGCGCGAGCTCGGCGAGCGTCAGCCATGGACACGGCAGAAGATCACACGCGATCAGCGCAAGAAGTATTCCGGTGCACCCCTACCTGGCACACCAAATGTCGGATTCCGGGTTCCGGCAGACCCTTGAGGTTTGAACATTGGGGTGCGTGCGGAGAACTTTCCCCTACCAGCTCACGAGTCAATGGTTAGCAAGGGATCTAAGCTATGAACGAAGAACAACACAAGAGACACGAGGTTTATACTAGTTCGGGCCACCGTTGTGGTGTAATACCCTACTGCAGTGTGTGGTGTTGTGGATTGCCTCAGGGGCTGATGAAGAACAGTACAAAAGGAAGAACAGCCTCGCGAGGGGTGTTCTTGGGCTGGTGCGATGAACTGCTTGGGTGAGTTCAATCGCCTCTCTCTCTCTCTGCTAGGGCTCTATCCGATTGCCTCTACTCTGTGGTGGCTAGCTCTATTTATAGTGGGAGGCCCTGGGCCTCTTCCCAAATAATGAGCGGGAAGGGCGCCAACAAGTGGCCATTTTGAAGGGGAACATCTAGTACACTTATCCTGACTAAAATTGGTCTTCGGCTGCCAAAGGCTCTGGTAGTGAGGCTGTCCTGGGCTCCATGATGACCTCCTTCCTGCCACTCTGCGGGTCTTGGTCTTGTTGCACCGAAGCGGTAACCTTTGCCTAATGCCTTGGCATGTGCTTGCCTCCTTTGCACCAAAGGAGAAACAAGGACACTGCACGGGCAGGCGCCCGCTTGGCGCCCACCTGGCCTCGATCGTCATGGCTTCCGTCATGGGGCACCCTCGTGAGGTACCCTGCCTTGATCTCTCTGCCTCCTCGTGAGCCTACCTGACGAGGCTGCTCCTGAGGAAGATTCCTGTCGTCCGCCCCGCAAGGCTTGGCCCCTCTCGAGGGTCTTGAGCTTGAGGTGATGAAGTTGGGCCACGCTGCGCCCCCACTTGAGCCACGCCGCAGGCCGCAGGCAGGCAAGTCTGGGGACCCCCATTCCCAGAACGCCGATAGAGGCGCGGCCCGAGCTTTGTTGGGCGCCATTGGCGTCATGCTCAGAGGAGGATTTGGTAGACCTGGAGTCTTTAGGAATTAGGAGCAAGAAAGGGGATCTGGAGCAAGACGAAGGGGAGCAATGAAGGAAGCACATCCCACGCTAGCCTTTTGTCAGTCAGGCAGTTGCCGAGGCAGCATGGGGAAGCAGAGACAACCACGTCCCATCAATCACCACGCTTCAATCAAGGCCGCGGGTGGTTGGGGCACGCGGCGCTCCGCACTTGCACCTGACTTCGCCTCGACACCAAGTCCGGGCGCGCCTTGGGCCCGGGGGCTACTGTCAGCGTTCTGGGAACGGGGGTCCCCAGACTTGCCTGCCTACGGCCCACGGCATGGCTCCACTAGCGGCCCGGTACAGCCCATCTTCACCAGCAAACACTTAAGACCCTCGTGAGGGGCTAAGCTTCATGAGGCGGACGACACAAGACCTCCTCAGGGGCAGCCTCACTAGGTTGACTCGCGAGGAGCGGAGAGATCAAGGCAAGGGGCACCTCGTGAGGTTCCCATGACGTGAGCCATGACGACCTAGGCCAGGCGGGCGCCAGCGGGTGCAGAGTACTGGTTTCCTCTTTGGTGCTAAAGGAGCGGGCGCAGGCGAGGAGTCCCGAGGAATCAGGAAAAGATTTCCATATCGATGCAACAAGACCAAGACCAACGAGACGGCAGGATGGAGGTCATCGCGGAGCCCACTATGGCGTCACCACCAGAGTCTTTGGCAGGCAAATACCACCTATTTCAGGATAGCTTGTACTAGCTGTTCCCATTCAAATTGGCTATTGTGGGATCCCTTCCCGCGTGACATTTGGGAAGAGGACCCAGGCCTCTATAAATAGGACTAGCCACCACTATAGGAAAGAGAGAACTCATCTAAGAAGAGATCTGGGATTGGATCCATTCCATCGTCGTACAAACAAGCTCACCGAGCTCAAGAACACCTCTCCTCAGGAGGTAGTTCTTCCCTTGTACTTGTTCATCCCAGCCTACGAGGCAATCCACCACACCACGCTGGAGTAGGGTATTACACCACATCGGTGGCCCAAACCAGTATAAACTCTTGTGTCCCTTGTTCTTCGGGTTCGGCGAGCTAGGCCTTGAGATCACGGTGAGTGTGTGAGCTAGTGGGAGAGAGATCTTCGTGCACACCCCAGAGTTCGAACCTTAAGGATTTTCCCGGAACCCGTGATCCGACAGCACACTCGCGAAGATTGCATCCTCGTGGCTCAGGCGCACGAGCGTGTGCTCCAACAGCACGGCCCGTGCACATGGCATCCTCACCGCTCACGAGGTGGTCGAGCGCGTTCTCCAGACAGTACCCCAGGAGTCGACATGCGAGCATCGCTTCCCTGGATATGAGGAGTACTACATAGTGCCCATCGTGGTTTAGCAATATCCCATGACTCCGCCGCTCTGTGGAGGAGCGCGACCTCCAGTGGGCGCTCGAGAAATCCCGCGCTGATATGGAGGTGGCGACGGACGTGCAAGATTATTCTTCAAGCTCTCCTCCTCTTACGAAGACGCCTACACCTCCCCCGTCGTACGTCCTCTGCCTCGTCTCTGGCTGACATTTAGAGTTTAGTTTTATCGCAGCCTCTTCGCTCGACAACCGGCAAGGTGGCCGCCAAGGTGTCCCAGTCGTCCTCCGTGGGCTCGATCCGCCGTTGCCGGTCCCCCGATCTGCCCGCCGCCGGGCCCCTACGCCGGTTCGAGGACTTCTTCGTCCTCTCTCGGACCCAACAACCGACGAGGTCTTACCTTGGGGTCCGGCAGCGGCGGTGGGGGACGTGTCTCACCGAGATTACAGATCGGGAGACCTGTCGGTGGCTCGGTAGCTTCCTCACGGCCGAGCTCGCGTTCATGGAGTACGACCGCCAGCAGGTCCGCTACCACGACACGACGGCTAGGCTCAATTTCCCCTTAAGCACACGTTCGGTCAACCTCGTTCCATCGAAGCCAGGGGTGGTGAGCTCGGCTATGGCGCGGGAGGACCGCGAGGTGTGGGAGCGCCTCGAGGCCTACATGCAAGAGCTCCGCCGGCAGCACCCGGAACTCATGGAGACGGAGCTGGCGATCTTTGCCGGCACGGAGGGTGGCAAGGTTATCACACTCTCCTCTGATGACGAGGTCGAAGGCGGTGAGGACGGTGGCGCAGAGGGCGGCGAGGTTATCGCGATCTCCTCCGATGACGAGGTCGAAGGCGGCAAGGACGGCGGCACAGAGGGCGTCGATGTGGGCCCTGAGGATGAGGAGATCGACATCGACGAGCGGAGGAGTGCCTTCCCCAACGACCTCGATGGCGGCACCGGCCCGGACCCGGCTCGCGGCACACCGTACATGACGAGGAAGGATTGGCTCAACCTCTACTTCGACCGAAAGTAGTTTAGCTAGTTTAAATTTATGTTTTATGTTCGGTTATGCAAAACTCTCTATGTTTATGTTTGAATGCATGCTACTTTCGGTTGATCCTGCTTTGAACTTGATCAAATTGAAGTTTACAACATTAAGTTTAGTGCATCGACTAGAAAAGGCAAAAAATTGCTGGAGTTAACATGCCTTTTCGTTTTTTAGCAATAACTATTGTACTTTAGACCTGCACAATACCAGTTTGAATGACTATTTTCTTGTTTCTAAATGTTATGCTTGATCCAGTTAACACAACTTTCACTTCTTGTTTTGCCTAACTAGCGTGTTTAAGCCTGTACAATAAAGCTACATAGCAACATGCATTGTACTGAATGACTAAATATGCAATCCCAGGATACATAGCAACAAGGAAGAGTGTTACCTTAATGTTCTGATGATGTCGAGATATACATGTAATAAAATCTTATATAATTGGATGGAGGGAGTGTTGTATATATCATTTTGCAATTGTTGTTTAGCTTGTAATATTAACTTAGCCAAAGATCCACATTT